>CM045760.1:131367887-131767887 GCA_025200525.1 Camellia lanceoleosa | reverse complement strand
TGTTTCCCTATTCTCTCTTCTTTCTTTCCTTTTCTTTTACTTTGGTTTTTTAAGAGCCTGCATCTGAGCTTCGGCAAACGGCTGTGGAGGATGGTGGAGGACAACATGGAGGATTACGGTGAGAGGTGTTTTTCTCTCTCTATCATGTCCTACTTCTCTTTCTCTTTTTCTCTCTGTCCTCTCTGGTTTCAATTTTTTTTTTCAGCTGCAAAACATAGTGATTTTTTTAACTCTATTTCAATCCTAGCATTTACTTTGTTAGTTCACCACATGTTGTTCAGCTAGCAAAAGCACTCCACAATCATTTCAACAATTTTCACTCTAGAGGATCTTGTACCATCTCGCTAATCTTTATTTTCCTAACCTTCTCTTCTATATATACTCCTATATATTCCTAGCTGATTGCTCTCTCTTTAAGGGTTTCTGGATTTCTCACTACTATGATCCAACATTGCAAATTTGTTCTATTCTAGGTATTGATATTCATCAAGTGTAATGATAATGCTTAACATTGATAATTTGTGTTACTAAAGCATTTAATTTCATTATTTGCTAACACAACTAGTTTATATAGTTTTTTACTGATTCTCTCATTGTCATTTGCATTTCAGAGTTGGGTGCGAAATGGCAACGACATGGACAAAAAGCCTATTGAAGGCACTACCATGGATTGGTGTTGTATTCCTCCAGATAGTCAATGTGGGGAATACGATCATCACCAAAGCCGATTTATCACATGGCATGCATTTCTCTATACTATCATGTTTAGAAACATAATAGCATCGATTGCCTTGTTTACATAGGTATATAGTTCTATCTGTCTCCATTAATTCTAGAATAATTTAAACCCAAGGGATTGGCCTAGTGGGTGCAACTTGAGACTCAGGGGTATGCACCCTCTAGGTCTCAGATATACTCCCATTAGAAGCAATCCGCTCCTTGAGGCCACACCCGCGGGCTCTTTCTGAGATTTGCCTGATCCACATAGAGGGGGCACTTTGTGTGAATCCCCAACTCCCATTAGGAGCAATCTGCCCCTTTGAGCCACACACGCGGGCTCTACCTGAGATTTGCCCGATTCACATGGAGAGGGCACTTTGCATGAATCCCGGAATTAGTTGAGGCACACGTAAGCTGGCCCCAACGCCCGTTCATCAACAAAAAAAAAATTCTTGAATAATTTTATTTTTATTTTCAGCAATATTATTTAAATAAAGTAATAGTAAAGATACAACCTTCAAAAACACAACAGACACAACAGTGAGCAAAACCAAACTAAACAAAAAATTGAGGAGCAGATAAATACTCCAATGGGTTCGTGATAAACCTATTTTCAGCTAATCATATCTTATATATATAAGCAAAGTAGAAACTTATATTAGAAGGTTTCAAAAAGTGTCATGTGTCCATGTATTCTTTGCCACATGTCCTTTTATAAAGTACATATGCTCACACACTATCTTTTAATTATTCTACTTTCTTATTTATTGTCTCCTTATAAATATATGTCCAACTCATTAAATTTGTGTCATTTTATTTTCTGTTATTATTCTCTAAGATCTTTCATTTTTCTAAGCCAAAAAATCTCATAAATCTTCTTTATTCTTTAATTATTATAGCACACACAATTTTCCAAAAAATAAAAAATAAAAAAAATGATGAAATAATTGTTGAGAAGTGAATTATTTAGTTTTAAGTTTTTTTTTTCCTTGTCTTTGGTTATTTTTTTGTTGGGGGATTTATTAGGAAATCTTTTTTCAAGTACTTGTATCTCAATTAGTCCATAACATATTTTTGGATTCCAATAAGTCCCATTATTTAGACATTTGATCTACCAAATTTTAATTCTCATACTTAAGGAATTTTATGGACAATTTTATCCTTACAACTATTTTTTGAACACTTAACAATTTGGTGATGTGAACATTCATATTTTACAGTGTGAATGTTCACATTGACAATGAGAACATTAAATCCCACTACTGAACAAAACCATAAATCCCACAACTCTAATGGGCAGTTTGTATTGGGAACAAATATAACAAGAGCAATGATGTTATCGGTGACAAGTGAAAATGAGTTAAGCAGAATATTTGTCAACAAAAATGCTGCAGATTGGAACAAATTATTTGAGCACCAAATACACATACCTGAGTTTCCAGGTTCTCAAACTCTGCTAAAACTTCCTCTTCATCTTCCGCAGAAAGTTTCTCACCCAAAATTGCATTAATTTCCTTCAAGATGCATAAAAGAGGACGTAAAGGATTAAAAATCTCAATTTTATTCTAAGAAAGGAAAGCAAATAAGAATAAACATGTTGACAATTATTAACAGATGAAAACATGCCAAAAACAAGAACAAGGTACAAAGAGAGGGAAGGGAGGAAAAAAAGAGAGAGGAGTGATATGTTAAATAACCGTATATAGAAGCATCATTTGTTAGTTCTCAGAGAAAGGGGAAAAAAAAAAGAAAAGAAACGTAAAATCATCATTTGTTATTCCTACAATGAAAATCTGATAGAATCTGACAAGATTTGCATAATCACCAAATTGCTCCAGATTAATCCATGATAAACCCTGGATTAAGCAACTTATCTAAGCATTTTGACATGCAAATACACTATCAATCTAAAACTGAAATCTTAGGCAACTTATATTTCCTTCTCTCTCTTTCTCTATCTTTTTTCTTTAGGTAAGTCAGATGCTAGTCAACTCTTTTCATAGATACAAAACTGTCGCACAACTTTCACTGGAAGGGTCACAATAGAAGTCACCTGAGCTCTATCCATTTCACTAACCAACATAGGACCGCTCCATGCACCATGCCTGTAGGAGTTGGTGCAGGTGAAGCGAACACCCTTTAGTTCAATACTTTCTCCCCCAAATTATAAGAGCAAATTAATAGCAGAAGAACAATGGTTCACCAAGCGTAAAGGTCTTTTCATTGTTCAACCTTATGAAATTAGTTCAACCTATATGTGGTTTTCTAATAATGAGAAACTCCTTAAACAAAATGCACATATACTTTGTACTTCAACATACTAACAAAAGTTCATCTTGGAAAAAAATTCACCATAAAAGAATGAAAAAAAAAGGTCTTCAAAAGAATTGAACACAAAAAACAGCAGTATATACTGTATACTCCTCGCATAAACAAACTTTGGTCACTCACCAGTAGTGGACAAAAACAAACTTACCAAAAACTTATTTCACCTTTTAGTAGATCAAAAACATTACAAGTGTTTAACAGCAACACAAATTGAGCAGGATTACAAGATCTATAAAGTGAAAGATGAGTGAGGAAATATAAAGGAGAGACACACTCACATCTTGATAAGCTTTAGCTTCAGCAGTATCAGCCATCAGTTTCAGCAGTATCATCCATATTCTCCTTCTCTATTGTGTACTACATCAATAGGTAAATTGTGCAAAGGTTGTAAACAGAGCATCAAACATTAAACACAGATATAAATACAAAAGAAATAACTGAACAAAAGGAATGACTTGATTTTATTATAAAATAAATTACTTGCTGCTCAACATTAATGAGGCAGGCATTGACTTGTTTCAATAATTCCTCTTGCACCTTCTTCCTCTTTAACGCTAGAAGGCTCTGTCTTTATTCTTTTCATGGAGCAAGTCCCTTGCAGCTTGCTTTTCAGCTTCAATTACAGCATCCAGCTGAAAGAAGTAGATGAGAGGAATTGGAGCATTATGTGGTGCTTGTGGAGAGAAAACAATTTGCCGATTTTAAAAGAGACAGAGTTAACTATTCAAAAACAAAAGACATGTTTTTTTGCATTGTTTTATTTTACTTTTTTGCTTAAAGGATTTTTTTTGTGTGTGTGAATCCACATTTGTTATTGTAGATTTTATAGGTGGCTTCAAATTTAATGTTGAGCCTGACTTCTTAGTTTTTGTACAAAGGTTGTGTCCCTTCCGGCACTCTTTTCCTAATACAATATTAACTTGTCAATATACATATATACATACATATTCATCAAATAACATCAGAGGATGCTACTGTGTTACACTATATAATAAACCCTCAAAGAAAGGGAAATTCATAGATCATTATACGAAGTAGTTATCTTGAAAAAGGTAGCAGAGAATCCATTTCTTTAGAATATCTTAGGGTTACTTAACATACATACTCCCTTTCTTCTACATTTTAAAATCCCAAACATACATGCCTTGCTTAACCTAGGGTAACCACATATTTATCAGCATTGTATACACCAATTTAAAGAAAACAAAACAAAGTTCACGTTCTCATTAAGTAATTCCTCTAATTCAAATTGCAAGGAATACACAGTTCATTCAACTAACACTCCAAACATAATCACCAAAAATATCAAATCTTGGGAATGCCTCTAAATAGTTTATAAATGACTACACCAACCAAATATCTTGAATCCAGCAGGTTCTCCTCTCCTCCAATATTCTAATTATCGCACTTTGGAACAAAACCCATATTTTTATTTTTTATTTTTATGCATTTCCTCTTTAACCAACATAAACCACCTACAGAATTGGTTGTAGCCCAAGTAACCAATCCCCCAACAATGATCAAAATCATCCCTCACCAGTGCACCTGTCAATTAATTCCTATCCTAACACCGTGGAAATCAACACAATTACCTCATTCCTGAAAAATTTTAACCTCATAACAAGTTGAGATCTTCAATTAACATTAAACCCAGAAATAAAACTTCAACAAATTTCAAAATATAGTACCTTTTGCTGGTAATCGGCAATCTTATGCCTCTGGGTCTTGAGTGAGAGAATTGCTTTGTCGACATCGGAGACCTTGGGTTTCTTCACTAATATGTTTGGTTTAGGCTGTGTTTGATTGAAAGGGATTTGGAAAGAGAAAGAGAATAGGACAGTAAAATATGAACCTAGTTTTACATACCTTTTTCCTTTCACTTTTTAAATCCCTCCCCAAATCCATGAACCAAACACAGCCAAGGATTTGAAGAGGGACAAGGAAAATGTAGATGAAATGTGCATAAAATATGCTTATATTTCACCTATTTTCACATTTTTTCCCTTTCCCTTTCCCTTTCCAAATCTCTCCTTGTGCAGAAGCAATTTGCGATGAAGCATATTTATGAGCATAATTATTATTATTATTATTTTTTTTTTTTTTTGCGACATAAACCATTAATTAGATATGATGAAATTTTTGGTTGCTAAAGATTTCAATTTCAACTAATCCCTTTTATGCTGTCTAAAAAAAAAAAACTAATCCCTTTTATATTTCTGTTGCAAATTACTTACTATAGGCGACAAATAGGGATTTTTGTTGCAAAAAAAAATTAAGTAGTTGTTTTCATGACTAATTTTAGTGACAAAAATTATATTTGAACAAAAATTTTAATTTTTTTTATTGCAATTTTTCTTCATAGCAAAAATTAAAATTTCAAGTAGTGTCCATAAACTGTTAGCCACAACATGCAAGGACAAATGTTTGAGAGGCCTCATCAAGGCAAGGAATTAGGTAGGATATATTTGAGTTTTCATTAAATTATGGGAAAGTCTATGGTGTGCACCCCCTTAGGGTACATACCATATACATCCTACCACAAATTAGCATAATTTTGTCATAAAATTTCTTAACATCAATCACAAAATGCGTAATTTTGTTACAAATTGGCATAATAAAAAATTTCGTAACCAAGCCACAACTTTTGCAACATCAACCACAAAATTTTAGACATTTTGTTACACTAATTTGTTTCAAGGTTACATATTTTGTGATTGATATTACGAAATTTTGTGATAAAATTACACCAATTTGTGATAAGATGCATATAATATGTACCTTTAAAGGGGTGCACACCATAGGCTTTCTCATCAATTATACATTTACAATGGTGATATAAAGATTAGAAATATTATTACATGGCCTATTCTATAATATAGTGTTTAAAAGGGTACATGCAACTTGGCTAAGCCATTATCAACAAAATTGGCTTATCCGTAATAGAATTGCGAAAGATGATGACGCACGTTTCCGAACAAGTTAAGAAACCTACAGTTCTTCTCTAAAGCTTTTGCCCCATAATAAATAGAGACCAATCCAAGATTTTCATATAAGGGGCGTGAACATATATATACCAGCAAATTTTTAAAAAGAAAGTATGAATTATAATATCAATTTTTGCCAGTATAAAAAGTGAAAATAAGACGAAAAAAATATATAAATAGCATGTTTTTTGTATCTACATTCAGTTACAAAAAATAGCAAACATAAAACAATCTATATATTAAAGTGAGGCATCTTGAGTTATTGTGATTTGACATTATTTTGTGTCATTAAAAATGTTTATGATAGAATTAATATTAAAATCTCACACAATGTCTTTCTCGATAAATGTGAGTAAGTAATTAGTTGATACCTTATTCTATTCTTTAGAAAATTAGACTTCTAATTAGCGCTAGTCATAAGAAATTAATTTTTTTTTTTTTTAAATTTACATTATATTTTGATCCAGTGTTCTAAAAGGCTCTAGGCGCACTGAGTTGATAAGGTCTCCTGTAGCCTAAGCGCGAGGCGCGAAGCACGCCTCACAAAAGTGAAGCGCAAGTAGTAAAAGAAAAGCAAAATTATAAAATAGGCAAACTTTTCAACATAACAAATATACATAGAATTTTAAAAATTCATAACTATTTCCAATAATCTTTAAACATAACATTCGATCTTCTAAAAACTAGAAATATAATATCCAACAAAAGATATAAAGCATAACATTCAATGTTCTATCACTTTTTGCTCTCTTTTGACCACGTTTGTCATTTTATATTGAAGAGTTTTGAATCTCTATTGATATGCCCACAAAAAAAGCACTTAATCAACAGTTAGAGTAGAAAAATAGGTAAAACCCATGAAACCCACGCCTCGCACCTCGAAAAAAAGCCCTCGCCTCAACACCTAAGTTGCAACTTGCACCTCGCCTTAACCTGTCTGAAGCACAAGGCTGCGCCACATTGCGCCTTTTAAAACACTATTTTGATCTTATGTTTCATAGATATAGAGTGACATCCACTTAAAATTTCTAAAAGAAGAAAAACTTAGAGAGGACAAGTTTCTATAGTATGTAGATATTTGTAACTAATACTACTATAATAAAGGGTGTTTTTGAAATCGTAGAGCAGACGATCACCCCCTCTAGATCCATTCTTAAAGTGCACAATCCACCTATGACCAAAATCGCTCCTATCACATTGAAGTTAATAGCAATGTTAAAAACACACATGTATACTTCGTAGCTAAATATTTTATATGTATAGAAATTTTTAGTAAATGCCTTCCTAAATGCACGCTTTCTCCTAGTATTATTAATCCAAATAATATCTTAGAACACAAGGAGCAGAACGCAGTGACAAATACAGGGCCCTTGCTCTTCATCAACATATTCTAAACGTATGTAAACATAGCAAATACAACAAAGTCCTGTAATTATCAATAAAAAATGTCACCAGAAAAGTTAATTTGTAACAAAAAAAAGGGACAACGTATTGAACAAATAAATTACTAGTAGTACTACTACCAACATTGAAGTGACAAAGTAATTCTATGTCCCACAAAATACTCTATATGAAACTTTACTCCTTGCTTCTAAAGTCAGTGCAACCCCAGTGTCAATAATGGCTCTGGTCATGCAAACAATTGTCGTGCCATAAGGGCAAGAGTCGTAGGGTACTTTAGGACAACTTTGCCCTAAAATTAAAAAATAAAACACACTAACATTTGGAAGTCAATAGCCATGAAGATATTAATTCGTTCCATAGAAAATATATTAACTAATAAATTTTGCTCCTAAACCAACAATTAAATCTATTTAGTTATGTTATTAATATTTTATATATCTTATCAAATCAGTAGTCTTAAAAAAAATTCAATCTAACCAATAGGGAATCTAACCACTCTAGCAAATTCAACTCACATCGAATCTTGATAATATCCACTGAAGTCACGAAATTAATTTATGAATATTCCGTAGGCCCAAAGCAAGTAGATTATTGAGAAAGTTCAACTCTCATCGAATCTTGATAATATCTATTAACAACTTTGATTGAGAGCTCTAGTAGAGCTGCTCTAAAAGCAGCTCTACTGAGCTGGCACACCTCCAAAAAAAAAAAAAAAAAAGGAAAGAAAAGAGGAAAAAGACAACACAAAGAGGAAGAAGACAAATTAATGCTACTTTAGAGCTCTTCTCTTAGAGCTCAAAAATTTTCTTTTTCTCTCTATTAAAAACTAACTAACTTATATATATTTTTCTTGTCTCTAAAAAAAGATTATATTAAAATTTTTATTTCCAACTTGGAATAACACCAAAGTTGTGGATATTAAAGAACATTCATATAGCAATTTTCTTTGTTTGGTTTGAGTTGTATTTATGAAGAGTAACAAATGGTAAAAGTAACAAACAATGTCAACATCAATAAACAAAGGAGTTGTTGCAATAAAATAAAATAAATAAATAAATGAAAATTTTACCAATAAAATGATGTAGAATCAAATGAGAACACTGCAATAAAGACGTATGTAGAACCCTCAATCCAGTCCTCTTTAAGCTTGGATCCGAGTTCTCGGATATTCAAATGGAAGGATGAAGAAACAGCAATAGTAGGGTCACTAGAAAATATTATAATTATGGTGCCCCAACCATAATTATTGTGCCTAACAGTTTTGTCTAGCTTGGCTTCTAATTAAGTGTGACTGTCTCTAAGCTCAATCTTAATTCCCAACAAAAAAGAAAACACAACCAGAAGGGAACAAAACATAAGAAAGTTGTTTGTTTGCATTATTTTGACAGACAAAACTAAACATAATATATGTGAATTTGAAATTGATATGTGCAAATTTTAATAAAGTTACAAAACATACCCAAAAATCCAAGCAACAATGAACATCAATGTGGGACGGACACAAAAGTTGTTTAAGGCACCGCCATGGATTAGTGTGTTGCTCATCCAAATAGTCAATATTGGAAATGCAATAATCACCAAAAGCGTTTATCACAGTTAGTCCATGGATGCTATTATATTTTTTGAAACATGCTAGCATAGAATGCCATGTGATAAAGTGGTGTTTTTGGTGATTATTGTATTCTTAACATTGACTATTTGGATGAACAACACACTAATGTTTTAAACAACTTTTGTGTCCGTCCCGTATTGACCTTCATTACTGCTTAGATTTTTGGATTTTTTTGTAACTTTATTAAAATTTGCAAATATTAATTCCAAATTCACATATTATGTTTAGTTTTGTCTGCCAAAATAATGCAAACGAACAACTTTCTTACCATTTTTTTCCCCTCTTGTAGATGTGTTTTTTTTTTTTTTTTTTTGGGAACTAAGATTCAACTTAGATAGTCACATTTAATCAAAGATGAAGCTAGGAAAAATTGTTAGGTACAATAATCATGGCAGGGACACCATATTATAATACTTTATAATAGCCCTACTATTGATCTATATTCATCCTCCCATTCGGATATTCGTGAACTTGGATTCGAGCTTAAAGAAGACTAGATCAAGGGTTCTACATATGTCTTCATTGCATGATTCTCATTCGTTTTCTACGTCATTTTATTGGTAAAATTTTTATTTATTTATTTATTTCATTTTATTCCTACAACTTCTTTGTTTATTGATGTTGACATTGTTTATTTCTTTTACCATTTGTCCCTCTTCATTAATACAACTCAAATCCAACACAAAAAAAAAAAATTTGCTATATGAATGTTCTTTAATATCCACAATCCAAGCTGGAGATAAAATTTTCTCAATAATCTAGTTGTTTAGACCTAAAAAATATTCACAAATTAGTTTCGTAATTTTTATAGATATTATCAAGATTCAATGTGAGTTGAACTTTCTCAATAATCTATTAGTTTAGACCTAAGAAATATTTATAAATTGATTTCATGAGTTTAATGGATATTATCAAGATTCGATAGGAGTTGAATTTGCTAGAGTGGTAAGATTGCCTATTGGTTAGGTTGAATTTTTTTTAACATTGCTGATTTGATAAGATATAAAAAATATTAATAACATATAATTGTTGGTTTATGAACAAAATTTATTAGCTAATATATTTTCTTTGGAGCAAATTAATATCTTCATGTCTATTGACTTCTAAATGTTTGCATGTTTTTATTTTTTAATTTTAGGGCAAAGTTGTCATGAAGTACCCTGCGCCTCTTGCCCTTATGGCACGACCTTCGTCTGCATGACCAGAGCCATTATTGACACTGGGGTCACACTGACTTTGGAAACAAAATGTAAAGTTTCATGGAGGATTATGTGGGACATAGAACTACTTTGTTACTTCAATGTTGTAAGTAGTACCACTAGTAATTTATTTGTTTAATACGTTATGAGTCCACATTTTTTATTTGTTACAAACTAATTTTTTTGGCGACATTATTTATTGATAATTTCAGGCCTTGTTGTATTTGCTATGTCTACATATGTTTGGAATATGTTGATGAAGAGTAAGGGCCTTGTATTTGCAACGGCCTTTAGCCCCTTGTCAATGGTTCTAGGGATATTATTTAGACTAGCAATACTAGGAGAAAGTGTTCATTTAGGAAGGTATTTATCAAAAAAATTTATACATAATAAAGGCAAGTATATTGATTAGGGGTGTTCAAATTACCCAGTGAACAAAAGAACCGAACCAAACCAAACCGACCTCTTTGGATTGGTTTGGTTTGGTCTTTGAGTGCATTGGTTTGGTTCTGGATCTTCAAATCATCAAATTAATAGGATTGGGTTGGTTCCTAAACAGAACCAAACCAAGAATTGAACCTATTTATATATATATGATATTTTATTTATATTTGATATATCTTCACATAATTGGTCTATTACAATGGCACCTAATAATTTTAGGGTAAATTACCAATATGTCATACTTTTAGGGCTTATTATCCATTAAGTCCTATTGATAAATTTATCAAGTGCTAAATTTATCAGTCTCTCTTGTTTTTATAAATAATTTATGGTGATAAATTTATCAATCAGGACCTGTAGGCAAATAAATATAGTTAATAGGACTGATTGATAATTATTAGGTGAATGAAGGAAGGAGTACTAGAAACTTGAGTTGTATTTCGGAATTGATTTAATTTGTATTGGTTGTATTAATGGATTTAATTTGTGTTAGTTATATTTAAGCTTGAGATAGATTTAATTTGTATTGACTTGCATTAAACAATATTTTACTCTTTTTGTGTTACGTTTAGATGTTAAAAACTTGTTTGTTTTTATTATTTATTATTGATTGATTAACTAATTTTTAATATAATGATACTCTGGTTCCTACCCGAACTAACCCGACATTGGGTTGGGTTGGTTATAGTGCATGATTGGTTTAATTCTCGGTCCAAAAACTTGGAACCGATCATGATTGGATTGGTTCCACATTTAGTGTCAAACCGACCCATGAATACCCCTAATATATGTGTTTTTAACTTTGCTATTAACTTCAATTTGATAAGGGTGTGTTGTTAAGTAACCAATTTTCCCAAAAGCCGAAGTTGTTAGGAAAGTAACCAGTTTTCCCAAAAGCCTAAGCTGTTAGGAAATGGGCCCAACAATATATAGATAGAAGGAGAAGCAAACAAACGGGGACATAATACCAAATGTTAACGGAGAGACTTGAACCCAAGACCTCTCTTAACCAGAGTTCTAATACCATGTTAAGTTACAAATTTTCCCAAAAGCCTAAGCTATTAGGAAATTGGTCCAACAATGTATATCAAGCTATCTAATGCTAAAAGAGAAATTGTTCGACTGGTGGTGAATTGACAAATTTGCTATTAGAAACCATCATTTTTTCATCACAAACCGACGGAACAGTGGGCAAATAATGGTAGTTTCAACTTCTTCTTCTTTTTTTTATATATTTTTATTATCAGCAAAAGAGAAGTTTATTGATGCATCAAATTAAGATACAATATTGAAGGATATATCAAGTAACAAAGATACAAATAATGTGGTTCAGATGGATTGGCAGATTAGAAAAAAACTTAATTCAAATAGTAATACTACGGACCCAGACATAAAAACCCAAAAATTACCCAGAATTTCACATCAATGGCTTAGATTTGTTTCATATGCAGATCCCACACTTCATTCAATCTCCACCACCCCAACCCATTTTTGGGTACATTTTGGATCCCAAATTCTAGGACCCTAGCTTTTTTGTAATTCAAATTACAAAATTTGAATGAAAGATTTAAAAAAAATACTGATTATAAATTAGCTAAAATAGTTGAAATTAAAATACAAATTTACAATGAAGTTAACTAAAAAAATTCCAACCACATTACCTAAAAAATTCCAACCATAGTATCTAAAAAATTCTAGCAAAACAATACCTAATTTATGAACATTACATAAATTTGCCTCAGTTCATTCTTTTTTTTTAGATAAAAATTCATTGAACAAACAAAATCAGCAAAATAAACAGCCAAGAAAAAAGAAGAAATAGCAAATGAACAAAGAGAGTGAATAAGAAAAAATTGCGAAAAAAACAAAAACTAGCAAAAACTATCAATTTATGTATAATAAAAATAAAAATAAAAATAACTAAACCCTAAAAAAAAAATAGAAATATGACATAAAAAGAAGTTGAAAAATACTATAAAATGATTGAATCAAATCAAAGTAGGGATGTTTAAAATCTATACAATACCCAAAGATTTAAGAGAGAGAAAGAGAGTACTAGGGGTGATTGGTGATGAGAGGCAGCGAGGCAAGCAGCTGCGATCCGGCATGTGAGCAACGAGTCAGCAAGAGGAGAGGGGGAGGCGAGGCACTGTCTATCTTCTCTAATCTGATACGAGAGATATGAGAGAGAGTAAGTGAATTAGGTTTAATCAAGAAATGATTAGTTGTGTGTGAGTGTATGTTTATTACAATACATTTAGTTTGAAAGCTATACATAAATGGCGGATGGATCAGTTTGAGTGTGACACATTATTTAGATTGGTGGTTGGTTCAGTCGGTGAGATACATATGCAACTTAACTACTCCAAACTTTCTCTCATGTTGTGATTCAAACAAATCTCAAATCAAACATGTATAAATGGAGTGGAAGAGATAAAATAAAGAGATTAAAACAAATTTATTGAACATGCAAATAGATGGAGCGATAGAGAGAGACTCATCGTCACTTAGATTTGATACTACTAAAAAAAGTACTTTTGTGACTGCTAAATAATAGAAATGTGGTCGCAAAAGAACTTTTTATGACATATCTTGACGGCAAATGGAGGACGCAAATGTGGGAGTGGTAAATACTTTTTGTGACAGCAAAGCAGCAATCACAAATTATGTGTGAGCACCTTAACTACTTATGGCGGCCGCTATTTTGCCGTCACCAAAAAAAAAATGCTAACATTTTTTGGCAACCATCTTGTTACCGTCATAAATAGTTTTCAGTGACATTTTATAAAATTCTACAATGGTGGCTGACTTTTCCTGTATGATAATCTCCATCTGCTTGATGCTCTCATCCTTTCTTTTCAATTCGTGGAATTTGTCATCAATGCTGGATTCTTAAAAAACATATGAATGGAAATGTAGGACAAACAAAAATCAGGAAAAAGTAACAGATAAGATACTCAATTTCCAGCAAAAGCTATCTACTAGTGAAACCACAATGCCTTGTTACACGTCACTCTAAATAATCTAGACAGGAGTTACAAGTTAAAAACTAGATACACATTAGCCAGTTCACGATGAAATGGCCAATGTTCAGAACCATGGCTAGCACCCTCTGTGAAGACTGCAAAGTGGCCCATTCAGCCACAATAACCACCAACCATCAGCTAAATAGCCAATAGAGTTCTTCATTTCTCAGATTTAGATAGGTAATTAAAAACTATTTGAACAACTATATACCATATGCTCAACAACTTCCTAAGAAAAGAAAAGAAAAAAAAAAAAAAAAGAAAAGGGCAAAAGGAAAATCTTGAGTTTTATCTTGTAATTGGTTTTCAGAAAACTAAAATTCTACTGCACAAAGTTGTAGTAAGCACAGTTGCAGGAATGCTTGTAACTCAAGTACTTGTACTACATAATTCAAAACGTGAAAAAGATACGAAGATACAAAGATACAAAATTCTCTCTCTCTCTCTCTCTTTTATTTTTCTTTTTCTTATGTTTGATTTTCTGACTTATCCTCTGATAGCAAGGTCCTATTGTGAATGAAACCAAAAAAAACCCTAGAACTAAAAGAAAACATAGAAATCAATCTAATGTACCGATACTGTCAGTGAATTGAGATAGATGTGAAACCAACAAAAACTAAAATTAAAATTGAAGAAATTGACAAATTTCAATCCAATCACAGACAAATGCACTTCAAAACTCAATATCATACAGGCAAATGCACAGTTTAACTATCAATCAACCGGTGTGTTACAAAACCCAAGAACAGAATCACTGCTGCATTTGATTGCCAGGAAATGTGGGTGTGAACAAAAAATATAGAGAAAGAATAAAAAGTGATGAAAACTTCAAAATTCAAGCAATATAAGAAAAGGAAAGAACTTGCATTTATAAGCATTGCATTATCTTTGTCATTACCTAAAGGCCTAAAAAAAGTATAACCCCTGCTCGAATGAGCATAGGTACTACTTTTTTTTTAAAGCTCAATTGAGGTTTCAAAATCAAAATATATCTTAAAATTGCAATTCCTTCTTCCATTTTCTCATCATCCAAACAGACAACAAAATTAAGAATTCAATTAACTGATGCTATTTACTTCTAGAAGGCTAAGTTGAGCTAGCAAATTTTAAATTCCCAATCCAAGTATTGAGAAACTTAAAAAGTTCAAATTCTTCCTTCATTTCGCTTTACTACATTACATTTACTAAACAACCAAACGAAGTATAATCAAAAACCCAAGAAGTACATAGAGAGAGGATAGTAACTAATGCTTCGATTTTCCCATAATCCAAACAGACAACAAAATTAAGAATTCAATTAACTAACGCTATCTACTTCTAGTACGCTAAGTTGAGTAAAACTTTTTACATTCCCAATTCAAGCAATGACAAACCTAATAAATTCAAAATTTTCCTTCTCTTTACTAGATTTTCTCGGAAACCAAATGGAGTAATCAAAAACCCAAAAAGCAGATAGAGTTAAGAATCCAATTAAATAATCCTGTTTACTTCTAGGTGGCTGCTAAGTTGAGCAGAAACTTTAAAAATCCCAATCCAAGTAATGAGAAGCGTAATAAATTCAAAATTCTTCATTTGAATTTTGATGTTTCTGCTCAACTAATACATTCAACTTGGTCACTGGTCACAATTGAAAAAGGTATCTGTTTAAAAGCTTAAAGAACTGATAGAAGTGTCTCACATGTAAAATAGTTCCAGACTTACATCCATGTAGAGGCAGTGCAATGACAGAAGGCTTCAATGCATCAGCATAATTAGCAGGTTGATGGTAGCTTCACCGAGGATGGCAGACTTTGAAGAACCCTGATGCCAATTCAATTCAAGATATCATAAAGTTAATTACAATGGGATAATGTGCGTAGTAAGTGCAGAAAAATACAAGAGGCAACAGTGTATCAAGTACAGATAACTAGCAGTGCAGAAAAATAAATTTATAAACATAAGAATGAAAGTGAAGAATTAGTGAAGAAAACTACCACGGCCACAATAAATTTGTATAGTTTTTCATCATATTGTTTTCTTTTGAAGTCTTAGAGAAGTATTGTCATTTCATAGATAGTCAATGGAACATTTTGCATGGTTGGGTTATATGCTAATTATCATATTACTACTTTGATTTGAACTAGATTTTGCTTTGTTTCAACAAATCTATCCTTTGAATTTGTTTCTCAAATCTGAAATAAGCTTTTAAAAAAACAAGGAGCATACAGGAAGATTTGATTGTCGATTTCAAACAAGGATTGAATAGGTAGATCATGCACTTACAAGATCCTCAAGAAGCCAGAGTTGGCTCGCAGGTGCCCTGGCCAACTGGTGGCTCCATAATGGCAGTATGGTACAATTCATAGCTTTGATAATAATATCCTTATGAGCACAATTCATAATATTCAACACAAGTTCACATGCCTTCTGAGTACTCGTCAATAGCTTTGAAGGACAATTAAGTCAACGGGCTAAAAAAGGTACTTTAAGGGAATTCTCATTGTAGGATGTACAAAGAAAACCATATAAAGAAACAGGTATAATATATTTCAGTATGACATTTTCCTTCCCCTGGTTTGTAGACATGCAGTTGGCTGGTTTTCTTTCCCATGCACAAACTTTGAATTTAAGGCCAAATATGTAAGGCCTTCATGTTGGGATAAATTTTAATTAGTTTCAAACAATGAATTCGATAATTTAGGTGGGATCGATACACCATTTGAATATAAAGTAGACAAGATTAGACGAAACAAAAGAGCAATCACATTGTCAAAACAAATTAATGCACACATTTGGACGCGAATCTAAGGCCTCCTATTTGTGTTCCTAATTTAATTTTTTTTCATAATCAAGTTCTAAACATCATAATTAGTGATGGCATCTAAATGTTCAAGCTCAAATCTATCTTGGCATATCAGGAAAAATAGAATTAAGCAGCCACACATAAAATCCGAAAAGGAAATATAAGCAAAATGACATTAAAAAAAAAACTGAATTAATCACCATTACACTGAATTTTCAGTCTAGAAACGGGCACTGCATAGAACTAATCACTACTTAGCTTCTACTTTTGTTCACAGATCCACAAAAACATTAAAATGTACAAAACAACACCAAGAATTCATACAGAGTTACAAAGCAATCAAAAGGATAAACCGAAAGGAAGCAACAATTAAGCACGAAAACAAGCTAAAATGACATAAAATCGCAGAAACAAATCAGCAAATTGAAATGTGATACAGAGAGACCTGAGATGCACGATCTGAGGAAGTGAATTGGAAAGATCTAGATCTCTTTTGGTTCGTCAACAACTCACTTCCTGGATTGAGAGAGATAGAGAACGAGATTGAGAGGTCGAGAGAGGGTTATGAGAGAGAAAGGAACGTTGGGAAGAAGAGAGAGAGAGGAGCGTGGGTCTTCTTCTGTTCTGTCCAAGTCTTTAGGGTCTATTGGAGTCTTGAATTAGAGCTTTTCATAAGCAAATAAGGAAGAAGAGAAACAGACCTTCAATGGGAGAGAGAAGATCTGGAGAGGACGATACGATGCAAACATCTGTTTCCTTCCCTCCCTCTGTTATTTTGAACGCAATACATAGAAAGAAAAGGAGTAAGAGAGAATAAATAGAGATGGATTTGGGAAAGTAGATTCAGCAGAGAGAAATAAATAAATAAAACGAAAGGAGATGGCTACAATATTTCAAAAAGGGTTTGAAAGCAACTTTTAACAGCTAACACAGAGAGAGATTTGGGAAGAAAAAATAAGTGATCTGGAAAGTTGTTGCACATCATGCATATCAGTAATTGTCATGTAGTTAATAGAGTATTTTTTGAATTTTATTTTAATAATTTAAATTATTTATTTACTAAAAATATCAAATAAAATATATTTATGATAATTTAAGTTAATCTATGAAGATATGTTTGTAATAAAATTTATATTTAAAATTAAATTTACCATTTAATTTTTTATATACAAATATCTTTTGGTGAAGGAAAATCCCAACTGTTGATGCCTCTAGTGGGACACATGTCGCGCTCTGTCGTTTCACTTCACGATCACTCTACTCATTTCAATCTAGAGGAGGACCCGAACAACTTGTAATTTGGAACTAGGGAGAATTATTATTTAGAGTAGTTTTTTAAAAAAATAATTGCATATTAATAAATAAAAAAGGGCTAAATTTTACTTTGTTCCTGTGATTTGAATCATGTGTGGCGAGTGATTTCACTTACATTACTAGTTTATTTCCTTACACTTCCAATCTTATTACATCACTAAAAAAATGTAATTCTCATTATACTTATTATAGTGCCAAAATTAATCTTAAACTAAAAACTATTTAAAATCCTTTTAGTTTTATCTCTTTACACCGATAACTTTTGATAATACAATACTAAAGAATTTGAATTACTCAAGTGTCGTGTTATCAGACAAACTAATTTTTTTCAGCTATTTGTTACTGTTTGATTGGATGATTTTACTTTATTAAATAAGAAATTAGTTGGAGCTTTATTGTGAAGTGTATGTTCAGTGATACATTATTATATAAATTAAATTACTCCAATATCATGTTACTGAACTAAAATATATTTGTCTAGTCACCTATCGTTGTACGTTTACAAATTACTCCAATCTCATATTGTCGAACTAAAATAAATTTGTTCAGTCACTTATCGCTTTACATGCGTTGTAGATTATCTTCATTGCTGTCGCATTAAAGGCATCCCTTCATTTCAATGTGATCAATATCTCTTTTGGCCACATCATACTCTTTGATATGTCAACTAATAAGGATATTTCATCCTTAGATAATCTACTAGCAAATTAATGCCCTTCAAGATGTTCAACAGTTAGATAATTGTACTTGCATTACTGCAATAAGTAAAAGTATAATCCTTCCAACCAAAAAAACAAAAACTATTAAAAGAAATGAAATGAAAAATGCACGATAATGAGTAGCCTAACAAATTAAAAACGTTTGGCCTTAGGTTACCAGAAATATATCTTTTATTCAATAGTGGGTTATTGGACATATATTTTTTGTTTGGCAATATGATTTTGGACTATTTTATTTTGTTCAATTTTGACACATCGAACAAAAATCGAAGTACTCTCTCAAACAACCAAACAACAATATCCACTGAACAAATAAAAAATCACCATTTTCACTTTTTTGATGATTCTTTACCATTGTTTCTTTGTCTATTGTTTTCTTTTATGATCAAAACAATATGATTTTTACTTTTTGAAAAGAGATGTGTAGCAGAGAAGAAAAACTGAGAAGTGAATAGGAGTAATAGGGATTGAAAAGCAATGAGTGTAAGGAGATAATAAAATATATTTAATTTTAGTCTTTTGTCCTTAAAAGTAATCTCACAAATAGATAAAATTTAAAAAAAAAAAATCTCATATGGAAGTTCTAAAGAGGTAAACTAGTGATGCAAGTAGAATCACTCTGTGTAGTTTATGCTCTTAACGTTTGAAAATGACAATATAACCCTTTGTGATTTGTAAACTGAAGTGTACCGTTAAGACCGTTAACAATTTAATAAAAAAGACTAAAATACCCCTATATTTTTGTTATTTCTTTATAAGGCAAAATACACTTTGACCCATGTGCTTTATTTCATGTGATCTTTATCCCTTTCAAATTTGAAAATGAGTATATAATCCTTCTGTTTGCCACGTGTTTCACACTTATTGTTAAGTTGAACGGAATGTTTAACAGTATTTAATTGTGCAATTTAGTCTATAAATCAAATAGAGGTTATGTGGTTATTTTCAAATATTAAGAGAATAAACTGCACAGGACCCAAACCAAAGGAAAATAAAGTAAAATTTACCCCCAAAAATTTATGTTATTAATTATTAGTATTTATAACATTTTTTTTATTTTTTAAATAATTTTTGACTGACACAACTCAATGTAATTCCCCTTAGAACTATATACACAAATAGCTAACCTATATCTATACCCATACAAAACAAAGAAGGGTTGAGATTTGGCAATTCCAGTCATCAGCGATGACGATAAATAAACAAAAATGTTTTGGAGCTCTAATTTGTAAGTTCTAATAGGCGAAAATGGATGCGGATCACGGTGGTTCACCAGCTCGCAGATCGGCGGACGGCACAGGGACGCTCAACTATTCCACTGTAACCAACCAGCAGCACGACCAAGAGGAGGGTAATGAATCTGAGAAATCACGGGAGGAAGAGGATCTACTGGAACGTCATAGTAGGAAGAAAGGGAATGTTCTGGATGGTCCTGTTTCTGTTACTCGCTCCTTCAAGGAGGCTCTCTCATCTCCATTTCATCTGATTAGCAGTACGGAACAGCCAGATTTACCACCAGATGCTGTCGTTGAGGAGGTTTCAGATCTTGATTCTTCCATACCTTCTATTGCTCTGTCGAAGGAAGAGATCGATAGAATCCGTAACCCTTGGCAGAACTCACTCATTGTGAAGCTCATGGGCCGGAGTTTGGGTTATACATACTTGATGGACAGACTCAAGAACCTCTGGAAACTAAATGGTACCTTTATCGGTATCGATCTGGGCAACCATTTCTTTCTTATGAAATTCCAAGATGTGGCTGACCTGAATAAGGTATTGAATGAAGGCCCTTGGTTTGTAGGAAGGAATTTTCTTGCGATTCGTCGCTGGGAACCCGATTTTCAACCGGAAAAGGCAAGTCTTTCAACTACAGTGGTGTGGGTCCGACTCCACAGTCTCCCCATTGAATATTTTGACAACCAGATTCTTCGGAGGATTGGTAACAAGTTGGGTAAGGTCCTAAAGGTTGACTTCCACACTGAGAATGGCGACAGAGGCCGATTTGCTCGATTGTGTGTACAGATAGATATGGCCAAACCACTCATAGCCAAACTGTTAGTGGGGTCCATCCTAATCAAGATTGCTTATGAAGGCATTAATGCCATTTGTTTTCACTGTGGCATGATTGGGCACAAGTCCAGCGAGTGCCCATCGCAGATCCACACTAATCAGTCATCTGGAAAGTTAGATACCACTACTTCCTCCTCCTCAGCTAGTGATACTTTTGGTCCTTGGATGTTGGTCCAGAGGAAGGGTAAGCAGTTGAAGAAACCGGTGCCGGCGAAGCAGAACAACCGGCGAACCAAGCAAGTCTGGAAGAGAAAGGACACTAATTTTCAAATTTTGGCGCCAACTGTCCAAGACCAGGCTGTCCACCCTCTACCTCTGCAACCTTCGACATTTAATGTTGATAGCAACCCTTCATCACACATCCCCCTTCACGTTAACCCTTTTGAATGTCTTACAGACTGCTCTACTCCCCCTTTGGAAACCGTTCCTAATATCCTCCACTTGTCAAAAGTCCTACACTCTGCTGCAGACCTACAACCTGGTACACCCCAGCCTACTACTTCAGCCTCTGCCCCCCTGTGCCTCATCTACACACCTCTTTGCTTTGTCCCTCCACCACCTCGACCAGTATGCAATTTGTATCTTCATCACCACCTTCTTCTTTTTCTGCCCACACCATCCCTTTACACTCTGCTGCCTCTCACTCAACCCTTCACCATGCCCCGTCGAACCCCGCACTTCAGACCCTCCCGCAACAACCGCCGCCGACCATCCAGTCCTCACTCAGCACCAACCCTTCCCTTCCGTTTGAACAGTGTGGAGGGTTAGACCCAACCCGGCTGGTTCATGGAAACAACCACTGGGTACTCCAGGGTGGACGATCGCCTGCTCGAGATGCTCCAGCGGGACCCAACCTTTGTGCTGGGATGGTACGATCCGGAAATAATGAACATCTGGATGAGCCTCTCTCCCTTTCTCCCCATACCATCCCATCTGCTGCATCGCCAAACTGCGATTGTCACCTTCCTGTCAACCCCATTCACTCATGCAACAGACTTCCCTCGCCAACTGATCCAGATGACTCAAGTGATCATGCCCAGTCTGGGACTGCTCTCCAACAGCCAGCCGGTGTTAAACCCACTGGTGGAGGAGACTTTTCTCCCTGCACCACCCTTACCGGTAACAGATCGGTTGAACCTATCTTCAATTCCATGGGAGATTACTCTCCGGGGTCATCTCAACCAGGCAATCTTGGTGGAGACTTCTCCATTGCTCCAACGACTACGCGTTACCGTCAACTTCTACATAACGCAAGAAAATCGGGCTTTCGAACACATGATCCAGCTGTTTCCAAATCTTCACATCGCAGGAGCAGAAGTTCTGGGCCCAGAATGGACTTCACAGGAGGAGGAGGTGCTGAAAAAGGAGGACTTTGCACTCCCTCCACTCCCTCTCTTTAGGTCTCCAATGAAGGCATTTTTTTGGAACTGCCGTGGGGCGGCCAACCCCCATTTCCGAAGGCATTTCCGTAGTTTGATGGAGGAACATCACCCCCACCTTGTTGTCATTTCTGAAACTCGGGTTGGTGGAGACCGAGGTACAAATATTTGCAAGAGTTTGGGTTTCTCTAATTTTCATATTGCTGAACCAGTTGGTTTTGCTGGTGGTATTTGGTTACTCTGGAATAGTCTTGAGATCCATTGCGACGTCCTCTCGGTCACGCAGCAGGAGATCCACGCGTGTATCCAGGTTCTTTCTCAACCTTCTTCTTGGCTTTTTTCTGCCATTTATGCTAGCCCTCATTTTAATCTTAGGAAGTTACTTTGGGATAACCTCAAATTTTTTGCTAACTCCCATAATCTGCCCTGGTTGTTAATGGGGGACTTTAATGAAGTTCTGACTAGTACAGAGAAATTTGGAGGCCAACCTATTGATACTCGGAGAGCATTACTGTTCAAAGATTGTTTAGACCACTGTGGGTTGATTGATATGGGTTTCTCTGGGCCTCGGTTCACTTGGAATAATTGCAGACATTCAAATGGTTTCATTAGTGAGAGATTGGATAGAAGTCTTTGTAATGAGAGTTGGGCCCAACTTTTTCCGAATAATAAAATCCTCCACCTACCTAAACTTCACTCGGATCACTGCCCTATCCTTTTGCACACTCACGCCACCCCCCCTCCCAGGATGGCTCGACCCTTTCGGTTTGAAACCATTTGGCTATCTGATCCCTCCCTCAGTGTTGTGGTGTCTGAGAGTTGGACTGACTCTAGTCCTTTCCTTCAAGGGGCCAAGACGTTTGTCGACAAAGTTATGAGTTGGAACCGAAACACTTTTGGTAACATTTTCTTCCAGAAGAGAAAGCTTGCTCATAGAATTTTAGGTATCCAAAAATCGCTGGATTCGGGTCCTTCCCAGTTTTTACTTCGTCTTGAAGAGTCTCTTATTTCCGATTATAATCGTATTCTCCGTCTTGAGGAGGAATTTTGGGCACTCAAAAGTAGAGTTAACTTCACTCTTAATGGGGATAGGAACACCAAATTTTTTCACCAAACCACCCTTTCTCACCGCAAGCATAATAAAATCTTCGCTTTAAAAAATTCTAATGATGTTTGGGTTTATGAGATTGACAGTATTAAGGCTAGTATCCTTACTCACTTCAAGGATTTGTTTACTTGTTCCCTTCTCCAGTCTCGCCGTGTCGAGTTGCCCTTCCCGTTGCTAGCCTCCATTGATTCAGTTCATCACCCTGCTCTAGTGGCTACCCCTTCCTTGGCTGAAATTAAGAGGGTGTTATGGTCCTTCAAACCTTGGAAGGCTCCCGGACCTGACGGCCTCCACCCCATTTTTTTCCATAAGTTTTGGACTACTCTTACCCCCTCGGTTGTCAAAGTGGTGTCGGATGCGTTTGCCTCTGGTCATATTGACCCTGAAATAAATAAGACCTTGATTTGTCTTATTCCCAAGATCTCCAATCCTGAAGTGATTACACATTTTCGTCCTATTGGTCTTTGTAACACTATTTATAAGCTCATCACTAAGATTCTCGTGGCTCGTCTTAGACCCCTCCTTGAAGATCTTATCAGCCCACTTCAAGCCAGTTTTATTCCGGGTCGTAGAGGAGTGGACAATGTCGTCATTGTGCAGGAGGTAGTGCACAGTTTCAAGGGGAAAAAAGGCAGAAAAGGTAACATGTTGATTAAGCTTGATTTAGACAAAGCTTATGATAGGCTCGAATGGAGCTTTATTCGTCACGTGCTCAAGTCCTTTAATTTCCCACCTATTTGGGTTGATCTCATCATGTCTTGTGTGACTTCCAGCTCCTTAGCTGTTCTGTTCAATGGGGAAAAAACGGAAGAGTTCACTCATTCTAGGGGTATCCGACAAGGAGATCCTATCTCTCCCTACATCTTTATTCTCTGCTTGGAGTTTCTATCCGCTAGGATTTCCGAAGCCTGCGAGAGTCATACCTGGAGTCCTATTCGTGTTTCGAGAAATGGTCCCTTTCTGTCTCACTTATTTTTTGCGGATGACCTCATTCTTTTTGGTGAAGCCTCCGAGGCCAATTGCCATACTATCTCTCTCTTGCTACAGGAGTTTTGCTCTTTATCTGGGCAAAAGATTAGTTTTGGTAAATCTAAAGTCCTCTTCTCCTCAAATGTTCAAGATGATAAGCAACAGTTGCTTGCCTCTGTTTTAAGGATCCCTGTCACTAGGAATTTAGGCAAGTACTTAGGCTGTCCCATCCACCATTCCCGACCCAGTAAAGAGTCCTTCCAATTTCTTATCGATAAGATCCAAGGTAAACTTGCTGGGTGGAAGAGCAAGATTTTATCCTTTGTCGCAAGCTACTCGATTAAAGCGATTACGCGCCATTCCTACTCATATCATGCAGTGTAATTACATCCCCAAGTCGGTGGCTAATACCATTGATAAACTTAATCGAGACTTTTTGTGGGGCTCTTCCTCAGAGCTTAGGAAAATGCATGGTATTGCTTGGGACACGGTTACCAAACCTAAAAACCTTGGCGGGTTGGGCATTAGACAAACCTGTTTGGTTAATAGAGTCTCAATGGCTAAGTTGAGTTGGCGTTTCTCGAGGGAGGACACTTCTCTTTGGGCTAAAACTCTTAAGTCTAAGTATGGGGGAACTACACGTGTTTGTAGCAAGACATCTCCAACTTGGAGGAATATGCTAAAGGGCTCGGATATTCTTGAAAAAGGGTCCAAAATGCTCATTAAAAGTGGTAGATCAACCCGTTTTTGGCTAGATGAGTGGGCTAAGTGTGGCCCTTTACGTGGCTGTATTGAAGGTCCGTTGGCCTCTACCGATTCCTCACTGCGAGTGTGTGACGTTTGGGTGGCTAACGACTGGGACTTCTCCCGTGTATCCTTTGTCCTTCCTTTTGAAATTCTGGATTGTATTCGTAGTACCTCTCTACCCTGGTTCAGTGCTGCGAATGATATCCGGGTTTGGAAGCATTCAACTGATGGTCAGTTCCGTAGTAACTCTGCTTACCTCCTGGCTAAGGAGTTTCATCCCTCCCCTCCCATTACCAACTGGAGCTGGGTATGGGCTATCCCTGCTAATCCTCGTATCCTCCATTTTGTTTGGCGTGTTCTCCATCTTAAGCTTAACACTAAAACCCATTTGTTCCATAGATGCTTTGTTACGCATAACCTCTTGGCCTCAGTAAATGCCTCCCCGAAACCATTGATCACGTTTTTAGAGAATGCCTCTCTGCCTCTCACTGTTGGTCTAGTATCGGTATTCCTTCGGAAGTCATCCCTTCATTCTCCATCGACCTTCATTCTTGGTTCAAGCTGAATTGTCAATCTCGTGTTGTTCACTCTTCCACTGTTCGTTGGGCCATCCTTTTTCCTTCTGTCTGCTGGGCCATTTGGTTGCACCGCAACTCTTTTTGCTTTCAAACCATTTCAACCCCTTTTAAGGCTTCAGCAGTGTTTGCCAAAGGTTTAGAATGGCAAAGACATTATCGACCCAAAGTAACCCTTACAACCTCTCTCTACTCTTTCGGGTGGAAACCCCCTCTCTTTGGTACCTTCAAGCTTAACACTGATGGGGCAGCTAAATGTCCTCCTAATCTAGCCACTGGTGCTGGAGGTTTTCACCGTACTGGTTTAGCTGCTGAAGGTGGTGTTATTCGGGACTGGATGGGTGGTTGGGTTGCAGGTTTTGTTCGCAACATAGGTGTAGCCTCGACTATGGAGGCGGAATTTTGGGCGCTGAGAGATGGTTTGAAACTGGCCTTGGACTTAGGCTTCACTGGAATTTGTGTTGAGACAGATGCCACAGCAGTAATCAATCTTGTTTTGCAAGAACCTCCTGCAGATCATCACTTCGGTAACCTCATTCTTGATTGCAGGTACCTCATGAGGGAGCTTCGGATCGTGATGGTTGATCATATATATCGTGAAGCTAACAAGTGTGCAGATCTCCTAGCAAATCAAGGCAGTCTTGCCTTTAATGGATTTCATGTTTTTCATTCTGCTCCTTCTTTTGTTTTGAAGCAATTGTATGACGATGCTACAGGGGTTTCATACCCCAGACTCTGTTTTCCTGGTTAATTTATATTAGCTCTCTGTTTACCAAAAAAAAAAAAATAGCTCTGATATTTATGTGGGGCCCATCTAATATGATATTTAGGCCTTGTTTTTTTTTTTTTTCAATCTCACTAGAGCTCAATTAGAGCTCTAATTTTAAAAGGATATATCATTATTGATAAATAAATGAATCAGGAGAGATGCTATACACCACTACAGAGTGCATACTATATGTACTTATTTTATTATAAAATTTTGTAATATTAATTAAAAATATATATATAATTTCGTCACAAATTGACGTAATAAAAATGTTTAAAATTTTGTATCTTAGTTATGACATTTTTTAACACTAATTTGTGACTAGATTATGCATTTTGTAATTAATATTATAAAATTTTATGATAAAAGTATACATTTTAATAATAAATTGCATATGACGTAAGCCCCTTACATTAGCTAACTATTTCCTTTATTTATGAGTTTGTTTAAAATAATCTAAATAAAAATATTTTTTAATTTTTTAAAAAAAGATATAAAAAAAATAAAAAGATAATATAACTAAAAAAAAAAATACACTTTTATAGTGCACCAAAGCAGCACTTAATGGCCAAGAAAAAATAACAAAATAGAGAGCTACCCATTGAATCACCAACCACCCACCCACCTTTGCAATCAATTATTTGATGATGTTAGAGGTGTTAATTACCCAGACTTTGTAAACTTTATCTCTAGTTCTATTTTATCTGCCACCTTTTCTACCCAAAAAAACAAAAAAAAAAACAAAAAAGCTACCTACTTACCTTATTTATACTATCGTGAGCAGAGCAACACTTAATGGCCAAGAAAAAGTAGCAAAATAGAAAGCTACCCATGCACCTAAAATTTGTCATCCAGATTTCCATTTTTGGTATATTTTTCATGACATATACAATCTGTTTCTTTCTTTCTTTCTTTCTTTTTTTGAGATTTAATATACAATCTGTTTCAATTTCAATTTTTACCGATATAAATGAAACCAACATAAATATTATATAAATATACTTTTTATCACTGTCATTCCCTTTAATTTTTGAAATACCATTATACCACTTACACAGATAACACAGGTTATTGAAACAATGAAATTACCACAATACCCTTGCCATTGTTCTTACTATGTGGCCCTTGTGTGACCTTCACCCCATCCTTAACATGAGCAACAAGGAGGACTCCACGACGTATTGGGATTTTTTTGTCAATATGAAATGGAAAAATATTTTTATAAAATATTAAATGGTTAATTATTTCTGGTCTTGGTGCTACAAATTTAATATGGTAGATATATGATACCCATACGAAACAAAGAAGGTTGAGATTTGGCAATTCCAGTCATCGGCGATGATAATAAATAAATGAATCAGGAGAGATCCTATACCTCTCTAGAGTGCATACTATATGTACTTATCAGAAAAATATATAATTTTATTATAAAATTTTGTAACATTAATTAAAAAATATATAATTTTACAATAAATTGATGTAATAAAAATGTTTAAAATTTTGTATCTTAGTTATGACATTTTTTTATACTAATTTGTGATCAGATTATGCAATTTGTAATTAATATTATGAAATTTTATGATAAAATTATCATTTTGATAATAAATTGCATATGATGTAAACCCCTTAAATTAGCTACCTACTTCCTTTTATTATGGTGCTGTTTGAAGTGATTTAAATAAAAATATTTTAAATTTTTTTAAAAAATATATAAAAAAATAATATAACTAAAAAAAAACAAAAAAAAAAAACACTTTTTATAGTGCACCCAATACACTCTCATACTCTCGTGAGCAAAGCAACACTTAATGGCCAAGAAAAAATAGCAAAATAGAGAGCTACCCATTGAATCACCCACCCACCCACTGTTTGCAATCAATTATTTGATGATGTTAGGGGTGTTAATTTCCCAAACTTTGTAAACTTTATTTCTAGTTCTATTTTATCTGCCACCTTTTCTACCCAAAAAAACAAAAAAGCTACCTACTTACCTTATTTATACTATCGTGAGCAGAGCAGCACTTAATGGCCAAGAAAAAATAGCAAAATGGAGAGCTACCCATGCACTTAGAGATTGTCATCCAGATTTCCATTTTTGGTATATTTTTCATGACATATACAATCTGTTTCTTTCTTTTTTTTCTTTTTCCTAGACTTAGGCCTCGTTTGGAAACAGACTATTTTAGTAATTTTTTTAATTTTTTGGCTAAAATATGAGATAAAAAAATTAGTATGTTTGAGATGACTTTTTGATTTTTTATGAAAAGATATGCAAAAAATAGAGAGAAAATGAAATTTTTGACTTTTTGGTATAAGTTGTTAACTTTTTAATTTTTTTAATAACTTTTTAACTTTTAGGTTAAAACAACCACTTACCAAACGAGGCCTTAATATACAATCTGTTTCAATTTCAATTTTTACCGATATAAATGAAACCAACATAAAAGTATACTTTTTATCACTATCATTTCCTTTAATTTTTTTGAAATACCACTTATACACCCCTGTCAGATAACACAGGTTATTGAAACAATGAATTTACGACAATACCCTTGCCATTGTTCTTACTATGTGGCCCTTGTGTGACCTTCACCCCATCCTTAACATGAGTAACAAGGAGGACTCCACGATGTATTGGGATTTTTTTTGTCAATATGAAATCGAAAAATATTTTATAAAATATTAAATGGTTAATTATTTCTAGTCTTGGTGCTACAAATTTAATATGGTAGACATATGCACTACAAAAAATTAAGATTTTAGGGACCAAAATTTAGGATCAAAATTATTTTTTAGGAACCAAATATTTTTGTTGCGAAAAGTGTCGTTATTATATTTTTAGCAAAGAAAATTAGACATTAGAGAAGAATTATATCAAATTTTTTGTCTCAAAAATAAAACATTTTGAGACTAAATTATTTTGTCTCTAAAAGTCTATTTATTAGTAACATTTTTAAAATTTTGTCGCTAAAAGCCTTGTTGTACACTTTTCGGAACAACCTTTTAGCGACTATCCTCATGACGATAAAAATTGGTCCATAAATATCTTTTGTAATAAATTTTTTATTTTTAAAGATTAAAACATTTCTAAAACTCTTATATGTTATTGTGATGATGCATTAATTTGGTACATACATGATTTATTGGAAGCTGGAAATGGTGGGCTGCATTTGAAGGATGTAAATAGATTTGTGGCAGATTGCATGGAGTAATGGAAAGGCACTGCATGATGGAAACTTTTGGTTTTCATCATGGGGAAGACCAAACGTGTATCAACTTTGCGCATCTTCTCAACTACTTTTTGTATTTTGTATAAACTAGCATATCACTCGTGATATGTACGAATTGTGTTTATAATTATTTATATATATGAATTATAATTTTTAAATATATATATATATTTTAAATGTCTTTTTTTTTTCCTTTTTTATATTATATTAAAGTTTAATATTTTGATAATAATCATATGTGTTGGACTTTTCAAGAAATTTTTTTTATGCTTGTTCTTAATGCATTAAAGTATTATTATGAGGGATAATAATCATATATGTTGGGACTTTTCAAGGAATTTATGTGTTGGATTTCAATGAATTTTTTTTATACTTGTTTTTAATGCATTAAAGTGTTATTATGAGAGTAAAACTTGGGAGTTAGGAGAGAAGTTAATAAATGCTAAGATTTTTTTTTTAAAATCAAAAAATTAGGAAATTTAGATTGGGAGATTGGAGCTCCCACAAAACTTGGGGTTAAAAACTCCATTTTGCTTAATATATAACTAGCCTATCACCCGTGCTATGCACGGGATAATTTTAGATATTTATATTTGTTTTAATTTTTTTTAATATATAAATTATGTTTTTAAAGATTTTTTATAAAAATAATTTAACAATCTTATCACTAACCATAGTGTACAGGAGAAATTAAAAAGGTTACTGCAGTAACTATGCACGGACTGTATCTATAATTATTTGTATAAAGGGATTTTAAATGCTAATCAAGGATTTTGACCAAATTAATAAATGCAGGCATGTGGATTGGAAAAAGTTAATAAATGCTGATAAGAGATTTTGACCAAATCAATAAATATTGAGATTTGAAAGAATTTAATAAGTGTTTATTTTTATTTTTTTTTCAAAAAACAAAACAAAAAAATTAAGAGGGAAAAAAATTAAGAGCCATTTACACAATAATTACATGAGCCTCTTGGGGATGCAAAAAGTAATGGCATGTAAATACCTGGGGTTTGACCGAGGAGTTTGAAAGAATTTAATAAGTGTTTATTTATTTTTTTTCCAAAAAACAAAACAAAAAAATTAAGAGGAAAAAAAATTAAGAGCCATTTATTAAATTCTTTCAATATAATATTGGGATTGCTTGGTGATTGGTTCAAAGATTATAATTACACTATTGATAAATGAAATGTGAGAGAGAGAGAGGCTATGTCTCTTAATTTACACGCCACCACTTTTGCTTCCGACCCATGAAATGATGGTGTCAATGTAATTATTATAATCTTTAAACCAATCACCAAGTCAAATTTTTTTTTTAAAAAAAAATAAAAAATCAAAAAATTAGGATTGGCATATTGGAGCTTCCACAGGCCTTAAGGGTTAAAACACCCTTTTGCTTAATATATAACTAGCTTATCACCCGTGCTATGCACGGGATAATTATAGATATTTATATTTGTTTTAGATTTTTTTTAATATATAAATTATGTTTTTAAGATTTTTTATAAAAATAATTTAACAATCTTATCACTAACGATAGTGTGTGGGAGAAGTTGAAAAGGGTACTGCAGTAACTATACACAGATTGTATCTATAATTATTTGTATGAGGGGATTTTAAATGCTGATCAGGGGATTTTGACCAAATCAATAAATGCAGGCATATGGAAAGATAGGTAGATTGAAAAAAGTTAATAAATGCTGATTAGGGAATTTTCACCAAATCAATAAATGCTGAGTTTTTTTTTTTAATAAAAAATTTAGAAAATTCAAATTGGGATATTGAAGCTCCCACAGGCCTTGGGGGTTAAAAACCCCCTTTTGCTTAATATATACCCGTGCTATGCACGGATTATATTTACAATTATCTATATATGTGAATTGTGATTTTTAAATGTGTTCTTTTTTTTTTGAAATGCCTTCTTTTTTTTTCTTTTTTATATTATATTAAAATTTAATATTTTGATAATAATTATATGTACGTTAGACTTTTCAAGGAATTAAATGTCTTTTTTTTTTAATTATATTATATTAAAGTTTAATATTTTGATAATAATCATATGTGTTGGACTTTTTAAAATTTTTTTTTTATGCTTGTTCTTAATGCATTAAAGTGTTATTATGAGGGATAATAATCATATGTGTTGGGATTTTTCAAAGAATTCATATGTGTTGGATTTCAAAGAATTTTTCTTATGCTTGTTCTTAATGCATTAAAGTGTTATTATGAGGGTAAGACTTACGGGTTGGAAGAAGTTAATAAATGTTAAGGTTTTTTTTTTTTTTTAAATAAAAAAATCAAAAAATTTAGATTGAGAGATTGGAGCTCTCACAAGGCTTGGGGTTAAAAACCCTCTTTTACTTAATGTATAGTACTAGCCTATCATCCGTGCTATGCACGGGATAATCATAGATATTTATATTTGTTTTAGATTTTTTTTAATATATAAATTATGTTTTTAAAAATTTTTTACAAAAATAATTTAATAATCTTATCATTAACCATATTGTATGGGAGAAGTTGAAAAAGGTACTGCAGTAATTATACACAGATTGTATCTATAATTATTCGTATGTGGGGATTTTAAATACTGATCAAGAGATTTTGACCAAATCAATAAATACTGAGTTTTTTTTTTTTAATAAAAAATTTAGAAAACTCAGATTGGGATATTGAAACTACCACAGATTTTGGGGGTTAAAAACCCCATTTTACTTAATATATAGTATAAATAAAAACTCCAAACTGTCGCTGAAACAATTAGTGACATTTTTTAAAAAAACACAGTGAGTTAAAAAAATCAATTACAATTTTTTTTTCAAAATACAATCTAATCATTATTAATAATTGGTACTTTAAAAATCAAATCAGAAAAAATCAAATCAAATCACAAATATTTTTATGCTATCTAACTACAATCATATTTTTTTGATAAATAATTGTAAAGAAAAACCATTAAAACAGTAAATAAAAGATTAAATCACATTAAAAAAAAAAGAACCATTGAACAAACTACAATTACATCACATTTTTCCCAAAATAAAAAAATAAATAAATGAAAAAAAGAACCATTAACTAACTACAATCACATTAAAAAAAAAAAATTATTAAACTAACTGCAATCACATTTTTTTTCTTTGTGAGTGTTTATATTTATCTAGCTTCAATCATATTAAAAATAAAATTAAAATAGTAAATAAAAAGATTAAATAACATTAAAAAAAAAAAACACCATTGAACTAACTACAACAATCATATTAAAAAAAAGAGACATTGAACAAACTTCAATCACATCATATTTTTCACATAATAAAATAAATAAATGAAAAAAAAGAACTATTAAATTAACTACAATCACATTAAAAAAAAAAAAAAAAGTATCTTCAACTAATTATAATTACATTTTTCTCTTTGTGAGAGTTTATATTTATCTAATTTCAATCATATTAAAAAATCAAAAATAAAATTAAAATAGTAAATAAAAAGATTAAATAATATTAAAAAAATCATTGAACTAACTATAACAATCATATTAAAAAAAAGAGCCATTGAACAAATTACAATCACATCACATTTTTCACATAATAAAATAAAGAAATGAAAAAAAAAACTATTAAACTAAACTACAATCGCATCACATTTTTCACATAATAAAATAAATAAATGAAAGAAAAGAATTATTAAACTGACTACAATCACATTAAAAAAAAAAAGAATCATTCAACTAATTATAATCAAAAAGTTATAATTATATTTTTCTCTTTGTGAGAGTTTATATTTATCTAACTTCAATCATATTAAAAAATCAAAAATAAAATTAAAATAGTAAATAAAAAGATTAAATAACATTAAAAAAAATATTGAACTAACTACAACAATCATATTAAAAAAAAAAAAAAGAGCCATTGAAAAAAAAGAACTATTAAACTAAACTACAATCACATCACATTTTTCACATAATAAAATAAGTAAATGAAAAAAAAAAAAAAGAACTATTAAACTAACTATAATCACATTAAAAAAAAAAAAAAAAAAGAATCATTCAACTAATTATAATTTGATTTTTTAACTAACTTCAATCACAAATACGCTATCTAACTACAATATTAAAACAGTAAATAAAAGGAAAAGTCAAGAAGGAGAAAACAAAAAGAAGACTTACTGTTTGCATATGTGGTCACTGAAGTTGAAAGTGTAGAAGTGAGAAGTCAATAAAGAGAAAACAAAAAGGAGACTCACTGTTTGCAATAAGTATGTGAAAAGTAAAAAAAAGTGTGTATATTGAAGAAGTTAAAAAGACTTTGAAGAATTTAATAAGCGCTAAGTTTTTTTTTTTCAAAAAAAATCAAAAAAATTAAGAAATTAAGGTTCAGATATTGGAACTTCTACAAAATTTGTGGGTTAGAGATAAATATAAATAAATAGATAGATATAGATATAGATATTTATATTTATTTTAAATTTTTTTTAATATACAAATTATTTGTTTTGGAAAAGGTACTGCAGTAATGATGAGAGAAGTCAAAAAGTTTTATGGGTTGAGAGAAATTAATAAATGCTGAGGTTATTTTTTTTTTTAAATCAAAAAATTAGAAAATTAGGATTGGCATATTGAAACTTCCACAGGCCTTGGGGTTAAAAACCCCCTTTTGCTTAATATATAGTATAGATAGATAGATAGATGTGAATTTAATAAGTGCTAAGTTTTTTTTTTTTAAAAAAATCAAAAAAATTAAGAAATTAAAGTTCAGATATTGGAACTCCCACAAAACTTGTGGGTTAGAAATAGATATAAATAAATAGATAGATATAGATATGGATATTTATATTTGTTTTAAATTTTTTTTAATATACAAATTATTTGTTTTGGAAAAGGTACTGCAATAATTATGAGAGAAGTCAAAAAGTTTTGTGGAATGAGAAAAGTTAATAAATGCTGAGATTAATTTTTTTTTAAAAAAACAAAAAATTAGAAAATTAGGATTGACATATTAGAGCTCCCATAGGCCTTGGGGGTTAGAAACCCCCTTTTGCTTAATATATAGTACTAGCATATCACCCGTGCTATGCACGGATTGTGTTTACAATTATTTATATATGTGAATTGTGATTTTTAATGTCTTCTATTTTTTTTTTTTAAATATCTTCTTTTTTTTCCTTTTTTATATTATATTAAAGTTTAATATTTTGATAATAATCATATGTGCTAGACTTTTCAAGGAAATAAATGTCTTTTTTTTTTATTATATTATATTAAAGTTAATATTTTGATAATAATCATATGTGTCGGACTTTTCAAAAAAAAATTTATGCTTGTTCTTAATGCATTAAAGTGTTATTATGAGGAATAATAATCATATGTGTTGGGATTTTTTAAGGAATTCATGTGTTGGATTTCAAAGAATTTTTTTTATGCTTGTTCTTAATGCATTAAAGTGTTATTATGAGGATAAATTTTGGGGGTTGGGAGAAGTTAATAAATGGTAAAGTTTTTTTTTGAATTGCGATTTTTAAATGTCTTTTTTTTTTTAAATGTCTTCTTTTTTTCTTTTTTATATTATATTAAAGTTTAATATTTTGATAATAATCATATGTGTTAGACTTTTCAAGGAATTAAATGTTTTTTTTATTATATTATATTAAAGTTTAATATTTTGGTAATAATCACATGTGTTAGACTTTTCAAGAATTTTTTTTTATGCTTGTTCTTAATGCATTAAAGTGTTATTATGAGAGATAATAATCATATGTGTTGGAACTTTTCAAGGAATACATGTGTTGGATTTCAAAAAAAAATATGCATTAAAGTGTTATTATGAGGGTAAGTCTTGGGGTTTAGGAGAAGTTAATAAATGCTAAAGTTTTTTTTTTAAATCAAAAAATCAAGAAATTTAGATTGAGAGATTGGAGCTCCCACAAGGCTTGGGGTTAAAAATCCCCTTTTGCTTAATATATAGTACTAGCCTATCACCCGTGCTATGCACGGGATAATTATAGATATTTATATTTGTTTTAATTTTTTTAATATATAAATTATGTTTTTTAAGATTTTTTATAAAAATAATTTTATAATCTTATCATTAATCATAGTGTACAGAGTAAATTAAAAAGGTTATTGCAGTAACTATGCACGGGCTGTATTTATAATTATTTGTATGAGGGGATTTTAAATGCTAATCTGGGATTTTGACCAAATCAATAAATGCAGGCATGTGGATTGGAAAAAGTTAATAAATGTTGATCAGGGGATTTCGACCAAATCAATAAATGTTGAGTTTTTTTTTTTTAAATCAAAAATTTAGAAAATTAAGATTGAGAGATTGGGGCTTTCACAAGGCTTGGGGTTTAGAAACCCCATTTTCCTTAATATATTTACAATTATCTATATATGTGAATTACGATTTTTAAATGTCTTTTTTTTTTTTTAAATGTCTTCTTTTTTTCCTTTGTTATATCATATTAAAGTTTAATATTTTCATAATAATCATATGTGTTTGACTCTTCAAGGAATTAATTGTCTTCTTTTTTTTATTGTATTATACTGAAGTTAAATAGTTTGATAATAATCATATGTGTTGGACTTTTCAAGAAATTTTTTTATGCTTGTTTTTAATACATTAAAGTGTTATTATGAAGGTAAGACTTGGGGTTGGAAGAAGTTAATAAATGTTAAGTTTTTTTTTTAATCAAAAAATCAAGAAATTTAAATTGGGAGATTGGAGCTCCCACAAGACTTAGGATTAAAAACCCCATTTTGCTTAATATATAGTACTAGCATATCACCCGTGCTATGCACGAGATTAAATTTAAATAAAAGAAAAACCATTCATAGTTATGTTAAACATATTTTTAAATTGTTAGCATAAAATATATGTAATTTTAAAAAAAAATATTAACATTGCATAATTAAAGTAATAAAAATAAGAATTTATTACATTTGTTCGAAATTCACTGAATACGTAAAACAAAAAAATAACTAAAATCTAAATTGTTGTGGGTCTTCCATCAGCATTCCTGCATTGTCAACATGATAGTTAGTATCATAATTAATGAACAATACGTATATTATGTATTTATAAAATGTTATAAAGTAAAAAAGTTATACTTACATTTTTTTTACTTTCAAAGATATAGACATTCTTCGACTACTCTATATTTAAAACAAAGGTGACGCACGGTGCACAATCTAGTTGACGTGGCATTGTTGGTACAGGTATGATAAATGCATAGGCACGGTCTTGGCATGACGCAATATAATCTTTAATCATTCTAATGCCATTATCCTATAAAATTTTGGAATTATAAGTTTGTGTTTGAAAAAGTAAGAATAAGTTATTTATAATAAATTTTATAATTTCCTACCTTTGATCTCATGTTCTTCAAATATGATGGTTGACATCGCAAAATAAACTCGCCTGCTTATCTTGAACAAGAAGATTTATTGAACCAAGATCGTTTTGACCACAAGGTTAACATTGTATCTTATCAATCCAAAAAAAAAGGACGCTTGTTAAAAGGAAATATTGTACCTAATAAAAATTAAAACACTTATTAAGTTTAAATTATTATTGTACATAGTAATTATTTACCTAAAGAAAATTACCTTGTTATAATATCAATATCATCATGCAGCAAAGGATGACGACAAACAATGTGACCATAATGATATTTAACTTTTGATAGCAACTTTTGCACAAATAAATCCAAAGGTTGTCAACATCAATTTGTTTGATGTACCCAAGTATTCGAAAATATGAGACCTACAAAATATTTGAAAAAACATAAATTAATCTTTCTATAAACAAATTATATACATATCGTTAATTTTCATTAATTGGGATGATAACAATTATTACCTTTGGCATGGGTGCAAAATCACGATTCAATTCTTTTGGCATTTGATATTATCAATGATCGTGAAATTGAGAATCCATTTTTCGATTCCAAGATACCAACTTTTGTGAAATAGGATTCATAGCAAGCCTAGATAAATATGTCAATATATATATATAATTGTGAGAATTATATTGTCATATATAATTGATTAATATTATACAATTATAACATACCACACTCGAATATGATTTGTATAATGTAATGAATGATTGATATATAACTTGATGTATTTGCATGTAGCAAGACATGGACCTAGAAGTTGAGAAAAGATAATTTATTAATATCAATATTTGTATATGTATATAGATAATATAAAAGTGAATAAAAAGTGATCCTACCATGATAATCTTTAATCGTTAATCCAAAGGGCAAACAAAATATTATCATCTCTAGAGTATGATATAGTTGCATGCCATCGCTTGTTGCAAACACATCCCATAGAGTTAGTCTTACCAATGTGAAACCTGTTTACAATTAAAAAAAAGTTGAGATTAGAAAAATAATATAATTAGAGAGTATTTCAAATTTGGTAAAGACACAGAAATATGTTATAGTATCATACCTTGTATCAAGTAGTAGAATCTCTCTCTTGTAATTATCACGATTTGCAATACCTTGACATTCAGTTACACTAACAACCAAGCCAATCACATCTGCATATTTTAGTATTTGCATGTTTATTGTTTTGATAGTCACAAATTTTTTGTATTGGTAATAAACTATGTAAGTATATATAATCTAGATAAGTATCATTTAGTAAAATTAACGTACCTATTAATTGAAAATCTTGATGAAGAAATTGGTCAATGTCTGATAATTTTTTAAGGAAATACCACTGAAATGGTATATTAGTATCATGATCAAATATGTCCACAATTGTTGTATCATTAGTAAAAGACATCTTATAATAATATGTATCACAATTGTTGTATCTAACTCTAATCATATTAAAAAATTAAAAATAAAATTAAAATAGTAAATAAAAAGATTAAATAACATTAAAAATTAGTTAATCACATTTTTTTAACTATTAAACTAACTACAATCATATTAAAAAAAAGAATCATTCAACTAATTATAATCACATTTTCCTTTTTGTGAGGGTTTATATTTATCTAAATTTAATCATATTAAAAAATTAAAAATAAAATTAAAAAAGTGAATAAAAAGATTAAATAACATTTGTCTATAATGCAACATTTTTCTTTTTGTGAGGGTTTATATTTATCTAACTCTAATCATATTAAAAAATTAAAAATAAAATTAAAATAGTAAATAAAAAGATATTAAAAATTAGTTAATCACATTTTTTTTAACTATTAAACTAACTACAATCATATTAAAAAAAAGAATCATTCAACTAATTATAATCACATTTTCCTTTTTGTGAGGGTTTATATTTATCTAAATTTAATCATATTAAAAATTAAAAATAAAATTAAAATAGTGAATAAAAAGATTAAATAACATTAAAAATTAGTTAATCACATTTTTTTAACTATTAAACTAACTACAATCACATTAAAAAAAGAATCATTCGACTAATTATAATCACATTTTTTCTTTTTGTGAGGGTCTATATTTATCTAACTTTAATTATATTAAAAAATCAAAAATAAAATTAAAATAGTAAATAAAAAGATTTTACATTAAAAAAAGACCATTGAACTAATTTTTGATTAACTACAATATTAAAACTGTAAACAAAAGAAAAAGTTAAGAAGGAGAAATTATAACCACAATTTTCTTTTTGTGAGGGTTTATATTTATCTAACTTTAATCATATTAAAAAATTAAAAATAAAATTAAAATAGTAAATAAAAAGATTAAATAACATTAAAAATTAGTTAATCACATTTTTTTTAACTATAAAACTAACTACAATCACATTAAAAAAAAGGAATCATTCAACTAATTATAATCACATTTTCTTTTTTGTGAGAGTTTATATTTATTTAACTTTAATCATATTAAAAATTGAAAATAACATTAAAAATTAGTTAATCACATTTTTTAACTATTAAACTAACTACAATCACATTAAAAAAAGAGAATCATTCAACTAATTATAATCACATTTTTTCTTTTTATGAGGGTCAATATTTATCTAACTTTAATCATATTAAAAAATCAAAAATAAAATTAAAATAGTAAATAAAAAGATTTTACATTAAAAAAAGACCATTCAACTAATTTTTGATTAACTACAATATTAAACTGTGAACAAAAGAAAAAGTTAAGAAGGAGACATTATAATCACATTTTTCTTTTTGTGAGGGTTTATATTTATCTAACTTTAATCATATTAAAAAATTAAAAATAAAATTAAAATAGTAAATAAAAAAATTAAATAACATTAAAAATTAGTTAATCACATTTTTTAACTATTAAACTAACTACAATCACAATTAAAAAAAAAATCATTCAACTAATTATAATCACATTTTTTTTGTGAAGGTTTATATTTATCTAACTTCAATCATATTAAAAAATTGAAAATAAAATTAAAATAGTAAATAAAAAGATTAAATAACATTAAAAATTAGTTAATCACATTTTTTTTAACTATTAAACTAACTACAATCACATTAAAAAAAGAATCATTCAACTAATTACAATCACATTTTTATTTTTGTGAGAGTTTATATTTATCTAACTTTAATCATATTAAAAAATTGAAAAATTAAAAATAAAATAAAAATAGTAAATAAAAAGAATAAATAACATTAAAAATTAGTTAATCACATTTTTTTAACTATTAAACTAACTACAATCACATTAAAAAAAAGAATCATTCAAATAATTATAATCATATTTTTAAAAATAAAATTAAAACAGTAAATAAAAAGATTAAATAACATTAAAAATTAGTTAATCACATTTTTTTAACTATTAGACTAACTACAATCACATTAAGAAAAAGAATCATTCAACTAATTACAATCACATTTTTATTTTTGTGAGAGTTTATATTTATATAACTTTAATCATATTAAAAAATTGAAAAATTAAAAATAAAATTAAAATAGTAAATAAAAAGATGAAATAACATTAAAAATTAGTTAATCACATTTTTTTAACTATTAAACTAACTACAATCACATTAAAAAAAAGAATCATTCAACTAATTATAATCATATTTTTAAAAATAAAATTAAAACAGTAAACAAAAAGATTAAATAACATTAAAAATTAGTTAATCACATTTTTTTAACTGTTAAACTAACTACAATCACATTAAAAAAAGAATCATTCAACTAATTATAATCACATTTTTCTTTTTGTGAGAGTTTATATTTATCTAACTTTAATGATATTAAAACATTATTTATCTAACTTTAAACATATTAAAAAATTAAATAACATTAAAAATTAGTTAATCACATTTTTTTAACTACTAAACTAATTACAATCACATTAAAAAAAAGAATCATTCAACTAATTATAATAACATTTTTCTTTTTGTGAGAGTTTATATTTATCCAACTTTAATCATATTAAAAAATTAAAAATAAAATTAAAATAATAAATGAAAAGATTCAAAAATAAAATCAAAAAAACCATTGAACAATATTAAAACAGTAAACAAAAGAAAAACTTAAGAAGGAGAAATTATAATGACATTTTTCTTTTTGTGAGGGTTTATAAAAAGATTAAATAACATTAAAAGGTAAGGAGAAAACAAAAATAACACTTACTGTTTGCATACGTAGTCACTGAAGTTGGAAGTGTAGAAGTGAGAACTAAAGAAGGAGAAAGCAAAAAGAAAAATCACTGTTAATATTAAAACAGTAAACAAATGAAAAAGTTAAGAAGGAAAAAACAAAAATAACACTTACTGTGTGCATACACAAAAGAAAAAGTTAAGAAGGAGAAATTATAATTATATTTTTCTTTTTGTGAGGGTTTATAAAAAGATTAAATAACATTAAAAGGTAAGAAGAAAACAAAAATAACACTTCTTTGTTTGCATACGTAGTCCTTTGAAGTTGGAAGTGTAGAAGTGAGAACTAAAGAATGAGAAAGCAAAAAGGAAAATCATTAATATTAAAACAAGAAACAAAAGAAAAAGTTAAGAAGGAAAAACAAAAATAACACTTCTTTGTTTGCATCGTAGTCCAAGTTGAAAGTATGAAAGTGAGAACTCAAGAAGGAGAAAGCAAAAAGGAAAATCACTGTTTACAAAAGGTATGTGAAAAGTTAAGAAAAATATGTGTATTGGAGAAGTTATAAAGGTTTGAAAGAATGTAATAAGTGTTTTTTTTTTTTTTTCGAAAAACAAAACAAAAAAATTAAGAGGGAAAAAAATTAAGAGCCATTTACACAATAGTTACATGGGTCTCTTGGGGATGCAAAAAAATTTATATCTACTTTTAACCCATAAATTTTTGTGGAGTTCCAATATAATAGGTTGCTTGGTGATTGATTCAAAGATTATAATTACACTATTGATAAATGGAGGAGATAGAGGGTGGGGAAATAAAACAATAAATGAAATGTGAGAGAGAGAGAGACCCCAAGAGACCCATGTAATCATGGTGTAAATGGCTCTTAATTTTTTTCTCTCTTAATTTTTTTGTTTGTTTTTTTGAAATAATAAAACCACTTATTAAATGCTTTCAATATAATTTTTTTCTCTCTTAATTTTTTTTTTCTGAATGTAATCATGGTGTCAATGGCTCTTAATTTTTTTCTCTCTTAATTTTTTTGTTTTGTTTTTTGAAAAAAAAAAAACACTTATTAAATTCTTTCAATATAATTTTTTTCTCTCTTAATTTTTTTTTTTCTGAATGTAATCATGGTGTCAATGGCTCTTAATTTTTTTCTCTCTTAATTTTTTAGTTTTTTTTTTTTGAAAAAAAAAACAACTATTAGATTCTTTCAATATAATTTTTTTCTTTCTTAATTTTTTTGTTTTTTCAATATAATTTTTTTCTCTCTTAATTTTTTTGTTTTTTTTGTTTTTCTGAATGTAATCATGGTGTCAATGGCTCTTAATTTTTTTTGTTTTATTTTTTGAAAAAAAAAAAAACACTTATTAAATTCTTTCAATATAATTTTTAAAAAAAAACACTTATTAAATTCTTTCAATATAAATTTTTTTAAAAAAACACTTATTAAATTCTTTCAATATAATTTTTTTCTTTCTTAATTTTTTTGTTTTTTTTTTTTGAAAAAAAAAATAACACTTATTAAATTCTTTCAATATAATATTGGGATTGCTTGGTGGGGAAATAAAACAATAAATGAAATGAGAGAGAGAGAGAGAGAGAGAGAGAGAGAGGCTATTTTGCTTCCCCAAGAGACCCATGTAATCATGGTGTCAATGTAATTATTATAATCTTTGAACTAATCACCAAGTCAATTTTTTTTTTAAAAAAAAAATTTCTCTCTTAATTTTTTTTTTTTTCTGAATGTAATTATGGTGTCAATGGCTCTTAATTTTTTTCTCTCTTAATTTTTTTGTTTTTTTTTTTTGAAAAAAAAAAACACTTATTAAATTCTTTCAATATAATTTTTTTAAAAAAAACACTTATTAAATTCTTTCAATATAATTTTTTTCTCTCTTAATTTTTTTGTTTTTTTTTGAAAAAAAAATAACACTTATTAAATTTTTTCAATATAATATTGGGATTGCTTGGCGGGGAAATAAAACAATAAATGAAATGAGAGAGAGAGAGAGAGAGAGAGAGAGAGAGAGAGAGAGAGGCTATTTTGCTTCCCCAAGAGACCCATGTAATCATGGTGTCAATGTAATTATTATAATCTTTGAACCAATCACCAAATCAAATTTTTTTTTAAAAAAATAAAAAATCAGAAAATTAGCATTGGCATATTGAAGCTTCCACAAGCCCTGGGGGTTAAAACACCCTTTTGCTTAATATATAGTATAGATAGACTAGTATATCACCCGTGCTATGCACGGATTGTGTTTACAATTATCTATATATGTGAATTGCGATTTTTAAATGTTTTTTTTTTAAATGTCTTCTTTTTTTCATTTTTTATATTATATTAAGGTTTAATATTTTGATAATAATCATATGTGTTAGACTTTTCAAGGAATTAAATGTTTTTTTTATATTATATTATATTAAAATTTAATATTTTAATAATAATTATACGTGTTGGATTTTTTAAGAATTTTTTTTTATGCTTGTTCTTAATGCTTATTATGAGGGATAATAATCATATGTGTTGAGACTTTTCAAGGAATTCATATGTGTTGGATTTCAAAGAATTTTTTTTATGCTTGTTCTTAACGCATTAAAGTGTTATTATGAGGGTAAGACTTGGGGTTGGGACAAGTTAATAAATGCTAAGATTTTTTTTTTAAAAATAAAAAAATCAAGAAATTTAAATTGGGAGATTGGAGCCCCCACAAGGCTTAGGATTAAAAATCTCCTTTTACTTAATATATAGTATAGATAATATATAAATAGATAGATAAATAGATAGATATATAGGTAGTGGTAACTTGTAACTCGTGCTATGCACGGAACTTTATAAATTAAAAAATATATATATATTATAATTATTAGATAAGCATTAAAGTTTTTTTTTTAGTTTTTTTATTTTATTTTATTTATTTATGTTATAATATAATATATAAGATATAGATATATATCTACAACTTTGATAAAAAAAATATTATCTGATTTTTTGGAAAAGAGAAAATGAATGCAAGTTTTAATTATTTTTTTTTTTGGAAATTGGTGAGAGAGATTAGGATGGAGAGATAATGAAATATTTTTGTTATTAAATAAATAAATCAGTTAATATTTTTTTAGTCTATTTTGTAAATTAAAAAATTAATAATTTTAGAAAATTGATTAATTTGTCCCATTAAGTGATTTAAAATTTTGATAGATATATGTAAAAAAAAATACATAATTATATTACTAAATCATAATTCAAATTTAGATGTTATATTTTTTGAAATATATAGCTAAACTCTTATATTCTTTATTTTTGTGTGTAACCATAGTGTATGAGAGAAATGGAAAAGGGTGCAGCAATAATTATAAGAGAAGTCAAAAGGGATTATGGGTTAGGAGAAGTTAATAAATGCTGAGGTTAGGTTGGGAGAAACAATAAATGGTGAGGTTTTTTTTTTTTTTTTTTTTTTTGTTAAATAAAAAATTAGAAAATTAGGATTAGGATATTGAAGCTTTCACAAGGCCTGTGAGTTAAAAACCCCCTTTTCCTTAATATATAGTAAGTATAGACTAGCCTATCATCCGTGCTATGCACGGAATAATTATAGATATTTATATTTGTTTTAGATTTTTTTTAATATATAAATTATGTTTTTTTAAATTTTTTTTCTTATCACTAACCATAGTATATGGGAGAAGTTGAAAAGGGTATTGCAGTAACTATATACGAATTGTATCTATAATTATTTGTATGAGGGGATTTTAAATGCTGATCAGAGGATTTTGACCAAATCAATAATTGCAGTCATGTGGAAAGATATGTGGATTGAAAAAAGTTAATAATGCTGATCAGGAAATTTTGACCAAATCAATAAATGTTGAGTTTTTTTTTTTTAAATAAAAAATTTTAAAAATTCAGATTGGGATATTGAAGCTCCCATAGGCCTTGGGGTTAAAAATTCCCTTTTGCTTAATATATAGTATAGATATAGATAGATAGATAGATATATCTTTTTATTTTTGTGTGGTTTCTATTCGGGTATTTTTTTTTTCAATTTATTTAAGATGGAGTTGTGGGTTACTTTTTTTTTTTTAAATTTAATTTATCTGTGGTTTTCATTTATTTTTAATTATTATTATTTAGGTAAGTTATGATGTGAGTTAGATATATGATAGACATGTGAGTTTTATTGATTTAAAATTCATTTAGATAAACTTTAAAGATTTTTTTTTTTAGTTTTTTAGTTTTTTTTTTGTTATGTTCTAATATAATATATAAAATATAGGTAGATATCTACAACTTTAATAGAAAATATTATCTGATTTTTTGGGGAAGAGAAAATTTGTGAGAGAAATTAGGAGGGAGAGATAATGAAATATTTTTGTTATTAAATAAATAAATCAGTCAATAGTTTTTTTTAATCTATTTTGTAAATTAAAAATTAATAATTTTGGAAAATTGATTAATTTGTCTCATTAAGTGATTTAAAATTTTGATAGATATACATAAAAAAAAATACATAATTATATTATTAAATCATAATTCAAATTTAGATGTTATATCTTTTTGAGATCTATAGTAAATTCTTATCTTTTTTATTTTTATTTTTGTGTGTAACCATAGTTTATGAGAGAAATTGAAAAGGGTGTTGCAATAATTATGAGAAAAGTCAAAAGGGATTGTTGGTTGAGATAAGTCAATAAATGCTGAGGTTTTTTTTTTTAAATCAAAAAAATAGAAAATTAGGATTAGGAGATTGGAGCTCCCACAGGCCTTAGAGTTTAAAACCCCTTTTTGCTTAATATATAGTATAGATATAGATAGATAAGTATAGAAGTATAGATATGAGTTTATGGGGTTGAATTGACATAGAGAGGGAAAAAAAGGTGTGAGACGACAGAATGGAGACGTATAGAGAGACAAAAAAAAATATTACAAGACATTGAGTAATGTTTCAACTATCTTGATATGAGATTCAAGTAGTAGTGTGAATTTTGAATATTTTTTGGCCATGTCACATGTACTTGCTGTTTTATCTTTATAATGAATTTATCTCTATTCCGTAAATATAACCATTTAAGCTTAACCACGATGAATATTAAGTATTTCTTTGTGTATGCATATTTTATTGAGGATTACTTCTATGAGTTCTTATTTATAAAGGGGGATTTATTTCTAACACCGCCACCCCATGAAACTAAACATAATTTACTTTTTCAAGTGCATAACTTATTAAAAATATAAGATAAACTACTAATAAATCCTAATAGTTTAACTTAATTTCCATCAAATCATATTGAAAATAAGTTATAGTAAATCATCGTTAAAAATAATTTTTTGTGACAATTTTTTTGCATATGTTGCTAAAATTTGACAGTTAGTGACTTTTTTGTTATAATTTTTATAAATTGTCTCTAAAATTTAGAATTAGTAACATTTTTCTATGATGAATTTGTCACTAAAAGTTGAAAATTAGTGATTTTTTTGTGATATTTTTTTAAATTATCACTAAAAGTTATAATTAGTAACATTTTTTGTAACAAAATTTTCAAACTGTTATTGAAAATTAACAACGATGCTTTTTAATAGTATTTGATGAAAAATACAATTAGGCCCCGTTTGGGGACTTACCTTTTTAGCCAAAAAGCCAAAAAATTACCTTTTTAGCCAAAAAGTCAACAAATCATATCAAAAAGTCAAAGATTCTCTTTTCTCTCTACTTTTTTTACATCTTTTCGTAATTAGCCAAAAAGTCATCCCAAACATATAAGTTTTTTTTATCTACTTTTTTAGCCAAATAGCCAAAAAGTTACTAAATTAGCCTGCTCTCAAATGAGACCTTAATTATCATAAAATTTATTGGATAATAAGTTCACTTATTAAGATTTTACTTTAAAATATAATTATAAGAAAGAAAGCTCAAATCTAATTACTGAAATTGTCATTGGAATAGAATTTGAATTGTACCAAAGAACAACTTCCGTGAATTTGAAACAAATTTACAATAAAATGGGACCCTCTGTATAATTTAAGCAACATAAATGTCACCTAACAAACCAACGTATAATACAAAAAGAAAGCAATTGACAACTGTCAATTCGATGATAATAAAATCCAAATTAGCAGGGGGCTTGTTATTTTTGGCAGTGGAGGGACCATGGAGATAGACTCGTGGTTTGAAGAGTTTGTTATTTTTGGGGTTGTGGAGGTGAAATTATTGGGTGGTGGTTTGGCTGTGTAGAGGTCGAGTGTGGATTGCTCTGTTAATAAAGAACGAAGAAGAGAAGAGAAAGATGGTGTGGTATATGTAATTATTAATTCTCTTGCTATTTTAAAAAATGAAATTTAAATTATTTCAATTGAAGAAGGCACTTTCGGCATTTTAAAATGTTAAAGTAGTAACATCAGGTTTTTGTTAGGTCAACTCACAGTTAACTAATAGATGGGCTTGGGGGTCTCAAAATGGCCCGAGGACAAAATACTCTATATTATTTAACTTGTTAATTTCGTTTTATGGCATGTCTTAACTTGTTTGAGTGTCTAGTCCATTTGAACTCATAAAAGATGATTTAGAATTTTAGACAACGATTTATAATCCGAACGTGCCCATAAACTTGACTTGTAAGAACCTACATGGGTAAGCCTAATATTTAGTTTGATTTTTTTTACGTCTAATGTTTAGGTTTTATTTTTTATTTTTTTTGGTTATTGTACGGGAAAGAAATATACTTTCTCGTATAATCCTGTTGATCAAGTCTGCGCTCTTCCGTACGACGTAGTTTTATCACCTGAAAACACAAACGTAAGCTAGCCGGCGACGGTGTGCCGGAAACCTCTCCGATGCCTAAGTCAGTAAGCTTGACAAATAGACAAAAGCTCTGTGTATTCAGAAAACAAAGTTGTGTGTTACCTCTCCAAAGATGATATTGGTGAGCTTTTATAGGTTCCGTGTGGCACAATCCTAGTAGGACTCTTATTCCTTCATGTAGAGTCCTCCTAGGATTCATACTCCTGAAAGATTATGCTTTTTTCAACACCCCCCTCACTGCTTGAACCAAGTGAGATGGTTTTTCCATGGCCGGATTCCAATATGACCGAAGTAACCGTTAGTTCGGCCCTTACTTTCTTTTCTCTTACCTCGGCTTTCCCATGCCAAGACCGAGCTAACCATAAGAGAGTTGAGCCGAACTATCTTCAGAACCAAGTCCTCTTAAAGACTTAGTACACCTCGGTTCTCATATGCCACGACCGAACTAATTACTGAAGACTAAATTACCCACAATACATTTCTCAACTGAAGTAAGAATAAGGCTTTATGTGACCGTGCTAACCATCACGGTTGTGTGACCAGTCCAATTCCAAGGCTATTTCTTCAGACCGGAGTATCCCAGACGGCTTTTTTGCTCAGCCCTTCGCAGTGCGGTCCAAACTGGCCCATCACTTTAGCTTGGCCCAATTTATCCAGCTCGGCCCAATTTACCCAGCTCGGCCCAATTCACCCAGCTCGGCCCAATTTTCATATAAATTACCCTCTAAATTGCCCCTTAATTCCATCTGCAAAGCATGATAGGGATTACCTGTCTATCAGCCGAGCTAAAGTTTTTAACCTCTCCAGCCGTGCTAAAAACACCCATTAGCCTTTTCAGCCGAGTTAAAACCCTTTTCAGCCGAGCTATACACGTCCGGTCAAAACGTCTCTTCAATTGCAGTAACTGAAACGCTTCCCTTTCCAGTGACACGTGGCAGGCTCCTATTGGCTATTCACAGCTGTCACGCCGTTCTTCGTACTTCGTGAATTTGAACAGTTCCCGCCCTTTTGCCTTTACACAAAACAAACTCTTCATTTCAAATCATTCACTCTACTATTCACTTCCTTCTCCCCTTCTTCGAATCCTTCAACCTCTTAGCTCCTGCATCTTCGCTGTTGCTGTTCTACCTCCAACTTTTCTGCTTTTCCTGGTAAGCATCATAAGCTTTGTTCTTATTTTGTTTTTTCTTTTGTTAAATCCATAGCAAACTGTTTATGTATGTTTATAAAACACTTTTTATGCTTAGCTTTGTTTCTGGAAAGAACTTCGTAAGAACCTCTTGAATATCAAGTAATAGTTAGTAGAACACTCATTTGATCCATAAAACACATCCAACCGAACTAGGAAACTATTTTTGCTTATATAAAGATTTAGGTAGATTGGAACCGAACTACAACTTGTACATATCACAGTAGTTTCAATAGATCACCCACCGATTCACATTAGCCGAAATAAAAACGTACCGAACTAGAAATCTTGACCCTCGACCGGGCTAATCCTGGGGTTAAGCCAGCTTTCTTAGTTTCTAAATCGAACTCAGAAAGCTGCCCCATGTTGCACAACCGATGTAACAAAACCCATAGATAGAACCGAGATAACCAGAATTCTTGTTGCCACCGAGCTACCAAGCACCTCGCTTGAGCCGAAATAGATCCTTTGGCATCCTATACAGCCAAAGTAGGACTTTTTTTTTCTTGCTTTGTTTTTGTAGCACGGTCCAATGATCTGTGCTTAACACCATGTTTTTTCACTTTGCAGACTTAGGTTACCCAGGCACTCCTTCTGTGCGCTCAACCGAGCTTCTGAGCACAACTTTTCAGCCAAATTAATTTATTTTATAAGTTATTCAATAAATGGGGAAGTACAGATTTTTAGTAGAAACCCCAGGAGGCCTTGCCGAATTCCGCAACGATTACAACATTCCTGCCGACGTCCACCTTACCCTAGCCAAGAAAGACACCATACCTTGGGGGAATGAGGGTTTTGTGCCTTTCACCCTTCTTTCAATAATTGAGATCGGACTAAGATTCCCAGTCCAACCACTAATTTGCGTGTTCCTTAGGCAAACCAGGCTTTGCCCAACCCAACTCTCCACCAACTCTTACCATATAATAATGGGCATCACCGAACTAAACCGCCAAACCGGCCTGAACCTCGGTCTAGCCGAAATATTCCACCAATATTCTTTAGGATCTAAAGAAGATTGGTGGGTATACTACCTTAGGATACGCTGACGTCGAGAAAAAATAATAAAAGATATGCCGGATAAAGACTTGAATGATGACGACTTTTTCTGGGTATCTGGGAATTTTGAGGACCACCAAGCCCAAATCCCAGGCCGAAGTATAAACTGGAATAAAGGAATCCCTGGTAAACTTACTTCGGTTTTCCATGCATTCTTCTTTTTTACTTCGGTTTCCAATTTTAGACCGGACTAACAGTTGTCTTCTTCATGCAGACTCAGCCCATATACACTTATTGTACAGCCACCCCAACCTCGGTATCCTCCGTGCCGCACTACGCATTCAAGAAAGAAGTTGGGCTAAGCTTCTCAGCTTTGAGCCGACATACAGATACACCGGTCGCAGAAAAGCGAGAGTTACTGACTTTCTTCTGGAAGACGCGCTAGAGCCAGACCCTACCTTACCTCAAATCAACCTAGTGCCTCTCACTGCCGAACAAGAAATGGCGAAGAAGAGCAGGCTAAAGGCCCTTTTGACCGCAACAAATCCAGCTAATGTACAGCCAACCGGCCAAACCACTGAGACCGTGGTGGCCCTTCCATCCCAACGGCCCTCCTCATCTCGTCCGAGCAAGCGTGCCCGGACTAGCCAAACCGAGCGACGCCTTGCGGACGAGGACGAGACCATTCTGCCACCTACCCCTCCTCCAAGCCCTCAGCAAAGCCTTCAACCGGAACCCTCAGACCGAACTACCTCTTCCAAATGGGCTCCTACCCTCACCTTCAACGACCGAGATATCACCCCTTTTGATTTGGTGGTCTCAAAGAAGGACCACTTAATGGCTTTTAATCTAGCCAAAAGTGTGTGCCTTCCAAAAGATATGGAGCACCACTACAAACAACTTAATACCGAGCTGAAGTCAATCCGGTCTTCCACTAAGTCCATGATCCTGGTAAATAGCTTCTACCTTCTATGTAATTTTTTCCAACTTTCAGTCCGGCTAAAGTTACTTCTCCTTTGCAAGCCATCCAGAAAAATCAAGTTACTCACAGGAGGGTCATGGAACTTAGGCGAAATACAAGGGAGGCTATGGCGGAGGCCGAAGCAAAGTCGGCCGAGCTAGATGAAGCCAAAAAACAAATTGCCGAACTGAGATCTGAAAATGCTCGGCTGATCGAGCTTGCTAATTCGGTTGAAACTGAAAACCAGAAGGTTGCCAACGAGGCGAAAGACAAATACCTGCGCCTTTTGGCAAAAATTGAAAAGAAAAAAGACACCGAGATAGCCCAGTTGAAGGCTGGCCTGAAGAAAGCCGAAAAGCTAGGCTTTAAGAAGGCAGAGGACACCTACACCCTCCAGTGAGATGCAGCCAAGGATCTTTTCTTTAAGTGCGGCTGGAGCAGCTCGGTTGTTCGCCAGACACTGATGTCTACAATGCTCCACCGTACTCTATTCCGGTTTCACTGTCACAATACGCTGCTGATCTTCAAAGGCAATTTCTGGAAGGGTCTGACGACGATGAGGATGATGATGATGAGGATGAGGTACCAACTAATATCCCGGTCGTCAATGAGCAGGCCAACAATCAATCACTTCGGTTAGAGCCGGTTGTGGAAGACCTAACTGATGGGCTGCCGACTGACACCGTCCTGCCAGTTGATACCGAGGTCCAAGTTGAGACCGAACTCCCAAGTCAAGCCGGACTTCGAACCACTGCTGATGGTGACTTTGATGCAGAAATTGATGAACTTTTCCGTTGATTTTGTTTCCTTTCTTTTATTTTGTATTTGATCTTTGTAACCGGGCTGCGGCCCCTCAATTGTACTTGCTTTGCACTTTTTAATGAAAAAATCTTCTTGAACTCTTATTCCATGTACTCATTTGCTCAACTGTGATCTCGGTTTTAGCTAACTTACTAGCCAACCACTCTTCAGTCGATATATCTACTTTGGCTGAAGAGTATCCAGTGTTGGTTTAATCCAGCCAACCACTCATCAGCCATACACTTACTTCGGCTGAAGAGTATAAAGAGTTGGTTTAATCCAGCCAACCACTCTTCAGCCATACATCTATTTCGGCTGAAGAGTATAAAGAGTTGGTTTAATCCAGCCAACCACTCTGCAGCCATACACTTACTTCGGCTGAAGAGTATAAAGAGTTGGTTTAATCCAGCCAACCACTCTTCAGCCATACACATACTTCGGCTGAAGAGTATAAAGAGTTGGTTTAATCCAGCCAACCACTCTTCAGCCTTACACTTACTTCGGCTGAAGAGTATAAAGGGTTGGTTTAATCCAGCCAACCACTCTTCAGCTACACACTTACTTCGGCTGAAGAGTATAAAGAGTTGGTTTAATCCAGCCAACCACTTTTCAGCCATACACTTACTTCGGCTGAAGAGTATAAAGAGTTGGTTTAATCTAGCCAACCACTCTTCAGCCATACATTTACTTCGGCTGAAGAGTATAAAGGGTTGGTTTAATCCAGCCAACCACTCTTCAGCCATACACTTACTTCGGCTGAAGAGTATAAAGAGTTGGTTTAATCCAACCAACTTAGAATAAAGTGTTTGGTTATACCGACCAAACATCCTGCAGCCTAGATCCTGATCCTGGGCTTAGGAAGTGTCATAGTTGGTTATTCCGGCCAACTATGTTTACATGCTACTAACTTACTAAAGCTACTTTCTACTGAAAACAATTATGCTAAAAAAGAATCGATTTGTTTTATTGAGAAAGTAAAAAATTACACATACGTAAAAAGAAAAAAAAACTAGAAATAAAACAACTTGAGATTTGCAGTGTTCTATGGCTTGGGAATTGCTTTGCCATCCTCATCTTCCAAGTGGTATGCCCCTTTGCTTGCTAATCCGACCACTTTGTAAGGTCCTTTCCAATTAGGTCCCAACTTGCCATCTCCTGGAACTAAGGTGTTTCCCATTACTTTGCGCAGTACCCAATCTCCGATCTTGAATTGTCTTGGATGCACTGTTTTGTTATACTTTCTAGACAACTCTTGTTGGTAGGAGGCGATATGAACCAATGCTCTGTCTCTTCTTTCTTCTGCAAGGTCAAGCTCAAATGTTATGGCTTCGCCATTTAAGTCTGGATCAAAGTTTTCGCTTCGGATTGTGGGGAGGCCAACTTCCAATGGGATGACTGCTTCCATGCCATAAGCTAAGGAGAATGGTGTTTCTCCTGTTGATCGTCGAGGCGTGGTGCGGTAAGCCCATAAAACATGGGGGAGCTCTTCTGCCCACTTGCCTTTTGCTTGCTCTAACCTCTTCTTTAATCCATCCAAGACTACCTTGTTTGATGCCTCTGCCTGACCATTTGCTTGGGGATATGCCGGCGTAGAGTTGTAGAACTCTATCTTGTATTCTTCACAAAAGTCTCTAAAAATTCTGCCGTCGAACTGAGTGCTGTTGTCTGAGATTAAAGCCTTTGGTATGCCGAAGCGAGTGATAATGTTCTGCCAAACAAACTTCTTTACATCTTTCTCGTTGATTGACGGCAAGGCTTTTGCTTTCACCCACTTAGTGAAGTAGTCGGTTGCGGTGAGAAAGAACTTCCTGTTACCTGGTGCCATTGGAAGTGGGCCTACTATGTCCAACCCCCACATTGCGAAGGGCCATGGACTAGTCAAAGGTAGAAGTTCTCTGGCAGGTTGGTGTATTTGGTGTACGAACTTTTGACACTTTTCGCACTTTTTAACATACTTCTCCGAATCCGCTTGCATGTATGGCCACCAATATCCTTGCGAGATCGCTCTGTATGCCAATGATCTTCCTCCTTGATGGCTGCCACAAACACCCTCATGTATTTCGAATAGGAATGCTTCCACTTTGCTGGGGGTGAACACACTTCAAGTAAGGTCCTGAAAACGACTTCTTGTATAATGCCAAGGATGGGGAGAGCCAAAATTGCTGTGACTTTGCTCTTATTCTGTTGGCTTATTTCTTCTCTTCTGGTAAGGTGCCGTCTTTCAGGAACAGTATGATGGTGTAGACGTCCCCGAACGCATCCTGGGGGAAAGGGAGCGCGAGTCCCCCCCGTTCTGGTTCGATATTGGGTCACTACAGTTCGAACGACTCAAATGCCACGGTTCTTAATCTTGAACCGAAGAGTCCAAATCCGGCAAATCGTTTTGAGAAAAAACAGATTTTTAGAAAAGAAGTGCCAAACATGGACTACTTTGCCAGATAACAGAGTCGCCACCTAAATATTTTTAAAATGGGAAATTTAGGAAACCCTGACTCGGTGCCAAAGGCCACGCGTCCGTCATCACCAAAGTTGGCTCGGGAACTTGGGTACGATTGGGGAAGGTCACATCGTGAGCACCCCCGCTCGCCCGGTCAAAGACCGGCCTCTACTAACCATGATATCTGTTTTTGAAAACATTGTATGTTCTTATTCCGGTTATTAGCCTAGGTTACTATGTGATGCGCACAGCATACAAATATAGACTGAATCGCCTGAATTGGAACAAAACATTTCATGCTTGTTTGTTTGAAAATGGTTTGATGGTGCTACTCGCAAGTAGGCTAAGACGTGGACTTGCCACCATCAGGTGGGCTTAGAAAATATGATTTTGCCACTATCTAGTGGGCTTAAAACAAACAGTCGATGAATTGTCCCAATTCAGATAACTCAACCTCCACCCACAGGCATTCAAGGCAGTTATATCACATAAGCACATAGCCTCATGGTAAGCATGCTATCATGGCAGTCACTCACACGCATGCAAGGATGCTAAAGCGTAAAACTTACCGAGTACTCCAAGCCAAAACAGAAGCTTGTTAGAAATCCATGTATGGACCTAAGCATACTGAAATGTCTAATGCAACACAAGCAAAGATGCAAACTATAGCAGGCTCGGCTATCCTAAACATGGCATGTGAAATGCTACAGCTAACACGTATTTAATTTGGAATTGAAATACAAATGCAGTTTGTATGATGCGCCGAGCTTGGTGCGTGCAAAACAGATGAATGATGCAAACATGCTGTCATACTGTTATGCTAATTGAAATATGCCCTATATCTAACCATCATAAGCGGGTAAATAAAAGGGAGAAAGAAGTGGGGGTTGGAAGACATACATCACACTCACACACCCTTATTACAATTATGCCCTCGCGCAGAGGGTCCGAATAAATAATAATACAGTCCGAATGTCCGAATAAAAGAATAGTACAGATTCTAATTAATTAACAAATTAATTACAAAAAAGTAAAACTGGCATGCAAGCCAGGGACTGCTTTGCTACTGATGAATGACATATGCTGGGCTGCCTTGGTGCAGAAATCCACTGGGATGCCCCAATTAGCCTCTGTTTGCAATATTTCTCGAAATACATGCCAGACTCCGAAGACTTGCTGATTCTTGATTTTGCTGCGACAGAGAGCAGGAAAAGGGCATAGCAATGTATTTCACAAATATATGCATGCCTCGATCCTTGTGCCACCAATCACGCATATCGATGCATGATGGCCGAGGAGTCGATTTACACAACTCAATATAGGATAAATGCAGATGAATGCTACAACAAAACCTAACTCCATCATGGATAATCCGGAGTGTCGGCGACTTGGGAATTGAGACTCGTTCCGTCACTCGGAGTACGGAACGCGCCTCGTTTCCCATGCCCGGGCTAACTCCTATCCCAAACACGATGCAATATGCATGAAATGCAGCTAATATGCAATCCTAACATACACAATGTCATGAAAATGAGATGCCTCGAAATGCGTGCACGCGGGCACGCAAATCGAGGTGATGACATAAAAGCATGAAATGACATGAAAAATGATATACAATGAAACTAAAATGAAATGCCTCGAAATGCGTGCCCACAGGCACGCAAACTGAGAAAATGGCATACGGAATGCAACAAATCTAAAATGGCATACACGATGCAAGGTGGGCTTATACTAACATGAGAGAGCCTCAGCTGCGCTCACATAAGAGGCCAATGGATGGATAAAATGAGATGCCTCGAAACACGTGCACACGGGCACGCAGACCGAGGCAATGACGTAAAGGCATGAAAATGCAAATTGGGCTTACACTAACATGAGAGGACCTCAGCCGCACTCACATAAGAGGCCGTCGGATAAAAAAGAAGTGCCTCGAAATGCGTGCACACGGGCACGCAAACCGAGGCAATGATATACAGGCATGCAAATGAGATGTGGCATATGGCATATGGAAAATGCAAATTTCAGCAGCCAAAATGATGCAAAAACAGCCCCCGAATAATAGCAAAATTACACCCAATGCCCGAAATGCTATGCTAAGTACCCGAAATGACCTACAGCTATGCCAAACATGCACAATATGGACATGACATGTAAAGACAGATGCTAGGCAGTCCCCAAACTAGCATTTTTTCAGTACAAAGCATGGCCAAACAATGATCACAAGTATGGCAAAAATAGCATGCAAAAATGGGGGAAAAGAGGGGAATAATGAAACAAGTGGTATATACAATGCTCAAACTGAAAAACACAGTTCTACAACATTAAATAGGGATAAAAAATATGCACATTTACAAGAGATGACATCCCCAAATTCAGTATGTAGATATGCTCAATATAGCATGCAAGATGAAGCCAACAAAGGCTATAACATGAGGTATCAAAAGGATGCACCAAAACAGCCTTGGACCCTTAACAAAACATGAAGAATGGGTCATTTTAAAACTCTTTCCAAGCCTGACGAAGGCTCAAAAACAGAAGCATGATGAGCTAGCAAGGCATGCAAAAATAAGGAACCAAAGAGGGTATAACATGAAGTACCAAAAGAAATCACCAAACCACCTAAGACCCTCAACAAAACATGACAAGAAGGCCAAAATAAGGCTCTTTTCAGGCCTGATGAAGGCCGAAATCAGAAGCCAGATAAGCTTAAAGAGGCATGCAAAATGGGGCCAAAGAGAGGTATAAAGAGAGGCCATGCATGGAGGCCCCAAACAAGATTTATCCCTTCTACAATGTTGTAGAGGGACCTAAAATAATCTCAATCTCAGTTAATGGAATGCTCAAAATCAGACTTCAAATAGGCTAAAGAAACCATGCAATTTTACGGTAAATTGGAAGAATTACAAAACAAGTGCATGATAGAACCACCAAAAATGGTTGAGCCCTTCTTCAATGTTGAAGAGGGGATCAAAATAAGCCCACTCACAGTTTATATCAGGCTCGAAAATGGATCACTCATAATCCAAACAAAGCATGCAAAATATTGGCACAAAGAGTGATATTGAAAGAGGTGCATGATAGAGATGCCAAACAAGGTTGAGCCCTTCTACAATGTTGTAGAGGGGCTCAAAATAAGCCTAAAATCAGTAGGGGTCAGAGCCCAAAATAGTGAGCAAATAGGGTAAAGAATTGATGCAAAAATGTGCTAGAAAAAGGGAAATGAAGACTTACCCTTGAAGACAAGTCTTTTGATGCTTCTTGGCTTGAATTTGTTGCTTCTTAGCCTCTGAAAAATCCTCCTTTGCTGCTGGAATGGAGGTGGTGATGGTGAAGCTTAGGGTTGATGAAGGAATGAGCTAGGGACTTGAAGATTTTTTAGGGTTTTGGAGATGAAGATGGAGGCTATGGGAGATATGATCTTGAGAAGAATTTTTGTAACCCTAACAAAGGAGCTCATCAGCCCCTTAAATGGACCAAAAGGGGTGTAAAAGGGGAGGGAAATGCACCCAAGCTTTCCCTCCCAAAATATCCCCCGGAGGGCTGAGATATTTTGAAAAACAGCTGGACAGCTGTAAAGTGCTCAAAAGCGAAGCGGCCGGCAGTGTTTTTTTGAAGATGGCCGGGCCACCCCCTAATCGTCGGCCACTCCCCATGGCCGCCCGGCCATGGCCAAAAATGAAGTGAAGAATTACTGGCCGGCCACCATTTTTTGGTGTCCTCCCAGGTGTGTAGAACAAGGCCCCATGGTTGGAATTTGGCAACTGGTTTTCTGAGACAATTGCTGTCCTCCCTCCCTCCAGTGATCTTCCTGGTGCTAAAACAGAAGTACCTGCCAAAATTGAACAAAAACTAATGCAAAATGAATGCTCGGGGTCCAAATCACGCAGTTTGGGGTCCCGAAAATGGGCTGTAAGCACCGAAAGTGGCGTTCGGCCACGAAGTGGGTATCTGAGACCCCAGTGTCCCTCGGTATGATAAAACAGAGGTACTCGTCGAAAATGGACAAAAACCGATGCAAAATGAATGCTCGGGGCCCAAATCACGCAGTTCGGGGTCCCGAAAATGGGCTGTAAGTACCGAAAGTGGCGTTTGGCCACGAAGTTGATATCTGAGACCCCAGTGTCCCTCGGTATGGAGTAAATGAGATGCATGCCAAAAACCGGAGAAAACAGAGATGGTTGGGCGGTCCCGAGCCGAGGCACCTGGCGACGGCTCAAAATCGAGGCAAGACTCGAAATGGGCAAAATGGCCTCTGACCCACGAAAGGTAGCCTACCACCGAGATAGCCCTCTGGGACCACTCCCTTCCCTCGGGAAGAAAAGCAGAAAAACCGAGTCGGTTATAACCGAGGCAAGACCTGAAGAGAGTTCGAAGTCGGGAGGCGGGCGACTGGCGCGACTCTGAGACTTCTGAACGAGCACAGTATGCAACATCACCAAGCGCTCAATCGGTGATGTCTGAGTCTTAAGGTCGGACAAAAATGGGGTGACTACAATTGCCCCTCTTTGTGAACTTCGGAAGTCAAGTGACGGGAGTGAATGTCAAAGCCTAGAGGCGACCCATTTTGACAAGGCGAAGACTTAGACAATCATACAAGATGAACAGAATGTGTACCCTTGAGGCGTGCCCATGAGCGAGGGGCAAAATGCAAAGTGATAGGCACGAGCCAAGTGATCATGCAAGTCTGACAAAGTCGTAATGAAGCGGTATTGACAAATAGATGCAACAGTTTTAAGCAGAATGCAAAGCAACAACTATATTTCATGCGAGTTAGGAATGCGAGAATCATTCAATTCTCGCCGAGTCTCACACGGAGAAGATACAATACTGCGCGATTAAATGCAGTACTTTGACCTCAAATGAACCGTACATACAATATCGTGCCTGCAAAAGAGAGAAATTCAACAAGAACAATATGCTAACAACATATATTCAATGTGATTCCTGTAATTCCAAAAGTCTGACACACACAGTGTCTGCGGGTGAACGCATCGCAATGTAAGAAAAGATAATGCGTGACAACGCATGTTTAAGCACAGAAGTATGGTACACCAAGAAATAATGCATGACAATGCAAAATATTTATGAGAATGCGAGTTAGGTGCATAATAATGCAAAACGAGCACAAATCGGGGTGCCCATTTGTTCTTGCAACAACGAAATTTGGAAACGCGCATTCGTGAAGGCAACTTGATCGATCTCGATTCACCTTCGGAGATTATAATGTGTTTAAAAGGATACACTCTGATTTTGTGAATGATGATGAGACACATGTCGAAATTGCGATTGAAGTTCGGTGGAGCAATTCGGTGCCGAAAGCACACTTTTCTTGAACTTTTGGTCCGGGAACTCGATTTTCCTCAAAATTTGCGAGAGGTAGGGAGGGGGGACCACCACCGGCCAGCTCATTTCCCTAGGAGAGATCCCCGGCCAGAGGGAAAAAAGTAAATGGCGGCCAGGCCGAGAAAAAAGGTGGCCGTTAACCCCGCCCAAAAGCAGGGGCATTTTGGTCATTTTGGTTATTTCTATATATAGGCTCATCCAATGCCTCCGAAATCACTCCCCCAAGTGTGAAATTCTCTCCTCTTGCTCCCCAAACCATTTTCTCCTTCAGATCTGCATTTTATACGCGCCCTCCGGCCTTCCACACAAGTTGTTTCATGAAATCCTTGGTTTAAGCACTTTGAGCCGACTAAATTTTGATTTCGGGGCTTCTCTTCTCATTTTCACCACTTGAGGTAATTTTGTCTCAATATTTGGAAGATTTTCCCGGGAGTTGACTTTTGTTGACTTTTTCATTTCCTGAGAGTTGACTTTTGTTGACTTTTCCCAATTTTGGCTCATTTTTGCTTATTTTTGCTCTTTTTGCAGATTTTTCGAAATGGCGGGTCATTTTCCTCACGGTGGAGGTTTTCCGGGTGTCGGAGATGACTTTGACATTATGGCATTGCCCCCGAGGGTCCGCCCTTTTATCTCCGATCGATACGTTCACGGCATATAGGCTTCATGCGGTTCATCATTTCACCGAGTTCAATGATCGGGTACCCGGGGATCTTCTTTTGCGAGAGCCGGAGCAGCACCTCTCTCACGAGGCACGAGAGGTATTTTACTTCATCTTCTGTATTTTTTGCATTTCGTAGCTTTGCCATGCTTGAACACACAGTTTTAGCTTATGACATAGTACTGTGCTTGCATTCTGAACATGTGGCTTAGACACTTGAAATTTCTTGAGCACTAGGCTCATTGATTGATCGTGAACACACGGCACACATTAGTCAGAAATTGAACACACGGCTCAAACACTGATTTGTCGAACACACAGCCCAAATTTGAAAGTGAACACACAGCACACACTGACTAAGAGTAGAACACATGACCCAAACTCGATTTTACGAGCATACGGCCCAGTTGATGGTGAACACACAAATTTGATTGCGAATAGAACACACGACCCTAACTCAGTTCTTGAACACACGGCCAGTTGAAGCGAACACATTGCTTGATTAAGAATTGAACACTGCAATCGATTAAGAATTGAACACATGACCCAAAACTCGATTTCTTGAACACGGCCTAGATTTGAAGCGAACACACGGCATATCTTGACTAAGAGTAGAACCATGACCCACTCAGTTCTTGAACACCTGACCCAGATAGAAAGTGAACACACCCATCGATTAAGAATTGAACACGCTGACCCAAATTTGAAGCGAACACAGCCCATTGATTAAGAATTGAACATGACCCAAAACTCGATTCTTGAACACGGCCAGACTTGAAGCGAACACACGTTTATCGATTAAGAATTGAACCACGCTGACCCAAATTTGAAGCGAACACACGGCCTTGATTAAGAATTGAACCTTGACCCAAAACTTCGATTTCTTGAACACACGACCCATTTAGGCGAAGGTATTTGATTTGTACATAGCTCATTCATTTCATTTGCACATGACTTGTATTTTCTTGCATCTTGAGCAGATGTATTATTCATTACGAGCCTTGAGTTGGCTCTCGCCTTTGTCACGAGATCGGCTCTCTTCTTTGCGAGAGTGGTATCTTGAGCTTCAGGATTTGTCAGGATTTGGTCGACTCAGCGGGGTTTGGAGCATTCTGTAGGGGGTTATCGCAGTGTCATATCAGTAGGACCTTGTTGGCCGCTTTGGCAGAGAGATGGTGGGACACCACCAATTCTTTCCATTTTTCTGCCACGTAGGCGGTGGACCCATTCTCTACGACGAGGATATGGGTGAGTGGGAGGCTGCTTGGATTCATCTATTGGGAGCTCGCCGCTTTGAAACCGAGCTTAGGGAGTCGGTATACTTGGTTCTCTTCCCATTTCCAGAGGCCAGAGATGGAGCCTGAGTCTCTCGAGGAGATTGAACAGTACACCCGCGGTTTCCTCATGTTCTTCTTCGGCACTACTCTGTTTGCTGATAGAGGGAACACTGTGGGGCTGTATCTCTTGAGTGCCCTAGGGGGCCTATCACAGTCGGTCGGTATGATTAGGGGTATTGCCTGGCTACCCTTTATTGTTACATGGCCTTGATCTCTCGCTGCAGAGGGACTTACTCGTGATTCTTGGAGAGCACAGGAGGTACATTCTGTCCTCTTGATTTACATTTTTGCTCCTTATTGCTTGTTCACTGCACACACACGGCGCACTTTGCATTCTATATTCTGCCTTTAGCACCTTGTATTCACATTCCGCACTGCTTTTCTCAGCTGTGGGTGTACGTGTACTTTCCCACATTAGCTCCGGAGATGGAGGTAGTAGGACCTCTTATGACTCCGTACTCATTAGTATTCGAGGGCGAGCACCTATCGAGGCCTCGAGAGACTCTCTTTTCTCTGCGACAGTATTTTGATCTTGTCGTCTGTGAAGGTATTTCGAACTCTCGGTTCCTTTCATTCTCATCTTTGATGCTTTGTATATTCTTGATTTCGATTGATTTGTACCTTTGGTTATCTGCAGATTACTTGGCAGCCCTAGGCAGTCTTCGGCGATGATCTGCAAAATCAGTACCCCGGAGGGTCGAGCAATTCTCAGTATAGGTACACCTTTCGAGGACGGTTGGTAGGCGTGGTTCTGGAGGAACGCTTCTGCGCCGGTGTGGGGTATGATTCTCGGGACCCTCCATGTACCTCCAGTCACTATCCGGACTGCCGATAGGCTATCTCCTGAGGAGGTCATTAGGGATATGGAGAACACCGATGCTTTGCTATATCTCATTGAGGGACTACGCCACCTATCGCCAGTATATATCGATGCCCCCCCTTGACGGAGTCGGGCTCCGCCCGAGGCCTTGGCGCACCATCTTCGAGTCGCGCTCGTCTCTGAACATCCCTTCTTGGCGAAATTTGGTGCGTCTAGGGGCGAGGTAGTTCGATTCCTCGATCCCTCCGACTCTCGATCATCTGGGTGGCGGATATGCCGACCGAGTTGATGAGTTGGTAATCTGGGACTACTTCTCGATTCGATCCTATAGAGCCTCCGATGCAGTCACAGATATGTCGATTATCTGACTCACCACCGTATGTTCCACCATTTTTCATTTATTACGAGATATTTGAACATTCATTCTTGATGACTTGAGCTTGTATTTGTAGCCACCTCGAGTACATAGATCGGATGCTCGGGATGGTGGCCTCACTTGAGGATGGTCTGCAGAGAGGCGCAGATGGGCATCATGGGCTTCAGTACCCTTCATCTCTCTTGCATTTATCATATTTGTGATGACATCTTTGGTTTTAAACATTCTATTGCCTTGATAGGTATGTAGAACACATCGCACACACCCCACTCACATCTTGTACTTGCACCTTTTTATGTTTGAGCGATGTATTGCACTTTTCATTTTCGGATGCCTCCGTATATGCTCCGGCAGGCGGACCACGTGGCCTTCTCAGAGAGGTCGAGGTGCTAGACACCTTTCGAGTCTTGGGCCTCGAGGATTTGGGCCATCCAGGCCTTACCGAGGAGCTCGAGGCGGGGCCATCTTGCAGATCTGCAGGCACCTTTGTCGAGGATGAGGAGGAGGAGGTCGCAAACCCATGAGTCGAGACATCTCTGGGAGGAGGCTCGGTCTTGGTTCCGGAGCGAGGCGAGGCCGAGAGGGATCCGGAGGATGACAGCTCTGATTCGGATGGTGATGATGGTGTAGAGGTTATCCCACATAAGAGGATGAGAGGGCCTTCTCATTCCCGTTCCCGAGGATACTGATGTTATTTCTTGCTTTATTTTACTTTTTAACTAGTAGTTTGTAGCACTTTGCATATTGTTAGGCAGTTTTATTTTCTGTAAAACTTGTACCTTTATTTCGTTGTAAATCATGATGGAATGAAACAGCTTTTTGAAAAGATGTTCGTATTTGAAATTCTTAGCATCGCATCGCATCATTTTGCACAAAAAAGGAATTGAATGGAAATGTGTCTTGTGTATTTTCCGGGTCAGGTAATGAACCGACGCAACAAATCAAAACAACTCGACTCACTAAGAAATAACAAAATCTTAGCAAGTTTACAACTCGATAAGCAAAATACAACAATGATGTTAACGACTCGATAAACAAGACTTAATAAAATTGTGTAAACAAAAAGGAACCACTCAAAACGTAAAATGCGACAGCTCGACAAAACTTACAACTCGATAAACAAAACAACAACTCGATAAGCAAGAATACAACAAAGTGTCCTTCGGACGGACGATCTGGATGAAAGAACATATCCGAAACTGAGAGAAATGAAGGCCTTCGACATTCCCGATGCATGAAAGTGCCTCAAACTTCCTTCCGGCGGGCAAAACAGGACCAACGCGCGGCCGAAAACATTTTGCATTTGGAGACTAGAGGGTGGCCGGCCTACTAGAATAGATGGCCGGCCGGCCACCTCCCCCGTAACCTCCAGAAATTTGACACGTGTCATTTAAATAGTGTTTCACTCCTCTATAAAAGCCCCAGCCTTGGAACTCATTCATTTCATCATTGTTTCTCACAAAAATGGAGGCATTTCTCGCAGAAAATCTCACATCTTGGATTTCTTCTTTAGATGGCTCGGAGAAGTTGAACTTCCGGGGTTTTAGCTTGAATGCACTGTTTACGTTGAGGCGGACTCCACTGCACCTTTCTTTCCTCCATGCCGCGGCAAGGTTTTGGAACCCGGTGACGCATCTCTTCAGCTTCGGAGGGCAAGAGGTATGTCCTACTTTTGAAGATTTTCAAGCTTTGATGGAGTCTGAACGCTCAGAAGAGATCTTGCCTCAGTCTCGTTTTGGCCATGCCCAAGCTTTAGGGCGGATGTGCGGTCTCAACGCGCATGATGCTCGATCTCTGATTGACAATGGCATGTTGGATGTCCCGAGCCTGATTTACCGATTCTTTGATGCTGGTGACCGCAGCGACCATCATTGACAAGGTTTCCGACAACATGCCCTCTGCTTGTGCATGCTATCTCTTTTTCTGTTCGCCTCGGGCTCCGGAAGGGCTAGCATCCGTTTGATCGAAGTTGCACGAGGCTTGAAAGAGGGAAAGAGTTGCATTGCCATGACTCTGGCCGAAACACTGCTAGGTTTGGATGCCTTCTACCGCCAAGAGACAACCAGGTTTGCAGGGAGTCCACTACTGCTGCAGGTAATGTTTCCCACCCAAGCTCGCATATGTATTTGCTCACATCACTCGGCCCTCGGGCTCGATTTTTTTCTCACAAAACCCTTATCTTACTTTTCTCTCATCGTACATCTCTCTATTCTTTAATCTCTCATTTTTCATCCCTCCCCAGATATGGTTGATGGATAAATTGCAAGTTGTGGACTCTTGCCCTGCTTACTCAGCCCGTGGCTACTTCTTTCGACAACGCCTGGTTGACGCCCTTGATGAGGGATGGTGGTTTGAATGGATGTGCAACTTGTCAGCTGAACGTATTGCTTGGCGCTGTCCTTGGCTTAACCTTCCGGCGATGAGCTATAGTATGTTTCAAGATACTGGGATCCGGTTGATTGGCCTAACCCATTGTGTATTCTATTTCCCATTCCGTATCCTGCGCCAATTTGGTCATGATTAGATTTTCCCTCCGGAGGGGATAGAATACCCGGTCACTTTCCTGGTTCGAGGTGCACACCTTGCTCGACATACTACGGCCTGGAGGACTAGAGAGCTCCTATCCCCTGCCCCTGTTTTCAATTGCACTTTATCTGATGAGTGCTGGGATTGGCTCAACTTAGAAGCACAGATTGGGCCTAGGTTGGCATCAGAGGCTTCAACTAGCTCTGGCAGGGGGCGCAGGGACACCTGACTTGACTATGCCCCAGATTTATTGCTTTATTAGTACTTTCAAGTTTTCTTTATGAATGTAATAAAAAAGCAACTTCAATTGTATGCAAGAGCAAAAGAACTTTGTTTTGAAATCGATGAAGTTGAAGGTTGTGGTACTGAAAATTCTCCACTTTTGGTCCAAAAATGGTCTTAGTTGTGAAAAGATTAATTTGAACAAAGTCAACTTTTATTAAAACTTTGCAAAACTATTTTCGATATGGATCAATCGACACGCCGAGATCTATCCTGAGATGCACAACCCTGATTCCAAGCAATCGAAAGTTGCCCTAGTCTGAAAAAGTGCCTCGGCAATTCATAGCAACGAAAGTTGCCCTAGTCCGATGGTGCAAGCACTTCATGGCAGCGAAAGTTGCCCCTAGTCTGAATAGCACTGTACTGGAGATCACGATAAATGCTGATGAATAGAGATGGCTGAGATGATCAAAAAATGGACAAAGTTGATCGGGGAAAAGATTGTGACTGAACTTCAGGATGAAGCTGCCTACGTATCCCAAAGATGGGAATCAAGTCTTACGAGTTCGGGTTCGCTCGTATTTTTACTCTCCTTTTGCTCTAACTTTTGCCAAGGTCGCCTTTGTGGGTTTTCAACCTTATAGCTCGCTTTTATAATTTCACATTTTCTATGCTCACGAGTTTTGCCTAGGTCGCCTTTCGGTTTTCGCCTAGCGAGCCTCTCAAGGTAATATTTCTTCAACTTGTCCATGTTAATCGGTTGGGAAAACTCCAAGCCATCTAGATCCATCGTAACCAAACCCACTTGACGGCATTGACTTGATAATGTAGGACCAGTTCAATTGGGTCTAAACTTGCCCTTGGGTTGTGGATGGGAGCTCGGTTGTCTTTGAGTACCAAATCTCCTTCTTTCAAATTCTGGACTTAACCTTCTTGTTAAAAGCCCGGCGATTCTGCGTTGATAACCTTGGATGTGGTGCATGCTTTCAAATTTCTTCTTTCATCGAAAAGCATGAGTTCCTCAAATGCTTTTCTTTGCCAATCCACTTTTTATCGGCACTCACCAATACTCGTAATGACGGACCTCAATCTCAATAGGCGGGACGGACTCCATCCCATAAACCAATGAATACGAGTCGCCTTGAGAAGTTACGATCGATGTCCTGTAGCCCCACAGAGCGAAAGGCAGCTTATCTGGCCAGTCCCGATAGGTTTCCACCATCTTCTGCAGTATGCGCTTGATGTTCTTGTTGGCAGCCTCAACCGCTCCGTTGGTTTGCGGCCGGTAAGTAGACGACTTATGAAAAGCCACATTGTATTTCTCCAACAAATCAATCACCTCTTTCTTGAAGTGGGAACCATTGTCTGAAACGATTTCATTTGGGACCCCGTAGCGACAAATAATGTTGTTTCTGATAAATTTCGCGACATGCGAAGCCTTCAACACCGCGTAAGATTGGGCCTCAACCCACTTTGTGAAATAATCTATCGCTACCAGGATGAACTCATGCCCATTCGACCCCTTTGGCGTAACAGCTCCGATTACATCAATTCCCCAGACAGAAAACGGCCATGGCGAAGTCATGTTGTACAGCTTTGACGACGGGATGTTCATGCGATTTGCATGAATTTGACACTTGTGACATCGCCGAACGAAACCAATACAATCCTCCTCCATGGTAGACCAGTAATAACCTTGTCTAAGGATTTTCCGTGCCAACATTACCCCATTCATGTGTGCACCACATTCACCCCCGTGGATGGCTCCCATCAGACGCTTTGACTCTTCAGCATCAACGCACAGTTTATGCATTCCCAGATGACCCCGTTTATACAGTTTACCTCCGCAGATGATGAACTGGACTGCCAATCTTCTGATTGCCCTCTTGTCTTTGGTATTTACCCCTGGCGGGTATGTTTCTGTCTCCAAGAAGTTCCATATGTCGTAATACCAAGGGTGCTCGTCCTGAACTTCATCTATGGCTGCAATCGACTCATAGGCAGGTGCAAATTTCTGGTCAATAATGACTGGACGCATTCGGACTCCACACGGGATGTCTATCATAGATGATAGAGTTGCTAAAGCGTCTGCGAACTTATTGTTCTCTCTTAGTAGATGAGTAAAACTTAACTTTTCAAACCGAGGAATTAGTAAATCCAAGGTCTGGTGATATATCATCATGTTTTCCTCTTTCACTTTCTAGTTTCCTTTAGCTTGAGACACAACAAGGTTCGAATCCCCAATGACATCCAATCGTCTTGCCCCTAGTTCCAGGGCTGCTTCTAAACCAGCAATGCACGCTTCGTATTCTGCTTCATTGTTTGAGACTTTGAACCGGAGTTTGAAGGCTAGAGGGATACGGGAATCATCGGGTGCTATCAACAACACTCCTATCCCATACCCATGTTGATTTGATGCTCCGTCAAAGTACATCGTCCAGGCTTCTTCGTCGATATGCAGAATTGATTCATCCGGGAATAGGTACTCAACTGCTTCATCCCCCTCAACCGGGTGGTCGGCAAGGAACTCGCTAACGCTTCTTCCTTTCACTGACTTGCGTGACGTATGTGAGATCAAATTCGGAAAGCAACAGCAACCAACGGGCTAGCCTACCTGTAAGTGCTGGTTTCTCGAAGAGATATTTGATGGGATCAAGTCGTGAAACCAACATTACAGAGTGAGCTAACAGGTAGTGCCGTAGCTTCCTGGTAGCCCATACCAGAGCTAAGCAAGCCTTTTCTAGCGGCGTATACCGGGTCTCATACTCCAGCATTTTCTTGCTCAAATAATAGATGGCTTTCTCCACCTTATCTTCTGATTCTTGTGCAAGCATGCAGCCCATTGTAGTTTCAGTCACTGACAGATACAAAATCAACGGTTTCCCTGGTTCCGGTGGCGACAAAACGGGTGGGTTCTGTAGATATTCTTTAATCTGTTCGAATGCAGCTTGGCATCGGCCGTCCCATTGGAACTTCTTTCCTTTCTTCAGGAGGCCAAAAAGTGGTTCACAAGTCAAGGTTAGTTTTGAAATAAACCGTCTTATGAATTGCACTTTACCCAGAAAGCCTCGCACCTCCTTTTCAGTCCTTGGTGGTGGCATTTCTAGGATGGCCTTGATTTTGGAAGGGTCGACCTCGATGCCCCTTTGTGTAATCAGAAACTCCAAAGATTTTCCCATTGTGACACCAAACGTACATTTCGAGGGTTTAGCCGCAACCTAATTCACGATCCTTTGAACAAACTTGTGTATGGCGGTGTAGTGGCCCTCTCTCTCTTTGGACTTGACAATCATGTCGTCCATATACACCTCAACCTCTTTGTGGATCATATCATGTAGTATTGTGGTCGCCGCCCGTTGATAAGTAGCTCAGTTTCTTCAACCCAAATGGCATTACCGGTAGCAAGATGTTCCCACGGAGTGGTGAATGCGCCTTTTTCCTCTTCTGGTGCCATCACTATCTGGTTGTATCCCGAGAAGCCATCCATGAATGAGAGCAATGCATGCCCTGCTGTGAAATCTACCAACTCATCAATGTGCGGTAAGGGAAAGTCGTCCTTCGGACTAGCTCTGTTCAAATCCCTGAAGTCTACACACACCCGGATCCTGCCATCTTTCTTCGGCACTGGAACGATGTTGGCCAACCAAGTCGGATATTCAGATACTAGCAGGAAGCCTGCGTCAATTTGCTTGGTGACCTCTTCCTTAATCTTAAGAGCCCAGTCCGGGCGGATCCTTCTGAGCTTCTGCTTGACAGGTCGGGCCTCGGGGTCAAGGGGGATCCGATGCTGTACAATCTCAGGATCGATTCCAGGCATGTCTTCGTAGGACCACGCGAAAACATCTTTGAAATCTTTTAATAAAGCGACTAAGCGCTCGCGTTCCTCCGAAGACAACGTGGACCCGATCTGGACCAGCCGCGGGTCCTCCTCAGTACCAATATTCACAGAAATGATTTCATCCATTAATGGCTTAACAAATCTCTCTTGCTCTTGCTCAATTAAACGTTGTAAACCGAGGAACCGTCCTCGTCGTTTTGATCAAAATTTTGAAAGTCCGAATTAATGCAATAAATTAGGGCAATGTAAAAGTACTCGGAAACCACAGATAGTTCATTCTCATTAGGCACATCCAAATCGTCCAATTCATCGGTTACAACAGACTCAAATGAAAAGGAAAAAGACGACCTAGACAGAACTCTGGCATCCGGGTTAACATCCCCAGGAGTACCAGACTCAGACTCAGTCGAGCTGGAACCTGATTCCGACTCATAGGACTCGGTGGAATCAGATTCCGGCTCACTACCTGACCCGGTGCTGCTGGACAAAAATCCCTCCTCGTACTGCCAAGTGAGAGAGGGTGCGATTGATGCATCCAAGATAGCTGCTGGTCGGCTCGCAGCCGTTTCATCCCCAATCATGGACACCACGAAGTTATCCCCCAAGCACTCTTGGTCGATCGGAGGATCAGAGAGGAGACATGCCAGTGCTACCCCCCATTCAAGTTCTGTGCCTTCAGAACCCATTGCCTTATTCTGCTCAGCCTCAGTTGTTGGGTCTGTCTGCTCTGTGGCAACATCATCCCCGGATAGTTGCAGGTCGAAGAAGATTTCGAAACCTGGTACGCGCTTCCTCTCCGCGTTCAACCATGGCTCTGGGAAGCCGCAAAATGGAAAGTCCTCCTCCGGACAAAGCGTCAGATTCGAGGTACCACTGGATGGGCTGTGGATTAAGTCAAAGGCTTCCCACTGCTTCCGCTCTGCCGGCCATTTCCTTTCCTTTCCTCACCCAGTCTTCTTTGGTGGGCAGATAACCCAGCCCAAAGGTATGCGGGTTGTGTGGCACTTCGGCCAATGCTGCGACTCCTTTCCTGTCGCTTCTTCCCAATCCCATCCCGGGGATATGTTGTAGCTTGTTCATGAGGTAGACGGATTGAGCACTGACGTACACACCTTCATTCACAGCCATAATGTTTTGCACCACCCGGGCCTCAGCTAAAGTAAATCCTGATATAAACACGTCCTCCATGCCGTGTTCAATCTCTAGGACTAGCGTAGATATCTCCGGAGGGGGATGGATTGATGAGTTCCCAAATACAATGGCTACTCCCTTTCCATAGGGGTATTTCACCATTTGATGTAGAGTGGATGAGACGGCCTTTACCTGATGCAACCAGGGTCGCCCCAAAAGCATGTTAAAGGATGCAGGGACCTCCAAGACATGAAAATCTACCTCGTGTTGTCCAGGCCCAATCTTGGTTTGGATTTTTACTGTCCCTAGGACATCCCTACTCGTATTGTCGTAGGCTCTGATTACTTGAGTGGTTGGTGTGAAGTCCGGGCTTCAACCCGATTACACGCTGCTCGGGTCAAGGCACATTGATAGCGGACCGTATCAACAAGTACCACCGAATCCATTTGTCCCTCGCATTCTACAGAGATGTAGAGGTTTGTTATGATCCACGCCCTCGGCGGCTCTTTGTCCGAAAAGGTCAATCCGGGAACCTCCTCCGGAAAATCAACCAGACCATTTGCTCTCGGTGTAGTTTCGATGGAGAGTTTGGCCTTGTCCATAGCGAGATAGGACACTGCCTATATACCCTTGAAGCCATAAGGTCCCCCAAATGGAGATGTCGCTTGTATTTTCTTTAATCGCCTCAAGATGCCTCTTCTTCAATTTGCTTCTCTCTTTGTTTCTCCGCCTCTTTATCTTTCCCGATGTTTGGGTTGATCAAGGTGTGGGGCTTGAAATACCGCCCACTTCTAGTCATATGGTCTACCTCATCGAGGTACTAAGTATCATTCTGGTTGGCCACCTTAATCTTCATACGTAGGTGGGCAAGACATAGGTCATCGTCTTCCCACCACATCCCATTAGCGTCCAATAGGCACCTATCTGGTTCCGGCATGTTTGCACTCTCAGCATTTTCATTCCACATGCTCACAGCATGTCCTGCCCTCGTGCTTGCAGCACTTTCAACCTCTTCATGGTTCTTTGCTTTTCGGATCCTCTCAGAATCCCACTTCTTTTCTTGTTCCTCCAGTGTTAATTGTTCGGTTTTCAAAATGTCTTGATCCTGAGCGGAATTCTTTGTACCGGCGCTCTCCGGCAATGCATTCTGACTCTCGGCCCTTCCGGCCACAAATGGTACTTCTGCCCCTGCCGGGCTTTGTTCTGGCTGAACTTCCACAATATCGGGCTGATCATCTAGCCACCCAGTAACTTCTGCTGACTCCCCGTATTCAAACCAGTTGATAGTTGCATCCGCTGATTCTTGGTCGTTGAAGAATTGGAGGTTGGCGAAGTCCTGTTCCATTGTAGTCAGATCATCTACCCCTTGTTCAGGTCTATCCCCCCGGATCATGCACAGTTCAATCTTCTCTTGCAACCCCACATTCAGCTTGGACTGGCCTACTGATAAGATATATTCACTCGGATCATAAGCTCTTCCAGCTCGATTCCCAGACTGTTCCATCCCAGACTCAACAGTTTTGCTCTCCTCAGAAGCCTGCCCCATTCCATTTTCGGTGGTCACCACCTTTGGCTCAGATTGGGTTGTGAAGGTGTCCAACATGCACAAGTCAGTGCAATCAGGAAGGACTACCTCCAGCTTGGGTAGGTGAGAGGGAGTAATATAGATACTGGGATCGTAGGAAACGACCCCAGTTTGGATGAGGTTGACTCTTTTGGGTGGTGGATCTTGGTTATGTGTGGGGAGTGGGTTAGTTGTGACGTTGGGCCTTTCGGGTGGTACGATGATGTTCTTGTCAACGAGGTCTTGAATCTCGTGGCCTTGAGAATTAACATTGATTCGTGTCATGGCCATGCTCCGGTGGTACGCCTGATGATTTGGGTTGTGGGAAGGGGAGTGGATTCGGTAGTGGCCTCGCCTGGGGTGTCGATGCTTCTTCTGACACCCCCAGAGCCTTGGACGAGGCATATATAGTGGAGTGAAGGTTCTTTGGCCTCGGATTGATATCTCGGCTTGGCTCTCGCTCCGGAGGCACCGGAAAGGGTGTGGCAGCTGCGGGCCTTGATTGGAGAGGGGGAGTGGTGGTGACCATACCGACCTCTGAAGTCCTTGTATTGGCAGAGCCACTTGGGCCTGCGTTGTTATTACGATTGAATGTTCTTCGGGGCTGCTCCCGATCCTGATCGATTAAACCTTGCTTCATCGCATCTTCGATTTGCACCCCCATATCGTGTAGATCTGCGAAAGTGGGGAAGGGAACTACAATCATCTTCTGCATAAGTCTTGGTTGGAGATTGCGTACAATCATCCGAATTTGGTCCTTATCTGTTGGCCTTAAGGTCATCATTGATGCCTTTGCTCTCCACCGAGTTACAAAATCAGAGAAAGTCTCTTTTTGCTCCTGCCTCGTTGTCTCGAGATCACGTGTTGTAATCTCGATCTGTGTATTATATGAGTATTGTGCAACGAAGGCCTCAGCCATCTCATCCCAGTTCCTCTTAACATCATTATCCAGTTTTGCATACCAGTTGGCGGCCACTCCTGACAGGGTTCGGCCAAACAGTGAGAGTCTCTGTAGTCTGGTTAGGCCCATTGGCCTCAAGATATCTGAAAATAGCCGGAGATGGACCATGGGGTCCCCAGACCCATCAAAACGGTCAATCTGCGGCATCTTAAATCTGTCTGGCAGTGTCACAGCCACATCAGTGTAGCCATCTTCAATATCTGGGATGGCCTTCACCCCCTGTGATTTCTTGAAGAGCTTTTCCAACTTGCTCAGTTTCAGAGCTGTCTGATCTACCTCGAACTCAAATGGAGAGTCCGGGTGGTTAGGTGTAAGATTCTTGGACGATTCTGGCAGAAGGGGCGAGCCCGTTGGAAGACTCGTGTCCTCTGGAGTGTTTTGGAAGTTCGGCAGAGCGTTCTGTGGATTTGGGAGGGTATTCGGTGTTCTGGTATTCGGGATTTGGGGAGGATTCGCCAAGAGATATCTGTTCAGTAGTGGAGCCCTGTGGAGGAGGAACTCGATGCGCCTAGTGGAGGAGGGACTGGTGTGAAGCAGATGCGCATTCTCGTTGTAATCTGGTGATCAACTCAGACTGCTGGGCCATGACAGCGGCCTGCTGTTTGGAAAATTCCGCTTGGCGGATGGCATCATCTTGCATTTGTTTCATGCTCTCATTCATCTGGCGCATCATCGCCTCCATTGTTGGTGTAGTCTGTTGTTCCATCTGAATACCCGGCAAGTGTATCTCTATAGCAGAAACAGAAATCTCAGCCTGATTGCTTGCCTCTAAGGTAGACTGCTGTCCCGGGAATCTCTGTTTTGACACACTGCGCCTCCTCGGCCTTCTTCTATTAACTGGGGGTAGCGAGTGGAACACTGGATGTCCGTCAACTAGATCCGCGAATCGGTTAAGTCGGCGACCTCGTGTCCAAAGTGCTTGGGGAGTATCGACTGGTTCAGAAGCAATCGTGCTACAAACTGCCCTAGCAAAAGATAAATAAAGCGAAAAGGAAATAAATGACCAGAAAAACGGGCAGCATAACAGCTTAAATTAGGTACACACAACGCACAGTCGGGTATACAACACACAGTTAATAAGCTGGAAATACACTGTCCTCAACAACTGATCACTGTTCCTGTATCACTGTTCCCCAAAATTGAATCGGATATCCTCAGACAACTGATTCTCAGATAACTGACTGATGCCCACAGGCTTGATGCCCAAACTCAACTGATACATGCATTCCCTGTAGAGACGCACTCTAATAAGCACATAGCAGATAAGTGAGAGCCAAAAACACCCCTATGTTGGGGTAAGGTTTCCCTGTCCTATTTTGTCAGGAACTAGGGTTTCACTACGCACGCAGCGGCTTCAAACAACCTATAAACGGGTAAGCAACCTGTCCTAGTTTGGAATGGTCACTATGGATCCGAATATGCACTAGGTCGAATGGTCAAAAAGGGTGCCCCAGTGAAACCGGGGGTTGTGTTCCCATATCGGCAGAGCTCAGAATCGTCACCTTTACGGACATGCCTTGACAAGACAAGCCTCCGGCAAACCGCTCAGGAATAGCAGATGGCAAACACGGTGTTCTAGGCGCACCAATGCAAATGCAATGCAAAGAACCACACAAGTGTAGTCAAAACCAGATATCATGAGTTCGAGTTAAGTTCTCTAAATCCCCAGCAGAGTCGCCAGAAACTGTAGACGTCCCCGAACGCATCCCGGGGAAAGAGGAGTGCGAGTCCCCCCCGTTCTGGTTCGATATTGGGTCACTACAGTTCGAAGGACTCAAATGTCACAGTTCTTAATCTTGAACCAAAGAGTCCAAATCCGGCAAATCGTTTTGAGAAAAAAAATAGATTTTTGAAAGAAGTGCCAAATATGGACTGCTTTGCGGATAATGAGTCGCCACCTAAATATTTTTAAATGGGAAATTTAGGAAACCCTAACTCGGTGCCAAAGGCCACGTGTCCGTCATCACCAAAGTTGGCTCGGGAACTTGGGTACGATTGGGGAAGGTCACATCGTGAGCACTTCGCCGCCTGGTCAAAGACCGGCCTCTACTAACCATGATATCTGTTTTTGAAAAACATTGTATGTTCTTATTCCGGTTATTAGCCTAGGTTACTATGTGATACGCACGGCATACAAGTATAGACTGAGTCGCCTGAATTAGAACAAAACATTTTATGTTTGTTTGTTTGAAAATGGTTTGATGGTGCTACCCGCAAGTAGGCTAAGACGTGGATTTGCCACCCTCAGGTGGGCTTAGAAAACAACATGATTTTGCCACTATCTAGTGGGCTTAAAACAAACATTTGATGAATTGTCCCAATTCAAATAACTCAACCTCCACCCACAGGCATTCAAGGCAGTTATATCACGTAAGCATTTAGCCTCATGGTAAGCATGCTATTCATGGCAACACTCACACGCATGCAAGGATGCTAAAGCATAAAACTTACCGAGTACTCCAAGCCAAAACAGAAAACCGATTAGAAATCAATGCAAGATCCTAGATACACAGAATTGCCTAATGCCACACATGCAAAGATGCAAACTATAGCAGGCTCAGCTATTCTAAACATGACATGTGAAATGCTACAACTAACACGTATTCAATTTGGAATTGAAATACAAATGCAGTTTGTATGATGCGCCGAGCCCGGTGCGTGCAAAACAGATGAATGATGCAATCATGTTGTTATACTGTATGCTAATTGAAACATGCCCTATTTCTAACCATCGTAAGCGGGTAAATAAAAGGGAGAAAGAAGTGGGGGTTGGAAGACATACATCACACTCACACACCCTTATTACAATTATGCCCTCGCGCAGAGGGTCCGAATAAATAATACAGTCCGAATAAAAGAATATTACAGATTTCTAATTAATTAACAAGTTAATTACAAGAAGAGTAACACTGGCATGCAAGCCAGGGACTGCCTTGCTACTGATGAGTGATGTATGCTGGGCTGCCTTGGTGCGGAAATCCACTGGGATGCCCCAATTAGCCTCTATTTGTAATATTTCTCGAAATGCGTGCCAGACTCCGAAAAGTTGTTGATTCTCCATTTTGCTGCAACAGAGAGCAGGAAAAGGGCATAGCAATGTATTTCACAAATATATGCATGCCTCGATCCTCGTGCCACCAATCACGCATATCGATACATGATGGCCGAGGAGCCGAATTGCACAACTCAATATAGGATGAATGCAGATGAATGCTACAACAAAACCTAACTCCATCATGGATAATCCGGAGTGTCGGTGACTTGGGAATTGAGGCCCGTTCCGTCACTCGGAGTACGAAACGTGTCTCGTTTCCCGTGCCCGGGCTAACTTCTATCCCGAACACGATGCAATATGCATGATATGTATGAAATGCAACTAAGATACAATCCTAATATACACAATGCTATGAAAATGAGATGCCTCGAAATGCGTGCACGCGGGCACGCAAACTGAGGAAATGTATGAACGCAATGCAAATAGGCATGAATGCGATCTAATATATAATTTAGCATGCACAATGCTATGAAAATGAGATACCTCAAAATGCGTGCACACGGGCACGTAAACCGAGAAAATGTATGAATGCAATCTAAGATACAACCTAGTATGCACTATGCTGATGAAAACGAGATGTCTCGAAATGCGTGCACGCGGGCACGCAAACCGAGACAATGATCCTAAGGCATGGAATGGCATACGCAATGCAAATTGGACTTACACTAATATGAGAGAGCCTCAGCCGCACTCACATAAGAGGCAATCGGATAAAAAAAGAAGTGCCTCGAAACGCGTGCCTACGGGCACGCAAACTGAGGCAATAACGTAAAGGCATGAAAATGCAAATGGGGCTTACACTAACATGAGAGGACCTCAGCCGCACTCACATAAGATGCCGTCGGATGAAAATGAAGTGCCTCGAAATGCGTGCACACGGGCACGCAAACCGAGGCAATGACATATGGAATGTAATGGCATGAAATGACATGAAATGCAAATTGGGCTTACACTAACATGAGTGGACCTCAGCCACACTCATATGAGAGGCCGTCGGATAAAAAAGAAGTGCCTCGAAATGCGTGCACGCGGGCACGCAAATCGAGGCAAAGCCCTAAAGCACAAAAATGGCATGCAAATGAGACGTAGCATATGGCATATGGAAAATGCAAATTTCAGCAGCTAAAATGATGCAAAAAATAGCCCCCGAATTATGACAAAATTACACCCGATGCCCGAAATGCTATGCTAAGTGCCCGAAATGACCTACAGCTATGCCAAACACGCGCAGTATGGACATGACATGTAAATACAGATTCTAGGCAGCCCCTAAAATAGAATTTTTCCAGTACAAAGCATGGCCAAACAATGATCACAAGTATAGCAAAAATAGCATGCAAAAATGGGGGAAAAGAGGGGAATAACGAAACAAGTGGTATATACAATGCTCAAACTGAAAAACACAGTTCTACAACATTAAAGAGGGGTCAAAAATATGCACATTTACAAGAGATGACATTCCCCAATTCAGTATGTAGATATGCTCAAAATAGCATGCAAAATATGAGCCAACAAAGGCTATAACATGAGGTATGAAAAGGATGCACCAAACAGCCTAAGACCCTTAACAAAACATGAAGAATGGGTTATTTTAAGACTCTTTACAAGCCTGATGAAGGCTCAAAAACAGAATCATAATGAGCTAGCAAGGCATGCAAAAATAAGGGGGTATAAGAGGGTATAACATGAAGTACCAAAAGTATTCATCAAATAGCATAAGACCCTTAACAAAACATGACAAGAAGGAAAAAATAAGACTCTTTTCAGGTCTGATGAAGGCTGAAATCAGAAGCCAAATAAGCTTAAAAAGGCATGCAAAATGGGGCCAAAGAGAGGTACAAAGGGAGGCCATGCATGGAGGCCCCAAACAAGATTGATCCCTTCTACAATGTTGTAGAGGGACCTAAAATAAGCTCAATCTCAGTTAATGGAATGCTCAAAATCAGAATTCAAATAGGCTAAAGAAACCATGCAATTTTACGGTAAATTGGAAGAATTACAAAACAAGTGCATGATAGAACCACCAAACATGGTTAAGCCCTTCTTCAATGTTGAAGAGGGGCTCAAAATAAGCCCACTAACAGTTTATATCAGGCTCGAAAATGGATCACTCATGATCCAAACAAAGCATGCAAAATATTGGCACAAAGAGTGATATTGAAAGAGGTGCATGATAGAGATGCCAAACAAGGTTGAGCCCTTCTACAATGTTGTAGAGGGGCTCAAAATAATCCTAAAATCAGTAGGGGTCAGAGCCCAAAACAGTGAGCAAGTAGGGTAAACAATTGATGCAAAAATGTGCTAGAAAAAGGGAAATGAAGACTTACCCTTGAAGACAAGTCTTTTGATGCTTCTTGGCTTGAATTTGTTACTTCTTAGCCTCTGAAAAATCCTCCTTTGCTGTTGGAATGGAGGTGGTGATGGTGAAGCTTAGGGTTGATGAAGGAATGAGCTAGGGACTTGAAGGTTTTTCAAGGTTTTGGAGATGAAAATACAGGCAAATGGCTAAGTGTTCTTGAGAAGAATTTTTGTAACCCTAACAAAGGAGCTCATCAGCCCCTTAAATGGACCAAAAGGGGTGTAAAAGGGAAGGGAAATGCACCCAAGCTTTCCCTCCCAAAATATCCCCCGGAGGGCTGAGATATTTGGAAAAACAAATGACAAAGTAAAAGTAGTCAAAAGCGAAGCAGCCGGCCTGTGTGCTTTTCTTGAAGATGGCCGGCGGCCACCCCAATCGGGTCGGCCACTCCCCATGGCCGGCCGGCCATGGCCAAAAATGAAGTGAATAATTAATGGCCGGCCACTATATTTTGGTGTCCTCCCAGGTGTGTAGAACAAGACCCCATGGTTGGAATTTGGCAACTCTGAAACAGGAGACACAACATTGCATTTGAAAGAGAGGCTCAAAAATGAAAATCACAATTACTGGCCGACCACCACTTTTTAGGGTCCTCCCATGTCCCCTCATTACAAATATGTAGTCTCGGCTCGAAGAAAATACCCCTAGGGTGTTCAACATTAGCCCGAAAGTGAGCAAAACGGACGCCGGAGGAGCGAAACTGGTTTTCTGAGACAATTGCTGTCCTCCCACCCTCCAGTGATCTTCCTGGTGCTAAAACAGAGGTACCTGCCAAAATTGAACAAAAACTAATGCAAAATGAATGCTCGGGGCCCAAATCACGCGGTTCGGGGTCTCGAAAATGGGCTGTAATTGTCGAAAGTGGCGTTCGGCCACGAAGTGGGTATCTGAGACCCCAGTGTCCCTCGGTATGATAAAACAGAGGTACTCGCCGAAAATGAACAAAAACCGATGCAAAATGAATGCTCGGGGCCCAAATCACGCAGTTTGGGGTCCCGAAAATGGGCTGTTGGGCATCGGGAGTGGTGTTTGACCACGAAGTGGGTATCTGAGACCCCAGTGTCCCTCGGTATGAAGTAAATGAGATGCATGCCCAAAATCGAAGAAATCGGAGATGGTTGGGCGGTCCCGAGCCGAGGCACACGGCCTGACGGCTCCGAAAATCGGGAACCGGGCTCCGAAATGGGCAAAATGGCGTACGACCACGAAATGTAGCCCACGGCCACCGAGAGATAGCCTACAGGACCACTCCCTTCCCTCAGGAAAGAAAACAGAGAAAATCGAGTTTGGTTCGCAAACCGAGGCAAGGCATAGAAGAGAGTTCGGAAGTCCGGAGCCAGGGCGCACGGCCGCGACTCTGAGACTTCTGAACGAGCACAGTATGCAACATCACCAAGTGCTCAATCGGTGACGTCTGAGTCTTAAGGTCGGTCAAAAATGGGGTGTCTACAAATATAAAACCTTATCATTAACATCATCACCAATCTCTAACATGTGCATTCATTAAACTCTAGAGATTTACAAAAATAAATAAATAAATAAATAAATACTTCACATGCGATTATACATTCAACATTCCTAGAATATGAATCTATAGCATGTGGCACAATAAGTCAAGTGCAATCTAATGCTTGCAAGGGCTATAAATTCCAAGGCTTAAGCCCGATTATACAAAAATGGTTTTTGAAACCCGTACATATAAAGCCCTTGCTTATCAAAAATAATTACAACAAAAGAAAAGAGCCTTGTGCTCTCAAAATACAATCCACGCCTTTAACTTGGCAGGATCACCACATCCTTTTCTTGCACAAAATCCCATAGGGTGAGCACAAAGCCTAGTAGGAAGATCTTAACAAAGTATATACATTTTATATAGTTTCTTGAGATGAATGCATATGCCATGTCATGCTCCAAACATATATCCCTATCTCTTGAAAATCTTGTGCTCAATGCAATTTGAAAACACAACAATTCAAGAACTTCAATGTAGTTCAAGAGGTGGTAAATACGACTCAGGTAATCCCTAGGTTGGTGTCTGCAAGTAGGCATATCAAGCACTACCAATCACCACTTTATCAGTTGCTAACAAGAAGGCACGTAGTATCTCCTCTGCACGTGTTTTCGGTCTTTCATTATAGACATTGAAGCCAACTTAACCAATACCAACTACACCCCTATCCGGACTTTCCAACGTATTCACCCCAAAACAAATCAAAATGAACTTGTTTCACATAATAATTCCTTTCTCAAAGCAATAATTTTTCAATACAAGATTCAAAATCAATTGCGATAATGATTAAATGGAATGGCAATACAAGACTTAACAATAATATAGTTTTACTTTCAATTCCACCACACAATCCTTCATTGTGATCAAATTTTCACATCTCCTATCATGCAACATCATAATACATTTTTCCAAGAGATAATATAATGCAATATCATTATTCATGCATTTTCCACATATTAATCATCATTTTTAAAATTTGGTCTTTCCAAGATAACAACGATAAGCTATTCCTCAAGCATCCTAAATCAACAATTCTCATTTCCTCATGAAAATTTTCTCATTTGAAACAAGCATAGAAATTCCCTTCATCATTTATTCATATAACAACTTATCAAGCATAAATTTCACAATATCTCAACTTTTTTTTCCAAAATCCCCAAATTCTAGGGTTTTTACCAAAACTAGGTTTTTGTTCCATTTTTCAAAAGAGTTTTCCAAAATAACACCCACACTTTAAAACATAGCTCATACTCACAAAAGCTTTGGAAAAAAAAAAGAGAAAATCCACTTCTAATATCACCTAGGGTTCATCAACCCAAAACTATTATCTAAACATGTAAGAAATACTCCAAACAAGTATAGACTTGCAAAAACATATATATAACTCTAAAAATATCCCTACCTCAAAGCTTGGGAGAGGAAGGAGATATAGCGACTCTGGTTTAAACCCGACTCGTTTATTGTCATGTGTACGGGTTTTCTTGCCTTGATGGTTGTTCATGTCTTCTTCCATCTTATTTCTTATTGAGTTTGGTTATTGGAGTGTCTTGGTTGTGTTTGAAACAGGTTGGGAGTCTGTTTTCAAAGAGTTAATTACCTAAAATTTTGCTCGTTCGCTCAAGCGACGTTTCTTGCAATCGTGTGGTCTTTTACAGTCTGCAAACTACCAAGAGTTTGATATCTACACTCGAGTGACGCTTCTTGTGCTCAAGCAAACTTTTGCATGTCTGAACTACTGGAAGGGGTACATTATGCACTCAAGCGACCATTCTTGCGCTCGAGCGGTGTCTTCGTTGTGTCTGGTTGCTCGAGCAACCATTTATGCACTCAAGCAATCTATGCGTATATCAGTCCGAAGAGGGTCAATTTTGAGTCATTTTCTCATCTCTCTCTCTCTCTCTCTAAAACACTTCAAAAACCTAGATCTACTTACTCTCTCTCTCTCTAGAAACCCTCTTTAAAACTCAAATACATCTTGATTCGTTGATTTCTATACCATAGTCCCTTTGATAAAAGGTAGAGCTCACCTAGGGCTTTGTTTTAATCGGAGCAAAGTTCATTTTCGGCTTCGTCAAGTTTCAACTCTTGTTCTTCTTGGTCATTGTCTTTGAGGTAGGGATTGTTTTAACTCTTTTTATGACTTTTGACTTAGTTATTTGCTTTTCTAAACAAGATTGTGATTTGAAAATCTTTGGATAAAACTTAGGGTTTTGGCTTTGAAATCAAAAGAGGGGTTTTCAAAATGGGTCCTTGTATATGATTATGGCTTTGTAAAAATGGTTGGGTTGTGATAGATGATAGATTTTATCCATGGAGATTAATTTTTAAAGAAAGGGGATTTGTTGCCCTAAGTTGTGAATATTTGGTTTTGAAAAGGAAAAATTAAATTGATATTGGTTTTATGGAATTAGAGTAATGATGATGATGGTGGTGGAGTTGGATATGAATTATCACTCTTATTTGGAAATGTTGAAAAGTATATTTGTGTTGGAAATTATTTATCTGTTTTAGGCTATCGGTAGAGGATCACTATGATTGTTATAGAAATTGTATGAGAATTATGTAAATTGAAACTATTTTCTCATCCATTTGTATTGAGCATTGTAACATATTTAATATATTGAAAATGGTTATTGTTTTGAGAAAAATGGGTGAATAGCTTAGTGAATCTAGATAGGAGTATAGTTATGATATTATGTTGGCCTGTCTGTCCTTAGTGAAAGTCTAAAAACCCGCATGGTTAGGTATCGAGCCTTCCTGTTAATACCGATAAAAATGACAAATTGGTAGTGCTTGTACCCTACTTCCAGACACATCCTAGAGATTCCCAGTGTTGTATTTACCGCCCTATTTTCTATTGTAAAGAGAGAAATTTCATGAATTATGTTATAACCTGGCATTACATGGTTTTTGGAAAGAGATATAAAAATGTTTTTCGCATGAACATTACATATGCATTCACCTTATAACTCTGTTAAGATTCATGCATTGTGTTAGAGTATCTTTACTGGGCTTTGGCTCACCCTATGTGGAAAACTATTTTCAAGTACTGATGATATGCCTCCGCCAAGGCAATAGCTTGGAAGGACTTGGAGCCAAGAGTTTCTATATTTTGGTTGTTGTTATATTTATTTTGTACAAGCCTAGGGCTTTATTTGTATTAAGTTTAAACTCACTTTTGTTATAACCCAGCACCGTCTTGGGAAGTTGTAGCCAATAGGGCATTTTATATATGTTTAACTTTTATTTCAAATCTTTTGTTTATAACACCTGCTATATATTCAGGGTTAGAGCTTATGGATGTATAAATGCATGTGTCACTCTTTTGTACACTTGAAATATATGAATGGAAGGGCTTTATTCTCGGATTATGGTATTGTTTAATTAATCATTACTCTTGGTTTATTGTAATTATTTCCGAGCATTACAACTTGGTATCAGAGCTATCGGGTTTGAATACTTTGGTATCATAGGGAGTGGTTATTACCACAATAGGTTCCCTTGTTAGATGATATTAGGAATAAACCTGGTATGCTATGTGATAACATGTTTATGTGACTAAGTGGGTATGGAATTTAATTTCTAAAATATTGATTGGGTCTATGAGTTTCTAAAAGTCCTGTTAGAAGAGCACTTGATCACTGCTATTTCTAACTGGAACTCTAGCAACGTCGCGAGACGATCATTATTTAGAAAAGAAATTTGTATGTGTTTATGTGATTACGTGCTTATATGGAGTGAATTAATTGTTGTCCACCACTTTAGGATGCAAGTGAGTTAGCTTTAGCACATTTGTAAATATGTTAATCTCTTGTGTTACCTTTCATTAGGATGTCAGGACATAGACGTGGACGTGGTGATGGTAGGCGTGGCATGCCTAGACGGCAGGAAGTGTCGTTACCGGCTGGTATTCCGGCGCAGGAGGAAGGGGTTGGTCAGGCCAATATGGCCAAACTAATTGGTTAGCAGGCCATGGGCGCTTTGGCCCGTGAAATGGTCGGAGTCTTGCGAGAATCCATGGACATTCTCAGAGCTGAGAATCAAGTCCAGGCCTATCTTGCTGAGACAGGGTTGTCGTTTTTGAAGAGGAAATTTTTCCGGCCGAATTCGGATAAGTTTTTAGGAGATTCGAAGGAGCCATTGACGGCGGATGAATGGTTAGAGCAAATGGTGAAGACGTTCGAGATGCTTAGCATTGAGGACGATGGGTTAAGAGTGACCTTAGTATCCTACTAATTAAAGGAAGATGCGGGTCAATGGTGGAAGTTGGTGCGGGGGCGCATTGGGGTGACTTGGGAGGCTTTTGTCAACGCCTTTTAGGACAAGTTTTTGCCTCTCACTGTTGAGGATAAGTTGAGGGAGAAGTTTTTGAAGTTCAAACAGCTTAACACACTAGTGGCTGAGTTTGAGGTTGTCTTTACTAGTTTGTCGAGGTTTGCACCAAAACTAGTAGCAACGAAGGAATGCTGTTGTTTGGAGTTTGAGAAGAGGTTGAGGACTGAACTCCTTTTTAATGTGGTCACGCCCATGATTGGGGATTACGATCGTCTTGTGGAGGCATCGGTTCACTTAGAGATCGTGATTTAAAAAAATGAGGAGAGGATAAGGGGCTCCAGGCAGAGAAATCATGAGGTTTAGGGGAAGACTTGGGACAATAAGAGGCAGAGGAGTTCCAACACACAGCAGTCCTAGGGAGCATAGTCTAGGTCCACTTTTCTGGTACCGAGTTCTGGTTCTAGGAGAGATGGCCAATGAGGGATCACTTGCTTCAAGTGTGGTCAGTTGGGCCACAAGTTCGTAATTTGCCAGCAGAAGAGAGGAGGGCAACAGTCTATACCGTCTTTGACTCATTCTCAAAGTCAGAGTCAGGGGAGAGGGCAACCGACTATCTGTTATCAGTGTGGACAGATTGCTCCGAGGGGCATGTGTATGTTGTTACTACGCCAGATTTGTTGCCAATACCTTTAGTAGTGAGAGGTAACTTCTTGTTGTGTAATTCTATTACTAATGTGTTGATTGATATCAATGCATCCCATTCTTTTATTTCGTCTGTATTCGTATCAGTATTGGGGTTAGAAGTGGCTCGGTTAGCATCTCCACTCAGGGTAGAGTCATCTGTTAGTGGTGAGGTTGTGTTGGACCGAGGGTGTCAGGGTTGTGAGATAGAGGTTATCGGTCGCCGACTTTCTTTTGCTTTTGTATTGATTAATATGTCGAGTTTTGATATTATTTTAGGCATGGATTAGTTGTTATCCTATCGAGCCATTATAGACTGTTACCGTCGGAGAGTTATGGTGTGCACCTTGAGTGGTGACTGTTTTTATTTCCTAGGGGACTGAGTTGATAAAGCCTTGTTGCCAATGTGTGATTCGTGTGGTCGGGGTGAGCTTAGTCTTCTTCTTGCTACATTCATGGGTGTTGAGAGTGATGTGATCTAAGTAGAGTTGAAGAGGGTAGTTTGTGAATATCCGAAAGTCTTTCCCAAGGATCTCACTAGTTTACCACCTCACCGCGAGATTGAGTTCTCTATTGATTTAGTGCCTGGCACAACACTGATTTCCATGGCACCGTATAGATTTGCACTCGCCGAGTTGAGTGAGTTGAAGATTCAACTCCAAAAATTGCTAGATAAGGGTTTTATCCGTCTTAGTACTTTACCTTGGGGAGCACCGGCTCTTTTTGCCAAGAAGAAGGATGGCACTTTGCGACTTTGTATTGATTACCAAAAGTTAAATCGAGTAACTGTTAAGAACAAGTACCCATTGCCTCGTATAGATAACTTATTTGATTAGTTGAAGGGGCCTTGTTGCTTCTCTAAGATAGACTTGAGATCGGGTTATCACCAGTTGAGAGTGAAGGAGGAAGATATCCAGAAAACGGCATTCCGTATGCGATATGGCCATTATGAGTTCTTAGTGATGCATTTTGGACCAACGCATTGGCCTTGTTTATGGATTTGATGAATCGGATTTGTCGTGAGTTCCTAGACCGTTTTGTAGTTGTCTTTGTTGATGACATTTTGATTTACTCACCCTTTAAGGAGGAACACTTATGGGTTGTACTTGAGTTGCTTAAAGCCCACAAGTTGTATGCTAAGTTCAGGAAGTGTGAGTTTTGGTTAAAGAAGGTAAAATTCTTAGGCCATGTGGTATCTGGGAAAGGGGTAACTATAGATTCTTCTAAGATTGAGGCAGTGCAAGATTGGGAACAAGCTAAGAATGCCTTTGAGATCCAGAATTTCTTGGGGTTAGCAGGGTATTACCGATGTTTCTTAAAGGATTTCTATATATTAACCTCACTGTTGACTAGACTAAAGAGGAAGGGAATTAACTTTGTGTGGAATGAGACTTGGGAGAAGTCATTTCAAGAGCTTAAGGTTAAACTTACCATTGCTCCAGTGTGATTATTCCGGAGAGGGGTTTGGGCTATTCTGTGTATTGTGATGCGTCATGGGAAGGTTTGGGTTGTGTCTTGATACAAAAGGGGAAGGTAGTAGCTTATGGCTCACAACAGTTGAAAACACATAAGAGAAACTGCCCTACTCATAAATTAGAGCTAGCAGTTGTGATTTTTGCCTTGAAGATTTGGAGACACTATCTGTATGGTGAGAGGTTTGAGGTATTCTCTGATCACAAGAGTTTGAAGTATCTATTTTCATAGAAAGATTTGAATCTAAGATAGAGGAGGTGGATGAAGTTTATGGAGGATTAGGACTTAGAGTTACACTATCATCTAGGAAAGTCCAATGTAGTGGTTGATGCCTTGAGTAGAAAATCCATCAGCAGTATAGCTAGTATTTCCATTTGTAAATGGGAGATGTTGGGTACTATTGGCGAGTTTGACTTGCATCTTGGTGAGTCTGTTGAGCCAGCAGCCTTGTTACTAAGGTTGCACAACCTATACTTGTGAGCCGAGTTATAGAAGCACAACGAGGTGATCACAACGTGGAATCCATACGGGAGAAGATATCTAGTGGGAAAGTAGAGAAGGGCTTGAACGTGTATTCTGACTCGAGTGTTAGATACCTTGACCGTCCTTTTGTACCGGAGTCTTATAGAGATGAAGTACTCCAAGAGTTTCACCATTCACGCCTTGCGGTACATCCAGGAGGTACTAGGATGTATCATGATCTTAGTCACCAGTTTTGGTGGAGGGGGATGAAGAGAGACGTAACCTTGTTTGTATCAAGGTGTCTCACTTGTCAACAAATGAATGCCAAGCATCAAAGGCCAGCGAATTTGTTACAACCCTTACCTATAGCCGAGTGGATGTGGGAACATATTACGATGGATTTTTTTGTGGGTGTTTTGGGGACCCAATAGGGTAATGATGCCGTGTGGGTGATAGTTGATTGGTTAACCCAGTCAGCACACTTTGTACCCATGCGCACGAGTGACTCGGTGGATTATCTTGCCGGCCTTTATATTAGGGACATAGTGCAACTTCACAGGGTTCATGTGACTGTTGTTTCAGATAGAGATTTGCGTTTCACGGCCTGATTGTGACAGAGCCTATAAAATGCCTTGGGCACTAGATTCACTTTTAGTACCGCTTATCATCCTTAAACTGATGGGTAGTCAGAGCATACCATTTAGATCTTAGAAGATATACTTCGAGATTGTGTTCTTAACTTTAAGGGATCATGGGAGAGGCACTTGTCTTTAGTGGAGTTTGCCTACAACAATAGTTTTCAAGAGAGTATTGGCATGGCACCGTTTGAGGCCTTGTATGGTTGACCTTGTAGATCTCCTATGTATCGGTCATAAGTTAGACTGGGAAACGACGGAGAATGTTTCACTTATCTGTAAGTGGCTAGTTTCAACTTAGAGTCGTCAGAAGAGTTATGCCGACCGTAGGAGGATGTCGTTATCATTTGAGGTAGGAGACCACGTCTTCTTGAAAATATCACCTAGACGGGGTCTAATTAGGTTTGGGAAGAGCAACAAGTTGTCTCCTAGATTTATTGGGCCTTTTGAGATCTTAGAGTGCATTATGAAGGTAGCTTATCGTTTGGCCTTGCCACTACAGCTTTCCAGTGTTCATGATGTGTTTCATATCTGTATGCTTCGGAAGTATGAGTCAGATTCATCACACGTGTTGGATTGGACTAAGTTAGAGGTAGATAAGGATGCCTCATATGAAGAGAGACCGATTAGAGTCCTAGATACATGGGACCAAGTCTTGCGAGGCAAGACAATTCTTTTGGTAAAGGTGTTGTGGAGACACCACAGGGTTGAGAAAGCAACTTAGGAATGTAAGATAGAAGTCCGTGAGAAGTATTTGGATCTTTTTGTTGATGTTTGAAACGTGTAATGAAAATCCTGTTATGTTGATTATATGTGAACATTGTATATGTTTTGGGAGAAATGAATTGCACATTCAATATTAAAAACTTGTTTATCATTATCATGAGAATGGATGACTGGTGGATAGGTCATGGTTATAAGGATAGTTGGACCTTTATTATGTTGATTTGAATACAATGGTTATTGTATTGATTTTCAAAATGAGTGCTGCTATTAGCACTTGTCAAAATTCTTTGAACCCCCTATTTTATAATTTTTTTTTTTTATAATTATACCCTAAAGTAAAATTACATTAAAAGACATTATTAAATGGAACACCTACTGTAGACGCGCCTTTGGGCCTCACTACAGTTCGGACTTAATTTGTGTCACGGTTCTTAATCTGAACCAAAGAGTCCAAATCCGGCAAATCGTTTTGAGAAAAAACAAATTTTTGAAAGAAGTGCCAAACATGGACTGCTTTGCCAGATACAGAGTCGCCACCTAAATATTTTTTAATGGGGGAATTTAGGAAACCCTGACTCGGTGCCAAAGGCCACGTGTTCGTCATCACCAAAGTTGCCTCGGCTTGGGAACTTGGGTATGATTGGGGAAGGTCAGCTATGAGCTCCCCCTCTCGCCCAATCCGAAGATCGGCCTCTACTAACCGTGATATCTTGTTTTGAAAACATTATGCGTTCTTATTCCGGTTATTAGCCTAGAATTACTATGTTATGCGCACAGCAAACAAGTATAGACCAAATCGCCTAAATTGGAACAAAACATTTCATGTTTGTTTTGGTGATGGTTTGCTACTCGCAAGTAGGCTAAAGATGCAAGTTTTGCCACCTTCAAGTGGGCTTTAGAAAAGATGGTTTTGCCACTATCTAGTGGGCTTAAAACTCACGGTTTCAATGCATTATTCCAATTTAGGTACTTTGACCTCCATCCACAGGCATTCAAGCAGTTATATCACATAAGCAGCTAGCCTCATGGCAATCATGTTATTATGGCAACACTCACACGCATGCGGTATGCTAAAGCATAAAAGCTTACCTAGTACTCCAAGCCAAAACAGAAACTAGTTAGTAACCATATGCATGATCCTAGTTCATGTTTAAACTGGCTAATGCAACACATGCAAAGATGCAATCTAGATAGGCTCGGCTATCCTAAACATGGCATGTGAAATGCAACAGATAACACGTATTCAATTTGGAATTGAAATACAATGCAGTTAGCGTGATGCGCCGAGCCCGGTGCATGCAATACAGATGAATGATGCACGCATGCATAGCATAAGGTATGTTAATTTAAATATGTCCTAGTCTAACCATCATAAACGGGTAAATAAAAGGGAAGAAAGACGTAGGGTTGGAAGACATACACACACTCACGCACACTTATTACACAATTGCCCTCGCTCGGAGGGTCCGAATAAATATTACACAACCGAATAAATAATTAACTACTTAATTAATTATTACAGAACTCCTATTTAATTAATTAACAAATTAAATGCGAAATTAAAATGGCCACAGCCCCTGCCTCAAAATGTTTGGATGATGTATGCTTGACTCGCACTGCCCGGAAACTCGCTGCCATAGCACTGTTGCCTCTGTTTACACTGCCTTGCTCCTCTGAAGACTGCACAAGTCTTGGGTTAGGTTCTCTGCACACTGTGGAACACCACCGGCTAGTAGGAATGGCCACCGGCCATTGATGAAGTTATCGGCCATTGATGGATGGCCTTTGCATCGAGATGGCGGCCGCCAAAACTTCCCGCAGTGGTTTTGACAAACAACAGAGGACATGCAGTGTATGGCATGGAATTTCAAGCAAATGTAATTATGGCCACACTCCCTATCATGCAATGGACTCAATGGAGCATGACCCTCGACCCTCGGGCCATCAATTAGGCATGATGGCCTAAGAAGCCAAGTTTGCCCTTCAATATAAATATGCATGCAACAATCAAATGAAAGCTAACACCTTATCATGTTGAGATCAAAGGCATCGGCGATCGAGGATTGAAACGTGTTTCGTCACTTTGAGTACGAACACTCCTCAATCCTCATGCTTGGTTCGACACCCCAAACCAAGCCATGCAATGCATGTATGTAATGTTCAATGCAAAGTGATGCAACACATGCAATGCAAGGTGAACATGTTAGGCTAATGCAACATGACACTTCCTAACCATGCAAGCTAAACTAAATGCAATGTGATAATGTCAAGCATACAATGAGATTATGTGATGCAACTTAACTAAACAAGGTGCAATCATGCAAATAAGATATAATGCAAGCATGCTCCTAATGTAATGCAACATGCTCATGCAAAGGTGGATTTAAACCACAAAGGGGCAGACCTCAGCCCACCTCCTAAAACAGTAGCTAAAAGTGCCAAAATGATGGTGTCAACATGCAAAACAAATGTGCAAACCAAAAGGCCTAAAGCTAAGGTATGGAAGACAACCTTCAAGGACTCTTACAAGAGAACAAACATGGATATCAAAATAACAAAATCAAAGACATGGTATGATAGAGTAAGCCCCAAAACCCACATAAATGACATCCCCAAGGACTCAAGCAAGGAGGCATACACCAAAACCAAAACATGGAGCATGAGACTACACCTCTTCAAGGCAATGAAAGGAGAACAATTCCAAGTATGAAAGCATAAAAACATGGACTGAAATGGCATGTCAAATGATTCCAAATCATTGAAATAGACCAACTAAGGCATGTTTATGGCTCACATACTCAAGGCTCACAAGCCAAAATGCATAGCAACCATATCAAACATGACCAAATCAGTAACCAACAGTCCTCAAGCATGGCAAAATAATGCTAAGACCTTCATGAAGTGAAGCTAGAACATGCAAAAATCATGGCCTAAATGCATGGCATACTTCTAGGCCAAATAAGGGAATACAAAGCAAGTACAATATGCATGTAAAGGGCCATGAATCCAACCAAAGACAGAGGCAATATATGACCCAACAACACCCAAAAACCTCTAAAATGAAGCCAAGAACAACTAATCATGCATGCTACCCTTATGAGCCAAAAACATGGATAAATGAGACACAAAGGGAAGAGGGGTGTCCCACCCCTATATAAGACCTCAAACCCCCTTCTTCACCACTAAAAATCCACTGGATTTCAGTGGTGAGAAGGTCAATACACAAGAGTAATCAAAGCTTAACAAAGAGAGCACCAAAAGGGCCAAACAAGGCCTAAGAGGGGGAGGTCGACCCCAAACCACAAAACAACCTTAATGAAGTATCTTAAGCATGCAAATACAAGAATTTTTTCAGTTATACACAAGGTCTAAAATAATAAGCAAGATAGGCAAAAGTCTAGTGCAAGATTGGGGAATCTAAAGTGAAAAGGTTACCCTTGAAGAACCCTTGATGAACAACAAGTGCAGCCTCCTTCCTCTGATCAAAACTAGTCCAAAACCTCAAGAACAAACCCTTAAAGCCTCTCAAATCGAAGTATGGTGTAATGGTGTGTGTCTTAGTGCAAAACTAAGGTCAAAACACACTTTTAGGCTTCCAAACACACACAAAGGATGAGAGAGAGGAAGATATATAGAGAGAGAGAGAGAGAGTATATGACAGATATATGTATGTATAAGCTCTGGTTTTTTGTTCAACCCCTAACAATGAAGGAGGAGGGGCTCTTATATAGGCAATGCCAATGACCAAGCTTCTCAAAAAAGCTAAACAAAAAAAAAAAGGGTCAAAGGGGGCAAGGGGGGCAAGGCTTCCTGAAGAAGCTAGGACAGCTGGCAAGCTTCTTGAGGAAGCTAAGACAAAGGTCCAAGCTTCCTCAAGAAGCTAGACCAAAAGGGTGCAAAAGGGGAAAAACAGCTACACTTATGCACGAGGGCAGGATTAGCGCATTCCAGCTGGCACAGTTGGCATGCACCATGCCTGAAAAGGGCAAAAAAGTTCTACCGGCCAAAAAAGGAGGTCACCGGCCAAACATATGGCCGGCCGGCCACACTGAATGCCGACCGGCCAATGGTATACTTTACCAATGGCCGGTAGCCTCAAAACACGGCCGGGGGCCTCAAGCCATGGCCGGTGGGTGCCAGGGGTAGCTAACAAGCTACTCCCCACCCTCAGAAACAAAAACACAAGTGTTTGGTGCAAAACCGAACACAGAACAGTCAAGTTGAGAGATCCTGAGGCAAGGCGCGCAGCCGAGACCTCCGGGAACTCAAAACAAAACACGAACATGGGTAATCACCGAGTGTTCAAATGGTGACGTCCAAGTCTTGAGGACAGTGAAAAATGGGGTGTCTACACCTACCTATCAATAAGAACTAATACTCTATAATATTGGGCACCCATCCCCACCCCCACCTCCAACTCTAACTATACGTATTCCATGTTTGTAAACCCTAAACTTATTACTTTTCATAACCAACCAACATAAATCCTAAATCTATTATTTTTTATAATCATCTTAAATCCTGAATGTGTCATCTTCATCACCATCATCAACGCTATTGAACTTGAAAGTTTTGCTTCAAGTATAACGTATACTTCATCACTTATTTCACTATATAGAGCAATGGAAGACGAGGACAACAATACTAGTGAGACTGGCATTCCATTGGTAAGTTATCTGTCTTGTATTAACATTCTCAGTCGTTTTCGGTCGTTCTTGTTTTGTTCGAGCTATTTGGTACTGGTTTGTTGACTGTTAGGATTATGTTCTGTGATATAGTACTGAACATAATCCTTTTGTTCAATACATAAGTTTCGAACATTAATGCAGATAGTTAGTACTGTTAAACCAAATATTATCTTTATTTTCGGCACTGTTGAACTAAACATAACCATTGGTTTCGGGACTGTTGAAATGAACATCATTTTTTCAATTTTGAAATCACATTCACACGTGTTTTCAGGGTGATGCTTCGACTAGAGGCAGTAAGGTTGATTCAGAACTTGTAATGGATTATAGTAATGAATTTGTTACTTATGAAGTGAGTCTTTGATTGTTTTACAAATAATGTACCTTTTTTATGTGCAATAATTGGTTAGTTTAATTTATTTATTTCAGATATTCAAGAGTCGAGATGAGTTAATTCAATGGGCACGTCAAGTTGGAAGAAGAAATGGATTCGTTATTGTCGTGCACAAATCAGATGGGGGTGGTATTCGAGGTAGGAAGCCAAGACTTAGCTTAGCTTGTGAGAGGAGTGGATCTTATAGGGACCCTCGAAAAAACAGCAGGCCTAAGACAAAAAAAGCAAGACTAATTGGTACAAAAAAATGTGAATGTCATTTTTTATTGAAGGGCAAAAAATTAGCCACAATGAATGACCGGATCTTGATAGTTGTTTGTGATGTGCATAATCATCCTACTACAGAATATCTTGAGGGTCATTCTTATGTTGGAAGGTTGTCACATGAGGAAACCTCTTTGTTGGTAGACATATCGAAGAGTATGGTACGACCGAGTGAGATATTGGTTACATTGAAACAATGTAATGATGCAAATGCTTCCACAATGAAGACAATTTACAATACACGTCATAGGTATAAAGTTGCTGAGAAAGCTAAGAGATCTCAAATGCAACAACTATTAGGTCAGTTAGCGATGAACAAGTACATTAAGTGGCGTAGAAGCTGTGTAGATACTAAGACAATAACTGATTTGTTCTTTGCACATCCTACTAGTTTGAATTTGTTACGTGCATTTCCAAAAGTATTGTTGATGGATTGTACTTATAAGACCAATCGATATCGGTTGCCCCTTCTAGAGATTGTAGGTGTGACATTGACAAACATGACCTTTTCAGTTGCATTTGCATACCTCCAGTATGAGAAGGAGGATAACTATACATGGGCACTTGGTATTTTGCGTAGTGTCATGGATGAAAATACTCTTCCTTCTGTTATTGTCACAGATAGAGAATTGGCCCTTATGAATGACATATGTACGGTGTTTCCTGCAACTACAAATTTTTTGTATAGATGGCATATTGGAAAAAATGTGCTTGCTAATTGCAAAAGATGTTTGAGAAAAAGGATAAATGGGAAATGTTTATAATGAGTTAGAATATGTTGGTTATGTCATCGTCTAAAGAAGTATACATGCAACGACTGTCTTTGTTATATAGTGAGTTTAGTTCTTATCAAGATGCACTTCATTATGTTACCTTATCTTGGTTGGATACATACAAGTCGAAATTTGTGGCTGCTTGGACTGACACATTTATGCACTTTGGAAATTCTACAACAAATAGGTAAATATGAACATTTAAATTTATTAGTTGCTTAGTTTTTTATAACATTATTTTTATAACATTTTATTTTCATATATAGGGTTGAGAGTTCACATGCAAAACTTAAAAGATATCTTAGATTAAGTCAAGGAAATTTTGAGTCGAATTGGACAAGGATACACAATTTACTTAAGTTGTAACATAGTGAAATGAAGTAAATTGTGTTGTAACATAGTGAAATAAAATCATCATTTGAGAAAAGCAAGATAGTCGTGCAACATGATTTCAAACCTGCGCAGTTTAAGGAGCTTTGTGGTAATGTCTCAATTACTGCATTAGAGATCATAATGGCAGAGTCTAAACGAGCATCTTCTGTTGGTATTGATATTACTGCATGTGGATGTGTTGTTCGACGTACTCATGGTTTGCCATGTGCACATGAGATAGCAAATTACATGAGGGAAAATCAGCCAATTCCCCTCACTTTGGTTTATTCATATTGGACTAAGCTTGATATGTTGAGTACCCCACACACTATAAGTGAATAGTGGACTTGTACACCTGAGTTAGAATTGTTTGCCAAACGATTCGAGAAGGTGGATCCAGATGTGAAGAGGTTTTTGTTACAAAAATTGAGGGAGTTAGCCAAATCTGATTGTACATTTTTGATTGAGCCGGAAGTGAAGTCTAATCCACGGGGTTGGCCAAAATTGAAGATTGAGACCTCCACTCGTCGTGAGCCATCTGCGTTTGAAATAGTTGCTTTAGCACAAGATAGTTATTCACCCGGAGTCATTGCTAAGGCGAGTGTAACAACAAAAAAGGTGAACACAAAGAAAAAAGAAAAGGTACATGGTTTACTAGTGAGGTATGTAATTGTGTCATGTTGTCTACTTTATTGTCTAACATTGGCATTGGCCTGTGATAGGTTCACCGGCTTCGATCACTGAATCCAAATTGCTTTTTAGAGGCATTCCCTTCTGAATTGAGACAATATATTAAATACATTAAGGATGTTGCAGCATATGGCAATTGTGGGTTCCGAACTATTGCTGGTTTGATGGGTTTTGGAGAAGAATGATGGTTACAAGTGAGAAAAAATTTACATAAAGAGTTGCATGCGCATAGTGACCACTATAGGAAATTATTTGGATCACAAGAGAGAATTAATGACCTTACCAACATCTTGGCATATTTTGAACCAAACCCTGGGTTGGACCGGTGGATGACAATGCCTGACATGGGTCATCTTATATCGTCTTTTTACCAAGTCGTTTTGGTCCATTTGTCTATGCAACAATGTTTGACATTCCTCCATCTTAGGTCAATACTGACGTCTGTTGCCTCTTGCAAGGAGATATGTATTGGCTTTGTCAATAACAACCATTTTGTTCAAGTATTGGTTTCTAATATTTTTGTACATTCTTGTACATTATAGCGACAAATTTCTTAATAATGACAACATTTTTGTACATTTTAATATATATATATTGTAGCTCATTTTGGAGCCTGGTCATCTTATTCCACCCATAGTAACTAGCTGGTGGAGGTACCATGACCCTTGTGCAGTAGGTTGGAAGGTTGTATACAGTTCCAGAGTGCAACATTTCAAATCACTCATCAGTCTAGACATAGCCACAATCGAAACAGTAGACCTGGATGAGGACTAATGTCATACGAGTGAGCTAGGAAATAGAATTAGAATGGATTTCAGTTATGTAATTTTTTTTGTTAAGCTAACTTAGAATGGAAAATAGTGAACTGGAATGCATTTAAGTTATGTATTTTGAATGGATTTAATTCACGTTATTTTCTTTATTCTAATGAATTGGAATGATAAACAGTGAATTGAAATGAATGTTATTTTCTGTGTTATACTGAATTGAAGTTGATGAAAAAAGTGAATTGGAATGGATTCAAGTTACACAGTGATGAACAAATTTTGTTCGGACGTATAGTGCTGACAGGATCATTATTGTTCTACAAAACAATTCTGAACAAAATACATTTTTTTAGCTATACAGTGGTGAACAAATTGTTTTTATTCAATTTTACAGTGCTGAAATGAGTAGGCCAACAACTGTGAAAGGGATAGCAAGCATTTATGTTCGGCACTACAGTACTAAAAAAACCCATATATGTTCGGCATTATAATGCTAAACGAAGACTACCTGTTCGGCATTATAGTGCTGAGTGAGTCATTTTGATTCGGTTTTACAGTGCTGAACACGGAGGATTTGTTCGGTTAGTCAGTGATGAACATAAAATTCATGTTTATTCATTAGTCCATATTTGTTTATTCAGTGATGACCATAAAGCAATAAACAAACCAATATTTCAAACAAACAAACTATCAAACCATCAAACTAATTCCAAACCATCAAACCAATTCAAACCATTAAACCAATTCTAAACCATCAAAATAATTCATTGAGTGCCCAAAAAGGTATGGTAAAGTCATATACAAGCCTAGCTCATACTTGTGTCATATACAAACCACCATCAAAATGTATGACAAAAATTTTTCTCAGAAAAACTAACATATACTAAAGTGTTATCTGACCTTTGTTATATTTGTGTCTAATACCATAAAAAAGTCTAACATATGTTTGAGACTAAGATTTCAAAATACACATTTAAAACATTTGAACCCAACAAATACTAAAGTCTAAGACGTTGCTCCACGATTCCTGTGACGAGTGTACACCAAGTTCTTTGATGGTGTATGTTCTTCAGTGGACTGTTGGCCCTCAAAGACTTGTGTTATCTTCTTCATAGCATTGCATAACATATCTCGGGTGGGAGCTGCTTCATCGTATCCGATTTCGAGCATTGAATGTAAAATGCTTAAAGCACTGTCAATGCACTACAAACAATAAAATAAAATTTAACAATTGCCTTAAATAAAATATATATAAAAATGAAAATGGTAAAAATTGACATACGAATTGAAGTTGACGATAATCTACTGATGTCTCAGTGCATGGGTTATACTTAGAACGATGTGTTGGGATTTGAACTTGCACGTGTGAAATGGAAGTAAACTAGTCCAAGTAACCTAGCACACAATCCCATGGAAGCAAGACTAGAACACTACAAGCTATCTCAGACAACAAGTGATTTTCCCAACTCTTCCAAATTGTATCCAAGTATTTATAGGCAATGATGTACTGTTTTGTAGTGGATTCTCTAGAGGCTCGAACTGGAGCAAGCGAAGGTGAGGGAATAATTTGCACTCTACCAAACTATCTCAGTACCCTATCTGAATGGTATGGTTCAACAATGTGCATACATTTTAGGCATCCACTATAGTAAGTAACATCAGAAAAAGGATGCTCAATACGCTTCTAAAATAGTAAAAATTTTATATGTAAGTTATGAATTAGGTTGAATAATAACAAGTAATATGTACATACATTGACATAAGATTGACACTTACGTCATGGGCCTCTAATCTGTCGAGGTCCTCTTGCAACCTTTGTAAAATAGATGTTGACGAACTAGATTGGGTGCGAGAAATCCAACGAAAGACACAAGGCTGATCTTCTTTATAGTCCAAATTGGGGTGGGATCTAGCACCAACAAAATGCTCGTAAATCCAAGCTTCCAGCAGTGTCATGTATCCCGCCATCTGTTTCACGGCATACCTTGTGGTAGTACCCAATTGTCGATATAAAAAAGCCAATGCGGCTGCACCCCAAGCATAAGAAGCAACCAATCGCAAATCCATAAGAAAAGACAAATACACTATTGGAACACATGTGCCAGTCTTGTTTGCAAATAAGGTACAACCTAACAAATATAACAAATATGCCCTAGCTGCACACTCAATGGTATTATCATTGTCCGCATCAGACACTGACCTAAACTGTTTTTTCAACCATTTTACCTTGACAGACTGGCCTCATGCTACCTTTAACGCTACATTTGCCTCATCTATTGTTACTCTCAAAGCCTTAACTAGCAGATTTGCAGCATCAACATTTGATAACTTCTTGCAAGAGACTGATTTACCAATCACTGGAATCCTTAGAATTACACTAACATCATCTAAGGTTGTTGACATCTCACCAAATGGTAGATGAAACGTGTTTGTCTTTGGCTGCCATCTTTCCACAAAGGCCAAAACTACAACTATGTTTACAAATTTATATGAGCAACTCACTAAAGAAATCAACCCCGAATCCATAATTAAACCATGAAATTTGGACTGTTCATTATCTTCCAAGTTGAATGACCATTCACCAACTTTAAAGCCATGATTTAAGGATTTAAGTATTCCACGTTCCTACAACATAGAATAAAAAAAAGAAAAAAGAAAAAAAAAAGAATTAGTAAAGTTGAAACAAAATTTAAAATATTAAATTAATGTAAGACAATGACTTACATCATTATGTCAAATTTTTGCTACTACGTGACAATGAAAACTCTTCAAAATTGAAGGATCATATGGCCCTCCAGGAAAAAGTCCAGTAAGATCTTCATTAACTTTTTCAGTTGTATCTGCAGGTTGGTCTTCATAATCACTCATGTTTGTTGGTTCATCACCCGGATCATCACTTATGTCTGTTGGTTCATCACCCGTATCTATTGGTTCATCACCCAGGTCACTCACATTCAATTAATTGCCCCTATCGTTTTCAACCTCAACCGTTTTTGTTAGAGCAACACCTATGTCATTCATGTCATGTTCATTAACTCCACTACCTTGATCCTTAGTCTTACGAGTGCGTCGTGGTCTTTTAGCCACTTTTTAAGAAAGTACAACATTACGTCTCCTAGACGTTGTTGGGCGATCTCGAGCAGTTTCCACCATAGTTGTCCACTATAACAAGCCCGCGGGGGACCTCGCTGCAGTTCGGACTCCCTTTTATTTGTTGCGGTTCTTAATCTGAACCAAAGAGTCAAACTCTGGCAAATCGTTTGAGAAAACAGATTTTGTTTTGAAAAGTAGTGCCAAACATGGACTGCTTTGCCAGATACAGAGTCGCCACCTAAATATTTTTAAAATGGAAAATTTAGGAAACCCTGACTCGGTGCCGAAGGCCACATGTCCGTCATCACTAAAGTTGTCTTGGTTCGGGAGCTTGGGTACGATTGGGGAAGGTCAGCTATGAGCACCCCCTTTCGCCCGGTCCGAGGACCGGCCTCTACTAACCGTGATATCCGATTTTGAAAACATTATGTGTTCTTGTTCCGGTTATTAGCCTAGAATTCTATGTGATGCGCGCAGCAAACAAGTATAGACTAGATTGCCTAATTTGGAAACAAGCATTGCATATCCGTTCGTTTTGAAAAACAGTTTGAAATTGCTACTCGCGAGTAGGCTAAAATACGGATTTCAATGAGTTGTTCCAACTCAGGCAATCCAACCTTCACCCACATGCATTCAAACAGTTTATTTCATATAAGCACTTAGCCGCATGGCAAGCATACTGTTATGTTAACATCCACACGCATGCGATATGCTAAAGCATAAATACTCACATCGTACTCCGTGCCAAAACAATAAATTAGTTAGCAAACATGCATGTCCTAATTCATGTTAAGTGACTAATGCAACACATGCGAAGATGCAATTTAGAGTAAGCTCGTTTATCCTAAGATGGCATGTGAAATGCGCTTTATTCGATGCACGTATTCAATTTGGAATTGAAAATACAATGCAGTTTGTATGATGTACCGAGCCCGATGCATGTCGACAAATGCATGGATGCACGCATGCATAGCATAAGGTATGCTAAAATAAACGTGCCCTAATACTAACCATTAAAAGCAGGTAAGTAAAAGGGAGAAAGAAGTGGGGGTTGGAAGACATACACACCACTCACCCACACTTATTACAGATATGCCCTCGCTCGGAGGGACCGAAAGAATAATACAAATAATTAACTACGCAAGCTAATTAAATATTATAAATAGCCTAATTAGTTGACAAACTAACTAAACTAAGAAAACAAGAACCGCCGGGAGGAGAGCCAAATGCGACGTGCTCGGTCTTGCTCGAATTACCTCGCCATGCCTAGACTGCCTCTGTTTTCCCTGCTCTGCTTTTCTAAAAATTGCCAAAGTCTCAGAACTACTTCTCAAGGCACTGGGGGATACCATCGGCTGAGGGGAAACACCACCGGCGGGAGTATGTGGCCACGGGCACAAAATGAACTCATCGGCTGATAATTTAATGCCGGCCGGCACTAAATGTTGCCGATCGGCACTGAATGTCTGCAGAACCTGCAACTCACAGCAACAGAGGAAAAAATCTTGCATGGCAATGTTATTCAAGCAATGTATGCACCAAACACACTCCTTATCATGTTTGTGACTCAAAGGGGCATGTGCCTCGATTCTCGGGCCACCAATCACGCATTCCCATGCATGATGGCCCAAAGGATCAAATGTGCACTTTCAATCTCAAATGCATGCAAACCAAACAAACCAAAATCCCAATCCCTATCACCAAATTAAGGGACAAGGAATGCATGTTGATGCAATGCAACCTAGTCATGTTAGCTATCATGCAATATGAACAATGCAATGTACTTATGCAAAGCATACAAGCAAACATGAGGTAAGCATGCAAGCAAGCAAATGATGGTCTTAAACATGACTTAGGCAACTCTAAATAGGCCTAAAATCAGTGGCCAAAGTGCCCAAAACTGAAGGCTAATCACGCATGCACACATGCACATATTAAGGTACCAACTTAAGCATCAAGTGAGCAAGCTTTAAGCACACTTAAAGGAAGCTAAACATGGACAATTAGCATACATAGAAAGCTTTGAAAATTATGCAAAACATGGTGCCAAACCAAGCAACAAAATAGACTAAGCATGCAACAAATGGCCCAAGCATCCAAGGCAAGCCAAAGGAGACCTAAACCATGGCTAAGCCAACCAAGCCTCATAAGGCCAAGAAGGCTTAAAACAGGTCTAAGGCAGCCTTAGACCATACAAATGGGACCTCCTAGATGGCATCTAAGTGGCTCTAGAGCAAGGCATACACAAAGGTCAAGGCATGAGGCATACAACATATGCATTCAAAGCTTCAAAGAGGCATGCAAGGCAATCAAACAAGCATGTCTAAGGGACTGAAATTGCATGCTAAATGGTTCCAAACCATTAAAAATAATGCAAACAAGGCATGCTACACATTTATGCACTTAAGGCCAACAAGCCAAACATGCAAAGAGGCTATACAATGCAAGCTAGGGTCGACCAAAATAACTATGGACAGACCTCATTCATGGAAAAATAAGCATACAAGCTTCACAAATGTAAGCCTAAAACATGCTAGAAACAAAGGCATACAACCTAAGACATGTTAAGGGATCACAAGGCATTACATGGCAACTATGCTAAGCATGCATAAGGGACCAAAACCAACTCTTAGCAATGTTATATCATGGCATAATAAACATAAAATGTAGCCTAGAAATGATCAACACATACTTGAACATAAGGCTCCTTAAGAGACCAAAAATGGTCCCTTTCAAGGACAACAAGGAGAGGGGGTGGCCCTCCCCTTTTGGAGACTTCAAGGCACCATCTCCACCACTGAAATCCCTCAAGATTCCAGTGGTGAAGAGGCCCAAACACTAAAGTCTCGAAACTTGCACAAAATGGCACAAAATGAGGCCTTTCAAAGCCTAAGAGGGGCCAAACTTCCCCAAAGCACAAAACACCCTTAACAAACAATTAAGAGGGCTTAAAAACATAACTTTTTTGTATTAAACACTAAGCTTAAAAACAGCTTTAAGACAGGTAAAAATAGGATGCAAAAATGGGGAATAAAAGGCTAGTTTCTTACCCTTGTTGACCACCTTCACAAGTGTTGATGTTGTTGCTTCCTTGGGCTCAAATCCAGTCAAGAACACCAAGAACAACCTCTTGGAATCTCAGAAACCAAGGAAAGGTGAAAGACTAGGTGCTTGTGTGCAATAGTATGGACTAAAACACCTAGAATGGCAAGAGAGGGAGAAGTATAGATACAAGTTAGATACACTAATTTGGAACCCTAAAACCAGAGCTTCTTCAACCTCTTTTTCAACTCTCTAACCCTAGAACAAGGGAGAGAAGGCCTCCTCTTATAGAGGAGGCAATCTTGTAATGCTTAACTAGTAAGCAAACAAGAGGGGCATCCCTCCATACACGTGTATGGAGGGGAAGCAAATGCAATACAGCTGCCTTAAAATATCTGAAAAAGCAGCTGAACAGTAGCCGGCTGGGCAAAAATGTCATTTTGACAAAATTGAGTGCCGGCCGGCAAGAAAGAGTGCCGACCGGCAATATATATTGCCGGTGGCAAGAAAAACCAGCCGGTGGCCTCTAGCTAGTGCCGGTGGTGTGTGGGGAGGCCTCACAAGGCATTCCCTGCCCCTCTGAGGCAAAACACAAGTGTTTGGTGCAAAACCAGACACAAGACAGTCGAGTTCGGAGATCCTGAGGCAAGGCGCATAGCCTGGAATTCCGGGAACTCCAAACAAACACAAACATGGATAATCACCGAGTGCTCAAGCGGTGACGTCCAAGTCTTGAGGACGGTCAAAAATGGGGTGTCTACATCCACCAAGTACAATTAGATGTTAGTCAATGACAATGTAAGCAAATATATCCAATGTCAATTACCCTTAATAATATAGTCAATCCTTCTTAAGTATCGAAAATGCATGTCATCTAGAGACATTATATATATAACTTATAAGCCATTGAAGCCTATCTTAAATAGGTGTGTCATGACCAATGAGGCAAAAAAACATGCATGGTCAGAAGTGTATATACATGTATTTTTATGTATGTAGATATCAATTAGAGACAGCTTTAGAAAAGATATAAATTCAAATAGGAAACAACAAACTAAGATAGTTTCTTGCCAAACACAAAATGAATAAACAATAAAAAGAAATTACTAAAAATAAGATATTTGAGTTGGACCAAAATTTGAGAATTGTAATGCATTAGAAGCATGCCAAGAGCAAGGCCATTAAAAACAAAAAAAAATCCTAAATAAAATTATAGACAAAAACAAAGCTTTCCAAAAAAAAAGTGCAAAAATTTGAGAGCCTAAACAATGGAATTTGGTATTAAAAACAAAAAAGACTTAGTACACAACAAAAGTTGTGTGTTTTGCTTCTTAGGACATTTCAGATTGATTATAAGTACTTAAAGAAAATTCAACATTGGCCCAAAGCTTATAGTTGCAATATAATCACATGCATCTCCAAGTTGATATAATGTGCTAAAATTAGCATTGTTTTCAAACAGCCCACCTACCTCTTGTTAGGTTTATGATGTGTATTGTGCTAATTAGAGTTAGTTTATGTGGAAGACAGCTAGTGCAAGTGTTGTGTGATTATGTGGCTATAAGTTGATGTATGAAAATATATGGAAAAGAAGTTGAAAATGTGAATTAAATAAACTGGCTGGTTGCTACCCTATTTGCCTCCTCTTTCCTTTTTTTTTTTTTTTTGTGCAGAAAATTCAGATATAAGTTTTTTATGTGGAAGAAAATTCAGAGGTAATAGAAGTCAAAATTTTCATTTTCTTCCTTCTTGCTGACCAAAGAAATATAAACTTGGAATTTATAGGGTACAATATAACATAAGAAAGAACATAACTTTTTTGGCTCAAATAGGATACAATATTACAAAGTCAAGTGCCCTTTTCTTTGTTGACAATTTCTGGTTTGTCATTTACAACAAACAATGTATAACAAAGTAACCTAACATGACTATTAGTTAATGTTTAAGTAATAAAAGTAACACACACACACACACAAAAACAAAACAAAATTTTTTTAAAAAAATTATGAAAATAAAGTACTTCTAAAGATTATTATAGAAAACAAAGGCAAAACCAATGGCAATGGCAATGCCTTACAACAACAAAAAAGGGACAATTTTATACTATATGTACAGTACAGACATAAAAACCTCACACTGTAACTAGTCCCAACACTCCAAGAAAAAGGATTAGCCAAACAATTTTTGTTTTCTTTATGCACAAAGAAAACACAACCAAAATACCCAACACTCCAAGACAAAGGATCAGCCATACAAATTTTCTAAAAGACAAAGGGTACTAATATATATATATATATATATTTTATATTTTATTTCTAGTTAGTATGTAAACTTCTATTACATTATAATATTCAAGCCATCCATTAGATTATAATATTCAGACCTTTATTCCCAAAAAAAATTGAATTTTATGTGGAATCAAGCCATCCATTACATTATAATATTCTTTTACAATTAGGATTTTGTGTGGTTGTGGTTTTGGTTGGTAAAGGGTTTTTGTTTGTGTTTTTATGATTAATTGAAGAGAAAAGAGAAGTAAATTATGCCTTTGATGGTAGATGAAAAAGTCTACGGCACTTGTAAGAAAAAAGAAGTAAATTGTACCTTTGTGTGGTTATGATCCAAAGGCGTTGAATTTCCAACGAATTACAGCAACACTTGTAAGAAAAAAGAAAAAAAAAAAGAAAAGAAAAAACAATGTCCAAAGCACTTCAGCAACACTTTGAATGGATTCAATCGGTGTGGAGAAGATGAATACGGTAGACGGATGATCAGGGAAGGAGAGGTATGAAAAATTGGGTGGGTGTGCATTTGATTGTGAAAATATTATAAATATGGGTAGATTTGGTAATAAGTGGGGTGTCCAAAAAAATATTATTAAAATTTAGGGTTTAGAGTTGGGGTCCAAAGAAATTGTTGGTCCAAAAAATTTTGGCAGGTGCTAATAACAACACTCTTTCAAAATTTTGGGGACGAAATTCCTTAAGGAGGAGGTTATATCTGGTTTAAACTCGACCCATTCATTGTCCTGTATTCGGGTTTTCTTGCCTTGATGGTTGTTCATGTCTTCTTCCATCTTATTCCTTGTTGAATTTGGTTATTGGAGTGCCTTTGTTGTGTTTAAAATAGGTTGGGAGTCTATTTTCAAAGAATTTATTGCCCATAATTTTGTTCATTCGCTCGAGTGACGTTTCTTACGCTTGAGTGGTCTTTTATAGTCTGCAAACTACTGAGAGTTTGATATCTACACTCGAACAACACTTCTTGCACTCCAGCGAACTTTACAGGTCTACACTACTTGAAGGGGTGTATTGTGCTCTCGAGTAACCATTCTTGCGCTTGAGCGGTGTCTTCGTTGTGTATGGCCGCTCGAGCGACCATTCATACGCTTGAGCGATCTGTGCGTATATCAATCCGAAATGGGTCAATTTTAAGTCATTTTCTTACCTCTCTTTCTCTCTCTCTCTAAAACATTCCAAAAATCTAGATCTACTTACTCTCTCTCTCTCTAGAAACCCTCTTTAAAACTCAAATACATCTTAATCCGTTGATTTCTACACTATAGTCCCTTTGATAAAAAGCAGAGCTCACCTAGGGTTTCGTTTTGATCGGAGCAAAGTTCGTTTTCGGTTTCGTCAAGTTTCAACTCTTGTTCTTCTTGGTCCTTGTCTTTGAGGTAGGGATTACTTTGACTATTTTTTGTGACTTTTAACTTAGTTATTTGCTTTTCTAAACAAGAGTGAGATTTGGAAAATTTTGGTTAAAACCTACGGGTTTTGGCTTTGAAATCAAAAGAGGGATTTTCAAAATAGGTCATTGTATATAATTGTGGGTTTGTAAAAATGGTTGGATTGTGATAGATGGTAGATTTTATCCGTAGAGATAAATTTTTAAAGAAAATGGGATTTTTTGCCCTAAATTGTGAATATTTGGTTTTGATAAGGAAAAATAAAATTGATGTTGGTTTTATGGAATTGGAGCAATGATGATGATGGTGGTGGAGTTGGATATAAATAATCACTCCTACTTAGAAATGTTGGAAAGTATATCTGTGTTGGAAATTATTTATCTGTTTAGAGATATCTGTTTTGAGTTATCGGTGGAGGATAGTTATGATTGTTGTGAAAATTGCATGAGAATTAGATAAATTGAAACTATTTTCTCATCCATTTGTATTGAGTATTGTAACATATTTAACACATTGAAAATGGTTATTGTTTTGAGAAAAATGGGTGAATACCTTGGTAAATTTGGGTAGGATTGTAGTTATGGCATTATGTTGGCTTGTGTGTCCTTGATGAAAGTCCAAAAACCTGCGCAGTTAGGTATCAAGCCTTTCAGTTAGTACCGGTAAAAATGACAAATTGATAGTACTTGTAGCTTACTTGCAGACACATTCTAGAGATTCCCAGTGTTGTATCCACCACCCTATTTTCTATTGTAAAGAGAGAAATTTCATGAATTGTGTTATAACCTGGCATTACATGGCTTTTGGAAAGAGATATAAAAATATTTTTGGCATGAACATTGCATATGCATTTACTTTATAACTCTGTTAAGATTCATACATTGTGTTAGTATCTTTACTGTGCTTTGACTCACCCTATGTGGAAAACTATTTTCAGGTGCTGATGATATACCTCAGTCAAGACAATAACTTGGGAGGACTTGGAGGCAAGAGCTTCTATTTTTTGGTTGTTGTTATATTTATTTTGTACAAGCCTAGGGCTTTATTTGTATTGAATTTAAACTCACTTTTATTGTAACAAAGCACCATCTTGGGAAGTTGTAGCCAATAGGGCATTTTATATCTGTTTAACTTTTATTTCATATCTTTTGTTCATAACATATGCTATAAATTTAGGATTAGGGCTTATGAATGTATAAATGTATGTGTCACTCTTTTTTATACTTGAAGTATAGAAGATGAAAACCCTAAAGCTCGACGTTGATGAAAACTCGATTAAATTGGTGTAAACATAGCCTTTGACGCCCTCTTTAATTTGGTGTAAAAGTCCCCCTCAAATTTTTGAAGATTTTTGCTAAATCTTAGAGAGAAGTTTAGATTTTGGTGTGTTTGTAAAGAGAAGGAAGAGAAAAGATGAGTATAGAGAGAGAGAGAGAGAGAGATGGAGAAGTGAAAGAGTGTGTCAAACACGTTTTTGGCATTAGTTTTGAGGAAAAGAGCATAAAATTCGAGATAGATGTGCCGAAATTCGTACAAGCAGTTCAAATTCTGCACGAGTAGATTTTGATGGTCCACGGGTGATTTGCTCCAGAGAAAAACCCAGAAATTTTCACAAAATCCGGTTGAACGGAATCCAGAATCCGCACAAGTAGTTTTCTATCCAGAAAACCCAGAAATTCCTATGTGAATCCGCTTGAGCGTTTTTGCCTAAAAAACTCAGAAATTGATTTTGTACTTCGAAATAAGTTTCAATGCCCAAAACTCAAAATTTTTAACCTGGGAATGTTAAGAGAGGTTAAGTAGAGCTGAAAAGAATTCTCAACGACCCAATACGATAAACAAAACGCCGAAAGTAAAGCAGACTATCTTCTTACTCAACACCAGTCAAGTCCAAGACCCAAGACATCACAAATCTTCTCCCTTTGAAAATTTTGCCCCCGAAATTTGATCAACCTCTCCCCAACCACCTCTAATGAATAAAGACAATGCAACAATAAAAAGAGCTCTGAGTGATAACAACCATACAATGACAATAATGAATCCATGATAACAACAATTTAATTATAGCATGGAGATCTTAATCTCAACTACTCTCCACTACCATCATCAAAATTTTCCATGGACCAAGGCCACAATACCAACAACCATTAAAACGATAATCAAAAGCATAGGTTCAACAACAATTGTAACAATCCTACAACAGTTCTCATGCTTAAAAAGACAACAAGTGGTTTACAATTTCAATGATTTATTCTCACACACAAGAGAAAATTACAATCTAGAACAAACTAAGCATTCTCAAATAAATCTGGATACTTGGAGCGGACTTCCGCTTCTCGTTCCCAAGTTGTTTCCTCAACCCCATGGTGTCTCCACAACACCTTCACTAACTGTATAGTCTTGCCCCTCAACACTTATTCTCGAACATCTAAAATTTGAACCAGTCGCTCTTTATATGAGACATCCTCATCTACCTCCAAGTCAACCTGATCAAGTATATGTGAAGGGTCGGGTTCATACTTCTTAAGCATAGATACATGGAATACATTGTGAACCCCAAAAAGCTGTAGCGGTAAGGCCAAATGGTATGCCACTTTTCCGATCTGTTCTAAAATCTCAAAAAGGTCCAATAAACCTTGGAGACAACTTTCCACTCTTACCAAATCTCATGAAACCCCGTCTTGGCGACATCTTAAGAAACACATGGTTACCAACCTCAAAGGATAGAGGTTGCCTTCTCTTATCGGCATAACTCTTTTGTCGGTTTTGAGCCGTAGCTAACCTCTTTCGAATGAGAGCAACTTTCTCGGTCACCTCTCTAACAATCTCTGGGCCCAACATTGGTGTATCACCCACTTCGGCCCAACAAACTAGTGATCTACAAGGTCGGCCATACAAGGTCTCGAACAATGCTATCCCGATACTTACATGATAACTACTATTATAGAAAAACTCAATCAATGGTAGGTGTCTTTCCCCATACACTAAACATCTCGATCGATTGGGAGATCATCAGAACTAAGGATATTCTCTTGATTATCAATGTTGTACTTACCAATGTCAATATCATCATCATCATCATCATGTAATTTATATACGGAGTTGTTATGCCTAATGTTGCCTTCTATCTGTGGTAAGTATAATAAAATTAATTAGATCAAACTAAATAGTAAGTGATATTACAATTAGTTAATGAAATTTCACTTATTATTTTATCATATTTCACTTATTACTCAATTAAATCGTATTTACTACTTAATGTGTTGTCACTTACTACTTCATTAAAATTTGCACCAAAAAGTCAAAAAGTCAGTCCCTTTACTTCATTAAACTTTACGTTTGGCCTCGTTTGTCAACTACATATTTTAGCCAAAAAGTCACTATAAGTTGTCACATCACTCTCTTTACTTTTCTACACATCTTTTTATAAAAAGCCAAAAAGTTATTAAAATAGCTTGTTCCCAAAAAGTTACTATTCAATTAAATTCCACTTATTACTCAAAATCTCTACTTACTTCACTCATTACTTCATGAGCTTCTAGGTACTACTTCATTGGAATTTACCTACTACTCAATCAAACCCAAATATTACTCAATGATTCTCAGACTTTCTACTTCATCAAACTTGAGACTTACTATTAAATAAAATCTCATTTAGAGAGTGTCATACTAAGTGATAAGTCATTTCAAAACAAATGGTAAGATAATTCATAACGAGTGATTAACAAGTTTAGAAATCTAACCAACTTTAGATAGTGTCATAGTATGATCTCATTTATTACTGAATGAGATTTCACTTACTATTTCATTAAACTTGACTAATTACTCTGTTAAACTACATTTACTACTTAATGAGATTTCACTTACGACTTCATTAGACTTTTTTTTTTGGGTAAGTAACTTCATTAGACTTAACATACTACTTAATTAAATTTCGCTTATTACTCAATGAGACTTTACCTACAATTTTATTAGCCTTGACTTATTACTTAATCAAACATTTGACTTGACAACTATTGAATGGTAAGTAGAATTAGAACGAATAATATGACTTGACTTATTACTTAATCAAATATCTAATTATTGACAATCATTAATTGATAATTAATATTAGAACAAACAATAAGTATTATATTTAATAATGATAAGTATTGTCATAATAAGTGAAAAGAATTATCACAATTGATTGTAAGTAAATTAATAAAATGTTTACTTATTATTTGATTAGACTTGACTTACTATTCAATTAAATATGACTTATTAATCAATGAAATTTCACTAACTACTTAGTACTTCTCTACTTACTATTCGATTTGACTCAACTTATTATTATATAAATTTAACGGGTGCCTCTATTTACACACTATCTTTCATCTCAAGGCACACCACTACTCAAGGCACACATTTAGTAATTTGATAAATAAGAAATTTGCTCAATACACACCACAATCTTCTATCTTTACCCTTACTCACACACCCCACCCATGATCTTCCATATTTACCTTTACTCACTCACACACCCCATCCACAATCTTCAATCTTTCATATTTCCTGTAGTACACACCTCCGCTTCAAAAACACACACGTTATGAATGTCTCATTCCATTCTCTATTTCATTGTCATCTCAGAGGTTTGGGAGCCAGTCTAAACCAGTCTCCATTCGTGCTGAAGACGACTTCTTTTCATTCTCCTCTAGTTCACAACCCCCTCCATTATCTGTTTCATCAAAGACGTCGATGTCACAGTTGGAAACAACTCCACATTGTAGATACAATAAGTGAGAATTCTCATTTGGCTTAGATTTTAGGATTTTATGTACATTTTTCCATTGCTGTGAGCATTGTATTTAAAAATTTCATTTTGCGAACCGTTTGACACTGGTATTTCGAATGTTAACTTTTTGTCTAGAGTGTTTATATCAAACACTTGTAATATGTTCGACATTTTAGTGTCGAACATAAGTAAATTGTTTGGAGTAGATAGTCGAACATGAGTACATTGTTTGAATCTGGGTATCCGAACGAATACAAACGGTTTACTACTCAGCAAGTACACGAAAACGGAAAAAAAAAAAATGAAAAACTAACATTTCCTTGCTCCATTGTTTCAAACCAATATTGCCAGATGCATTTATCATTCAGTCCAATCAAAATCTTTAATAATACACATATTTTTTGCTGTTTCTTTAAGGGCTTTTGATTTTTGTTTCAGGATTTTTGGGTCCTTGAGAGAAAAGATACGTAAGTACCGTTTGAGAAGAGAGGTGTGTATTATATTCATTATTGTCTTTTATGGTAATTTTACGTAAGCTGTGTATCATAGCATTTTGTCCTTTGTGGTCATTTTACATTAGGTTAATATTGTAATAAAAAATAAACTAATTAATGGTGTCTCTTGAGATAAAAGGTGGTGTGTAAATAGAGGCACCCCAACTTAACTTAAACCTTATCAATGAAACCTCACTTACTATTGAGTCGTAAGTAGAGTCCAATGATTGGTAAATATTGTATTCATGAATGGTAAGTATTATCTCAATGAGTCATAAGTATTGTCATAATAATTGATAATTATTGTCACAATTTATTTATTATAAATAAATTAAAATATCTACTTGCTATTCTATCAAATTTGACTCATTATTTAATCAAACATAACTTCCTACTCAATGATACTTTACTTACTACTCTATCAGATTGACTCACAATTGTGAAATTCATAAAAACAACAAATAAAAAAATATGGATTTAAAAAAATAAAAAAATATATAGAATTTATAAATAATAACTTATCATTTAAAAACATTTTGTTTATAATTTTTTTTTCTTTTCTATTTATTTTTAATAATATATCAAAAATTAATTTTTCACGATAATGACTATTTTAAAAAATTAATAATTACATATTATATTTTACTTTTAACAAATCATAACAAGACAAAATATGGAGGGAAAATAGTTAAATGTGGTGTGTCATTAATTTTATATGTTTAAAATTAATTTAAAATGTAAAAGAGGGCACAATTTTCAATAAATGAAGGTGACATGCTTAGCAGATAATATTTTTAGGGTAAATTATACTGACATCCCCTGAGGTTTTTTTTAATATAGATCCCCCTCACATTTGAAAAATTACATTCCCTTCCCTGAGGTTGTAATCTCATTACAAATTATTTTCTGGATTTGATGTCATATCCTAAATTTCTTTAAATGACTATTTTACCCTTTTTCCTACTATTTTTTCTTTCAATCATTATGATTACATTCTACAATTTTCCATCATTAAATTCTACCAAAACATATTCTTATTGAGTGACAATATACAAATATAAATTTTATATAAAATTTTCAAACACAATGATATAACTTAATGATGACCTTTCACTTTAAAACAAAATACTCATAAATATGATTTATATTTACAACAACATCATTATCACAATATTTTTATGATATTTTTTGTATAAATTTTTATATATGAATAGAAATTTTCATTTTTATTTCCACCCTCATTTTTCTTTCTCGTCTATTCATTCACATTTATTACAGTATTACCAAACATCGTTATTCACATTTATTATATTATTACTGAATTTTTGTATTTTTTTGTATTTGCTGAATTTAAAAAAATAACAAAATATTATACTTCTTAAGTATATCTAGATTAGGTGTATCTAAAAAATAAAAAAGAATTATTAAAATATTAAAAAAATTCAATAAATAAAAAAACATGAAAAATTTTAAAAAAAAATTAATTTTTTCTGTGAGTTAAACCAAAGAAAATAATTGTTATTTCTCTTAAAATGACATGAACAAAATAAAAAAAATTAATTTTTTGTACAAGTTAAACCAAAAAGAATTATTGTTATTTCTTTTAAAATGACATGAACATATCAATATTATTTTATGTAGGGAAAATATGTTATTTTAATTTGACAGGGGGTAAATGTAATTTTATTAAACAAAAATCTCAGGAGGTGTAAGTGTAATTTATCCATTTTAAATACTGAGCTTATTCATAACAAACAGTAAGTGAATGAATAGTAAATAGTAAGTATGTTTGTAGCAAATGGTAGAGGCTTTTCCCAAAATAAGCCCTTTTTGTATTGGATTTCCCAAACTAGGCCAACTTCTGACGGAATTCCAAAACTAAGTTAAAGCGCTATTACTATTCGCGCTTTTACTGTTAGGAGCGCAAAAATGGATGAACAGTAAACTCGCTATTACAAATAGCGATTTTAATTAAGAATTCGCTATTACAAATAGCGCTTACAGCATAAAATTTTTTCCAAGAAAAATTGCTGACAACAAATGATTTTATCGAAAAATCTTGTTGGCATAAAAACGCTATTGTTAATAGCGCTTGTATCACAAAAATATTTTTCCCATGAAAACGCTATTTCTAATAGCGATTTTAGAAATGTGGTTTATGTAAAACGCTATTCCTAATAGCGAGTTCATTTAAATGAAAACGCTTTTTGTATCAGCGTTTTTAACAGACTTATATACGAAACCCCCCCCTCTCTCATTTGCACTCTCTCATTTGCACGTTTAAGAGTTAGGGTTTTCGGTGATACGCCTCACTCTCCATCTCTCTCCTCTCTCACTCTCTCATCTCTCTCCTCTCTCCATCTCTCTCTCTCTCTCCTCCATCTCGAGACTCACTCGATCTCTCTCTCTGCTCTCGCTCTCTGGTCTCTGCTCTCGGGTCTCTGGTCTCGCTCTTGGCTCTCGGTCTCGCTCACTGTCTCAGTGCTCTCTCTCCGTGGTATGATATAAACCCTAATTTTATGTATTGAGTTTTTGTGTTTGTGAAAATGTGACATTAACCCTAATTTTTGTGTTTTTATGTATTTAGTACTTAGGGTTTTACATGTGAATTATGAAATCTGTGGAATTTTGAAATTAGGGTTTATGAAATTAGGGTTATGAAATGTGTGGAATTGTGGTTATGAAATTAGGGTTTGGAATTTTGTGGAAATCAGAAATTTGAATTTGTGGAATTTTTTTTGGTTTTGAATTTTTGGATGTTGCTTGTGAAGTGAATATGGTTATGATTGATTATGCCTTATCGGTGGTTTTGGTTATGAAATTAGGGTTCGATATGAGATTGTTCACATTATTAGGATTGTTCAATATGGTTTGATTGTTCACATTATTAGGAGATTGTTCACATTATTAGGATTGTTGACATGAGATTGTTCAATATGAGATTGTTCACATTATCAGTGTGGTTTTGGTTATGAAATTAGGATATGGTTGTTGAATATGGTTTGATTGTTCACTGTTAAATTAGAATCACATTACCAGATTGTAACCACCCCTTCCCTTGTACATGCATGTTGCCAAGCCATGATTTTGATATACCATTAAATTGAAATCTTAATAAAATTTATAAGGAAAATATCAAAGATTTTAATTAATTTATTAATTTTTTTATCAAACTGTCATATGATTATAGAATTCATACAAACTTATATGTTGGTTTCACACTTATGTGAAAAATTTGAAACCCTAATTTAGTAGATTATTTGTGATCCCCATGATAACTGAATTTATAATTCGACTTGACGTAATTTTTATTTAATGGTAGGATTAAAAATTAATGTGATACAAAAGTTAAATTTAATACAAATTCAAGTTAAGTGATCAAATTATATGAAATTACACATACGAAGAGATATACTTAGGGATATAAAAAGAAATAAAAGAAATGTGAATAAATTATATTAACGGTTCTAATGCTTTTGAATGTTTATGCTTTTCAATCATAAATCAGGTTTGGAATTTTTTTAATTTTTAAAAATTTTCAAATAAATCATAAATATGAGAATTTGAGAATTGAAATTTGGAATGCTGAAATTCGTAATTCATAGATTTGAGATTTGAGAATTGAGAATTGAGAATTTAGAATTTAGAATTGAGAATTGAGAATTGAGATGTGACTTTATGCAGTGGTGCAGTAATGCATGTGACTTTCTGACTTTGCCATGCTTGTATACGTTGTGACTGTTTCCCTCACATTACGTGATGCATGTGACTTCTGCATTGCAACTTACATGCTTTGTTTTTTATTTACATTTTAGAATTCATCTGAGTCACATCATTACGACTGTGATAATAAGCAGGAAATGCTATTATGTTGATAAAAAAACATGATGGACGGTTGTGTAATGACAATGAAAATTGGATGACTGTGAAGTTCATTAAATGAAAATCACAAAAAATATAGGTACCAATGTTCCAATCGTGTTTACGTAGCAAGTGACCATTTTATTATGTTGGTGAGAAAAACAGTGATAATTAATTTGCCAATGCATTTTGTTTTATTTGACAATGCCTTTGCTTTCGAATATGAAGGATTGCATTGTCATTACGGGCCTGCAATTTTCGCTTATATCTCGACAACCACGCCGTGACTATATCACGTACACAAAGTCACGGGTAATCAAAATTACATGAAATGAATAACAACAAATAATATCACGTGTATCACTTATTCCATCGCCCTACCACCACTATGATGTCTATAAATACCCCAAGATGATGTTTGTTGAAGTCATAACAAAAGTAATATATATACAATTACTATTATTATTATTTTTTGTGTTATTAACAATGTCTTCAAGAGGTGCGGAAGTTCACGCCAGAAAGAAATCCGAAAGTGTGGTGCTACCTCCATTTACGATGACTACAAGAGCGAAAAGTACTCGAGTCAAGGATTATTATCTTTGGTATCCGAGCAGAATGGGCGTCAGGTAACGAGCAAGAAGGATTGTATAATGATCTACGTAACCTTGGGACTGCCGGTACCTCATCGCTGCTCATTGACCATGCCTAGACGAAATGTGAGTGACTATGAAAAAACAGTTAGCAGAATTAAGAAGGAGAACAACAGAATGTTAATGCGGCGATGTCGACATTTCATGCTTCAGCTAGCCACTGAAATGGCAGAAGCAAGCAACAGAGATTTGAGAATGGTTGAGCGAAATAATGTCTTAAACAATGAAAAATATCTCTCTGACTACTACATGTCAGATGAGGAATAACAAATCAAACACCGTTATCTTTCATATGTTCGTTACTGGAGTGTAAGACAATGTTGTTGTTAGTCTAACGTACGGATGTATTTCAAGTATTTCTTTTATGAACCTGAAGTTTATGAAATAACTACATTTATTTCTACACATTTATGAGTTCATGACTTTCTTTATTGAATTGCAATTAGTTAATGAATGTTCTGGATCAATGAATGGATTAATGTATGTTCAATTATGTATGTTCAATTATCTTAAAACACATAAAATAGAGAAGGCAACTCGGAGAAAAGGTTTCCTTAACTAGGGCTGCTGAAATAGGGATGAATTTACAACGAATTTCAATCTCCATCGGGGAAGAAGAAAGAGTCACCTTCCAATTCTTGAAAGTTCAGTAAAAATTATGACTCTGGTAATGAATGAGGGGTTGACAGAAACTAAACTCGGTGAAACGAACTACTGGCTTCAATAGCACAAAACCATAATGTAGGTCGGTGAATAGCTTCAAATGACAACAACAATTCAAATAGTCATACTTTTCAATGAAATACAAATAGTAGGTCGTAACATTCTTGGCGGCATAGGTGGGATTCTCAACTCGAGAAAGTCACATGGCAAAAAGTGAATTCAGATTTACCTTCTGAACAAGATGCATTTATTTTGTCCGATATCGTAGATGGATTGTCAAGCCATGTGACTTGGTGAGAGGCTTTGGTTTTCAATTTTTGCTCGTATTTTTATTGTAGTGACAACTCATCATTATTGATAGATGTGGGATTCTCAACTCGAAAGTCACATGGCAATGTGAATTCAGCGATTTACCTTACATCAAGATGCATTTATTTTGTCCATTATCGCAGATGGATTGTCAAGCCATGTGACTTGGTGCAGAGGCTTTGGTTTTCTCAATTTTTTGCTCGTAATTTTTATTGTAGTGACAACTCATCTGTTATTGATAGATGTGGGATTCTCAACTCAGAAAGTCACATGGCAACTGTGAATTCAGCGATCGGCATGCATTTATTTTGTCGTATATCTGAGATGGATTGTCAAGTCACGTGACTTCACCACGATTTGCTTTTCTCTGTTTTTTTCAATCTATTGACAACTCATACCTTGTTCATAAATGTGGGATTGTCATGCAGAGGCATCTTTCTAAAGTCGTTCATAAGCAACTATATAAACGAGTAAAGGTGAAGACACAACCTTACAACTCATTTTGCCCTACGAAATTATCATTCATTTGCTTAAAAAAACTAGCATCGCTACATGGTTCATGGGGGGGACTGGAATCGCAGAGGTGGTAGGAACTTGCAAAGGGTGAAAGTTCACGACGAGGAGAAGGAAGGGAAGTGGCGATCTTTGAAGATGAAACACCATTTCCTTTGTTAGATGCCTCTTGTGCTTATCATGATAGGTTTGGGAAGGCGACATTTTGTCATGCCCAAGTACTATCGAGATCCATGTGGTTTGGTGGAGTCTCCATCGAGAATCAAACAGATATGGTTATGCAAATGCTAGACTTGAAGTGGCCCGCACTATTTATAGGCGAGTGCAAAATGAAAGATTATGTCGAAAGACGCATTGAAGGTGCCAAAAGCACGCTCGTTGAGATTCAAAAGGAAGATCCTGAAAATGTTGATCGACTATGTCAAAGACTACAACGTGAGATTTCTCAAATGGGCCGTAGGTTGGCCCGCGATATGCAGCTACTCATAGTTAAGAAGGATGCCCAGAAGAACAGAACAGAACCAGATGTTGCGGCTATCAAGGGTATTATGGAGGATCCTCAACTTGTCTCTGACACTGAGCTTTCGGATTGTTCAGACTCGGAGCCACCTGCTGATTTAAGCGCGAATTAGGTGTTATGTTATGTTTATGCTTAAGTCTATGTTTATGTTTATGTTTATGTTTATGTTTATGTTTATGTATTGTGTTTGTCAAATGTTACGGCTATTAACATTGAGCTATGTTTATGTATTATGTTTATGTATTGTGTCTGTCACCCTTCGTCGTTGCTCGTTTATGTATTGTTTATGTATTCTTATGTATTATGTATTATGTTTATGTACAACACGTTTTTACTAAACTGGTTTACTAAACTGATTTTTTCAATTACATTCTCACCGTCTAACCCAAAACAAAGACAAAAGAATAAATATATATGTATGTTTAAATGAAAACGGCTTTCGTAAAGCAAAAATAATTTGTATAAATAAAACCTTCTAACTAAAAACAAAGACAAAAGAATAAATATATATGTATGTTTAAATGAAAATGGCTTTCGTAAAGCCAAAATAATTTTATAAATAACACATTCTAACCCAAAATAAAGACAAAACAAAAAAAAAATTACATGAAAACGATTTTAGTAAAGCCAAAAAAAAATTATTAATTACATTATCACCTTTTAAACAAAACAAACACAAAACAATAAACAAAAAAAAATTTACAGTAAATCAAAACAAAGATTTTGGAAAAAAATAAAAAATTTAACATGACAACGGCTTCAGTAAAGCAAAATAAATGAACATGATTGGCTTAATAATATCTAAATTAATATGATTTTAAAATTATATATATGAAAAATAGTATGTAAAATTAATATATGAAAAGAGGTTTTTTTTCATATTATGTAAAATTTATGAATTACACATTTTAAATCAAAACAAAAACAAAAGAAAAAAATATATATTTTAACATGACAATGGCTTTAGTAAAGCCAATTTCAATTTTATATAGTGTAAACATGTGGCCCATTTTTGTTTTTTCCATTTGTTTTATATTATTCGTCTATTTCAAAAAAAAATTCTGTTTAATTACATAGCGTTTTCTTCCAAAAAATTATATGTTAAAAGCGCTATTAGGGATAGCGTTTTATTCCGAAAAATCTTTCTGTGAAAAGCGCTATTACAAATAGCGTTTTCTTCCAAAAAAATTTTCTGTGAAAAGCGCTATTAGGAATAGCGTTTTCATCACGAAAAATTTGTTCTAGTTAAAATCGCTATTAGCAATAGCGTTTTTATGCCGACAAGTTTTGTGCTAAAATCATTTGTTGTCATGGCGTTTTCTCTTGGAGAAAATTTTATGCTATAAGCGCTATTTGTGATAGCGAATTCTTAATTAAAATCGCTATTTGTAATAGCGAGTTTACTGTTCATCCATTTTTTCGCTCCTAACAGTAAAAGCGCGAATAGTAATAGCGCTTTAACTTAGTTTTGGAATTCCGTCAGAAGTTGGCCTAGTTTGGGAAATCCAATACAAAAAGGGCTTATTTTGGGAAAAGCCTCCAAATGGTAAGTTAGTACTATTTTTTTTTTTAATTTCAAAAAACTACTCTACTTTTTAGAAAATCACCTTACTTTTTCTACTTAGTTTTACTATCTACTCATCCAATTACTAGCATTCATCCTATTTAAATCTAATGGTCTATATTTTTTTATGTACGGATGATCTAAATAAGTACGGTAGAAAACCACTTTCATGTATGGTAAAATTTTCCCATAATGGTGTTTAGAATGATCTCAAAAAGTATATTTTTTTTATTTTTTATGAAAAAATATGTAAACAATATAAATAAAATAATGTGATTGAAAGAAAAAAAAATAAATATATATATATATATATATATTAATATAGGAATGCCAAATAATACCTGAATCTGAAAATAGAATAAGAGGGAAAGAAAAAGAGGAAGCCCTCAAGTCAAGCCAGCAGTACTGAAGATGGAAAGTCCCCTGTTCACATTGATCTAATTATTGCTTTCTCTTTGGAGAGGAGAGGAGAGGAGAGAGACAGGGAAAGAGATGACGATGATGATACATATTTCTGTGTACAATAATATTAAAGTATGCAAAATTTATTCACAGAGTATATGAAAAAAAATATTGAGGAATTCAGATTTATTTTAATCTTAAATTACACAAGAAAATTTTAAGTTTTTTTACTATGCATATATCTTTTATGTTCTCCATGCCTTTTATTTATTTATTTATTTATGCAACTAATCCATACCTTTAAGCGTGGTCGGCGGGGGTGGCAAGTGTTTGTACGGCTAGATTCCGAGGTTATGTCTAACTCCCTCTACTTTCATTTCCTTCCTTCATAAGTAAGAAACACATTAGGAGTATTTTGAATAGTTAAAAAGTTATATTATAAAAAAAATCAATTCTTATTTTTATTTTTCAGCACCTCTGTTTGTAAAAAATTAATAAAAAAATAGATAATTTTTTTGTTTTAATTTTATTAATTTTGACTATTTTAACTAATTGTCAAACATATATATATATATATATATATTAGTGGGTGTGTGCCTATCCCATGGGTATGTTATTAAATTTATAAAATATAAATCTTGATTTGATTTAAAAACATATAGTATGGGTTGGTCAAAGTGATAAAGGTGGTGTTTAAGAAACAAGGGTCATATGTTTGAGTCTTGTCACCTTGCTATTCATTTTTTGTTTTTGATAGACAAAAAAAAATTCAAGGAGAGGAGTTTCAATTGTTTATAGATATTTGTTTGAGGGCCTTATATAGAATAGGTGGAACTGAAATGGGGGTTTTTATCATTTTGTTGTTAGAAATGAAGCACATCATATACATATACCAATTGGAAGAAAGGTGATAGAAAGAGTGAACAATGATGATAACAGGGATTCCTTCTCACAAGAAGAGAGCAAAGCCTAATCACCCAGACTTAATTAATTTGGTATTTTCATGGTCTTTGGATGACATTTGCAATGAGAGTCTCTACAAAAGCCAGGTGTGCTTTATGTTCCATTTTCCATCATTCCCTTGTCCTAATTTATTAGATGCTTAATGACATTTTTTTGCACTTCTGTTTTGTTTTTTTGTGTTTTTGTTATAGATTATCAACATACATATGCATAATGTAATAGTACTAGGTTGATTGATGCATACAATGGAGAAAGAGGTTAATTAAATATGATTGCTTCTAGTTAATTAAGCATGTTGATGAGGAACCATGAATAAATGATTCAGGTTTTTCTTTAGCTGTTGAAAATTTCATGAAACCATGATGATCACTATTGTCTGGTATTTCAAAGAAAATATTTGAAGGGTTTTGTTTGTGTTTAAATTAAAAAAAATTTCATTTTATTTTAGCTGGCAAGTATGCAGTTCAGTGATGGTCACTGCTACTGCTGATGCTGGCATATAGGTTAATGTAGCTTTATTTATTTATTATGGGAAATTCTATAATATCTATTACCCATTACCCATTATTTATATATCTATGTTGTGACGAATAGCTAGGTGTTGGATTAACTATGGATCAGCTGATTGACAAACAGGGTTTTGCTGTTTTGTTAGCTATTTGTTCTATTTTTTCCTCTTTGCTAGCTATTTTATTGTAGTTTTTTGTCCAAAATTAGGTCATACAATTTGCACAGCGAGGTGTACATGCTGGGCTCTAACCTGCGAATCCACGAATTTTGTGGAAATTTAGCCAACCATTGTCTGCCACACTAACATTGCTACCTATTAAAGCACATACATATATTATATATATACATGTGCACACATGGATATACATGTTATGTTACTTAAATTTATGGTTCTTCAACAGTTATGTACCATCTTGAATTGCATTCATTTCAATCGACTAGAGATATCAAACCAGGTAGAATGGATTACATGATAATGTGTGTTTTTTTTCTTTTTTGGTAAACTCCGGGCCAAAGCCAAAACTAAAGAATAACACTACGAGAAGAACCAATCCCCAATATGTCACTTTCTAAAGCTGTAGCCAGAACAGAGGGCTCATCTACCAGATATTCCCTGCCAGCATCCATACCAAGGGCCCCTTTTGCAAGCATATCAGCACAGACATTAACTTCCCGCCAGATTTGTTGAAGGTCACACTCCCAACTCCTTTCCATTAGCTCCCAAATTTCTTGACAAATATTAAATTGAGGGTGCAGTGGGTTTGTTTTTGCCAAAGCCGAAATTGCTTCCGCTGAATCCGACTCAATGATGACCCGACAATGTCCTCCGCTCCAAGCCAGCTTTAAAACTTGCCAGATACCCCATAATGTGTTTTTGAAATTCATATAGTATTGATATTGTGTTCTAACCAAATCAAACCAAGCCTTAAGTCTTATCAAGTGGGGTCAACTACATTAATCTTTCTTCTCCACTAGACTCTATCAACTTCTATTTGGTTAGTCAAATTAAGAAGATTTATATCTCTATTTACGACACTAATGTTTGCAATTTTGTCCATTAATGATAGTTTCCATTACATCTTTGCTTTTTGTAAAACTACTCGAAACTAAATTTCTTAATTTTGGTAGATGTGGCAGGACTTTGAATTCCATGGACTTTAGTACAATGGTGTTTCACATAACAGTCAAAAAGTATTTTTTTTTCTATTATTGATGCAGGAAAACACGAACTATATGACAACTTCTTTAAAATTTTCCTCAAAACACCTTATTTTCTTTAAAAGCTTACAACTCAATTTGTAGTAAATATTACTTGATAACCAAGCAATGCCGAGAAGCATGTAACGCTAGCAACAAGAACTACCACAAACAACTTGATATAGACAAACGCCCTATGTAATTTTATTATTGATTCAACAAAAGATGTCTTTCACCATTATGATGCTTGATTTATATGACAAGTCAATTTTAAAATGTTATATTAATGGAAAAGGAAATAAAATCAAAATCAATAAAATCCGATAATCAAATCAATACACTTTAGAAAACCAACTCATTCTAGAATATTCTATACTAAAATAAATTATACCCAAATCAAGTATTAATTCCTAAATAATAAAAATAAAGATATAATAACCCTAAAATTTGGTCAACAACATCCTCTCCTGCTTTAAAAAAATATCTTCAAGTTTTCATTGTTTAAAATAGCTTGTCACACCTGCACTTGTCTACATCCACCTTATATTTAGGATTAATTCTCAAAATAGATAATGCACACATTAGAACTGTTAAAGCACCCAACTCAAAACCAATCGGCGATTAGTGGAGGGATCTTTGGAGCATATTAACTGAGCATGGGTGGCTTAAAGAGATGATGTGGGACAAATCTAACACTTCCTTGCACATATAGCTCGGTAGGATGTAGAGGTGTTACAGAGAGAATAGACAAGAGAGTAGACTCGAATGGAAACATGGTCTAGTGGAGACACAATTCTCATGCATGCATGTTTCCCTTTCCTCTCAAGGAGGTTACCAGCCTCCTATCTTGCACAGTATCTTCCCGGGCTCTAACCAAAGGATGAACTTCCACATTACCCAATCAAGCTTATACATAACTCGGACTCACGTTGTCCGCCACTCAACTAATATGGTTATTGAATCCAATTCACAGCTCCCATCTTCCCTTACTCCGTCAAGAATTGATTCCCTCTTCCTTTGCTTCTCCCTTAGGTCTCTAGCCTTTTTCTTTGGTCTATTGTCACAGAAAGGCTCCTTCTCCACTCGTGTCTAGCCTTACTCCTCCCGTTGCTTTTGTGTATCCTAATCCAACATCCATTGGCTCTATTGGTCCTCCCACTACTTCTATGGATCTTGCTCCTCCTGAGTAGCGCTATCCATTTCGTGATTGAAAATCTTCGTAAGACTTAGTTTTGTTAATACTTGTTTTTCTCCTTCGTATTGTGTTTTATTGTCTTCTCTTCATGCTTACTTTGAGCCTCAGTCTTATAAAGATGTGTGTATTGACCCTAATTTGGTCCATGGTATGGAAGATGAGTTAGCTTCTCTTGAAAGGCTTACACTTGGGAGTGGATTCTTCTATTTGCAAGTAAAAATCTGGTTGGGTGTAAATGGGTTTACAAAGTTAAAACTCACTTTGATGGTTCTTGGGAACATTATAAGGATTGCTTTGTTGCCAAGGGTTTTTTTAGGAGTATGGGATTGATTATGAGGAGATGTTTGCCCCTATTGCTAAGATGACTACTACTTATAGCTTAATTGCTATTGTTGCAATTCATAAGTGGCCTCTCTTTCAGCTTGATGTTAAGATTGCTTTCCTCAATAGTCAACTTAATGAGGAAGTTTTTATGTGTCCAGCAGGCTTGTCTCATCCTGCAGTGTATGTCTGTTACTTGTGTCGTGCTCTCTATGGTTTGAGCAATCTCTTCACGTTTAGTATGAGTGCTTTTAGTCAACTATCACTCAAATCGGTTTCGCTATAGTGCTCATGATTTTGCTCTCTTTCTTTATAATTCTTCTGATGGGATGGTTATTTTATTACTTTATACGAATGATATGATTATAACTGGGTCTAATTATTCTGCTATTTTTGAGTTGAAGTAACATTTGTTTCAAGCTTTAGAGATGAAAGATCTTGGTCCTCTATGTTACTTTCTTGGTATTGCGGTTGTTTCCTCTCCCATGGGTTATCTCTTGTCCTAGTCCAAATATGCTCATGAGATTCTTCGCCGTGCCCGCTGTAGACACTCCATTTTGACCGACCCTAAGATTTCGGGCGTTTGTAAGCCTCCCGATGATGAAATGGTAATATCTTCATCCTTCGAATGTTAGAAATTGCTTAAGACTGCTGTTATACCCTATTTCGGCACAAAATTAACTTTTTTGCAAAAATGACCGAAATACCCCTGAACCTGTTTTTCAGCCAAAAACTAACTTTCCAACCTCGAGAGAGAGGGAGAAGCCCAAATTGCATCTATATTGATGGCATTTTCCAAAATTATAAAGTCGATTTTATCAAAAACATTGATTGAAAGGCAATTTGGATTTACTTGGACCTTAAGTATGCAAAAGCCATGCGAAACCGCACGTAGCCATGCATACCCGCACCTAGCCATGCAAAGTTGACACTGGGATCAATGGCCGCATGTGAACCTGCACTTGTCTTGTGCGGCCGCAACTGGTTCGTGCGGTCGCACTTCTCTTGTATGCTCACACTTCCCTCCAGCAGACAGGAATGGAATTTTGCAAGGATGGCAATGCGGCATTGGAGGGAGGCGCTAGAGAGAAAGCGATGCTTAATCCTAGCAGCCTCCTCTGGCTTCCTCCCCAAGTCAAGAGTGCTTATAAAAGCACTCCCACCCCCCACTTTTAAGGGGTTAGAAAATTGTTAACTTTTGAGAGCATTTGAGAGCTTGTGAGAGAGAGACCCTCCCACTCACCCTTTATTTCGAAATTTCCCACCCTAACTGCAACTAAAGGCATTAAAAAATAACCTAAGGACTTGGAGACTTGAACCAAACTAAAAAATCTAAGCTTGAGGGAGGCCTACAAGCAAGAAACATAGTTTTCTTGTCTTGTTCTTCGCGTGCTTTTCGGTTCTTGAAAACCAGCAGGTAAAATCCTTTTCTTTGTTAATTTCAGTACTTATTTTCTATCTATTTTCAGTAGCCAATTATTGCTAGGGTCTTAGTTCATCATCTCATCATGTAGTTTGGTTGTTTTGCTCACCTTTTCGCTTATTTTCGCATGATTTATTTATTCTCCTTAGAACAGCATATTTAGGCTTGCTTAATCATGTAGAAATCATGTAGTAGGCTCGGTTTGAATCATCATGTAGTTAGTTTGTATTTTCGCCTTCTATTTGCTATTTACTTTTTGTGCATAAGCATCATTTAGTAGCCTAAAACCGGGCCTAGGATCATATTTTGTAGGGAGAACTATATGGAGGTGGGAGAAGAGGAAAAAAAATTACAAACACATGGGGGTACAAGTGTGTTTGTGATGGGGTGCAAATGAAAGGTTGTGGGGGTGACACTTGCACCCCTCCATGTGTTGGTAATTATTTTCTCCTTCTCCCGCCTGTATGTAGTTCCCCTTATTTTGTATGCTTAGTTGTATATTAGGTCGTGTTTTATTTCAAGCATTGCATGTAACACGCTGAAAGTGGACATCCAGGTAAGTCTTTCCTCCCCTCCATAGCATATGTTTGTTTGGTGCATTGTCTTTTCAATAATGCAAGTTATGTGATTTTCTATGCAAAATTAGATGTGTTGGATGTTTTTATAAATATTGTTTATTTTAGATTAAGTTTATGGCCATGTTGTGCTAAAAACCTATTTTCATTGGAAAACTATTATTTATTTGAAAGTATGGCTTTATTCTTTGAATATTAAATAAATGATGTTTATTTTATTCAAATCACCTAGTTTTAGGGTTAGTTAATGGTTTTAGGCTGAAAATGGCTTGTGTGAATAATTAATCATTAAAATCATAAAATAAAAAGTTAGTAGAGGCCAATCTTCGGATTGGGTAAAAGGGGTGCTTTCATTCAATGACCTTCCCCTTTTGTACCTTAGCTTCCGAACTTGAAAATCTCTGGTTATGACGGATTAGGTCTATTACTTAGTTTTCATTGTTAAAGGTTTCTTAATTCCCTATAAAAATTAAGTGGTGACTCTTTCGATGTGGGATAAAGCGAGTTGGCACAACATTAGGTGGAAACGTGCCTTATACTCGAAAAAGGCACGGCGTCCACATTCGTCTTACTGATGAGAAGGTCATTGACACTCCCATTGAAATCTATTCCAAGTTCTATCCATCTGATGGGGTTCTTCCATTCCAAGTTGGTTGGTGCTTGGTTTATCTCACTGTGATACACCCTAATATTGCCTATGTTGTTCATGTGGTTAGCCAATTTGTCTCTGCTCCCTATTCTACTCACTAGGTTGCTTGGCTTCGCATTCTCTACTATATTTGTTTTGTTGATGTCTTCTTCTTCTCCATCGATGATTCGCGCTTATGTTGATGCTGATTATGCTAGTGACGCTTCTTATCGCAAGTTTACTTCCAGTTTATGCATTTTTCTTGCTAACTCCCTTATCTCATGATGTAATGAGAAATAGTTTGTTGCAGCCTAGTCAATTGCTGAGGCCGAATATCGTGCTATGACACATATAGCTGCTGAGGTTGAATAACGTGCTATGACACATGCAATTGCTGAGATAGTATTGCTTCATTAGCTCCTTTCTGATCTGGGTGTTCTCTTCTCTTCTCTTATCCCTTTCTACTGTGACAAGAAAAGTTCCATCCAGATTGCTCACAATTCTATTTTCCATGAGCGTACTATGCACATTGAAATTGATTGTCACTTTATTCATCAGCATTTTCGGTCAGGGACAGTTGCTTTTCCTTTGATTTCCTTCTCTTTGCAGCTTACTGACTTCTTCACCAAGACTCACACTTTTGCTCCTTTTTTGTTCTTGTTGGACAACTCTTGATGCTCTTCGGTTCTGCTCATTTTTTGTTCTTGTTAGTCTTTCTTTCCAAATTAGGATTTAGTTCTTGGTATATACATTTAGTGCATGTAATTGTTGATTAGTGAGATCATAACACATATTATTTGTATACTCACGATACCTGTTAATCCCTTCTTTATACTTTAGGAAATGGTGTTATGTTGCATTTCTTATTATCTTTGAATGAATATTAATATATATGATGTATAATAAATATATAAAACCATATATTCTGTGCATGCTCCTGATGTGTCATGTTCTGCATTTTTTGAAAATTGGTGTGTCAACCTGTCTGTGTGGTGTTCATGCTTCTTAGCTTACTGTAATGGATTTGAAGGCAAAGGATAGTGAGTGAGTGGGTGGTAGAGTCCTCTATGTATCCTTTTTTTCTGTCCTTATCTTTGGTACATCCAAATTCCTATCACAAACCCTCTTTATAGAGCTCTAAACTGAATTCATGCTGGGAAAAGAGGGAATTCTTTTCTTGCAAGAAACTCTATAAAGGAAAGCCAACAAAATTACAAATTTGAGACAAATGCAAACAGTTAGGACTTCATTTTACATGTAAATTGCTTTCCACGTCATGCAAATCTTTTGCCTATGATAAATGTTATATCTAGATTTGTACAAACTGTTAAGAACTTCAGTTAGTACCTTATTTTAATTGAGTACGTTGTTTGATTTTTAGCTGGAAAGGATCCCACAATCATTTCAGTCAGTACAACATTATCTTGGATCATTTGTTTCACCTTTATTGGAAGAAATACAAGCAGAACTATCTTCAAGTATGGAGGCTATATCCAATGCACCTTTTGCCAAAGTGCTTAAATACAAGCCATATGAAACACGGACGTATGATGTTACAGTTGATTATTGGAGAAACATATCTAGTCATCAGAGTAAGGTGCCTTACGGAGCATTGCCTGGAGATATTTTTGTTTTCACAGAAGCAAAGCCTGAAACTATAGATGATTTAAAAAGGTCAGGAAGGACATTGACTCTTGGATGTGTGAGAAAAAGAACTGGAGATGATGACATTGCAGCTACTCATTTTAAAGTCGAAGTACCAAATGACTCACGTGTCAAAGATGGAATGCATAAATTCTCTTATGTGGTTTTCCTGATTAATATAACAACTAGCAAAAGAATATGGAGTGCACTGCACTTGTTGACAAATCAGGAGGTTATGGAGAAAATTTTGTACACCAACACTACGGTAAGAATTTTGAAGAGCTTCAGCAAAAAAAAAAAAAAAAAAAGAAAGAGAAAAAAGCTGGGCAGAAGAAAATTTGTATTAGATAATTTTCATTCTTCACTTGTATGGAATAAAGGTAGTAACTAACCTGTTTTAAAGGTAGTAAATTTAAATTGTCCTCTCTAGACCATCATTGAGTTAAACTGTATATTTTTTCTTCACCTTGTGGGAGAATATCGTGGGTCCCAAAATTATATGTTTTACTAATTTTATTAGCACTTTCATAGAAAAATTATTAACAGTCTGATCATGGTTAACAGGTTGATGAAACTTGTAATCTGTGCTCTGAAGAAAGGAATCAAATCTGGGAAGATAAATTGTGCTTGTCATCTAAGCTGAATGAGTCTCAATACAAGGCAGTAGTCTCTTCGATATGCAAAATCCAGTGTAACCACAGGTCATTTGTGGAACTTATTTGGGGCCCCCCAGGGACAGGGAAAACTAGAACTCTTGGCATGTTGCTCTGGGCCCTCCTAGGATTGAAATGTAGGACCTTAACTTGTGCCCCGACAAATATAGCAATTACAGAAGTTGCCTCTCGTGTTGTGGAAGTGGTGAGAAAGTCATTTGACACAGGTGCTAGGAAGGATGCTTTATTTTGCTCTCTGGGAGATATTCTCTTATGTGGTAATAAGGCCCGATTAAAAGTTAGTTCGGATGTTCAGGATGTATATTTAGATTATCGTGTTGAAAATCTTGCCGAGTGCTTTGGATCACCAATAACTGGTTGGAAGTATTGCTTCACTTCAATGATAGAATTTCTGGAAGGTTGTGTTTCACAATACCAAATTTTTTGCGATAATCAATTGAGCAGTGAGAAATGCAACAATGGAAGTAATGACAGAAAGGTGGAGCAAAAATCATTTCTTCAGTTTGTGAGAGACCAATTCAGACATGCTGCATTAGCACTCAGAAGATGTGTTTCTACAATTTGTACTCATGTGCCCATAAGTTGCATTAAGGAACATAATTTCCAAAGGATGGTATCCCTCATTGCCTTACTTGATTCATTTGAGACTTTGTTGAATCGAGACAATAAGGTTTGTGAAGAACTGAATGAGGTTTTCTCAAAACCTGAATTAGTTGATGCTTCTCAGTCTGATAGAGATAAATTTACTGTTCCATTCATGAGAAGTGAATGCCTTTGTGCTTTGAAAACTCTTCAGCGTTCACTTGATGAGCTTGACTTTCCAACTGGTACGAACAAAGATTCAGTGGAGGAATTCTGTTTTCAAAACGCTTCATTAATTTTGTGCACATCTTCAAGTTCACACAAGCTGCATTCAGTGTCAATGGAGCCACTCCGTTTGTTGGTTATTGATGAAGCTGCGCAGATGAAAGAGTGTGAATCGATAATACCCTTACAGCTCCCGGGTATAAGGCACGTCATTCTCATTGGTGATGAATGCCAGTTACCAGCTATGGTTCGTAGCAAAGTAAGCAATTGCTACTTGTCCTTTTGATATGTACTATGAAGTCTATCAGATTCCTACCAATTGTGGTTGCTGTTGTTTGCCGTGTTAATTTTTCTTTTAAATATGTTCTGGACACATAATATTCGTATTTCTTGTAGGTTTCTGAAGAAGCTGGTTTCGGAAGAAGTCTTTTTGAAAGGTTGACCCTTATGGGTCATTCAAAACACCTTCTCAATATTCAGTACCGAATGCATCCATCAATATGTTCATTCCCAAACTCAAAATTCTACCAAAGTCAGATCATGGATGCACCGAACGTTAAGAGTTACAGAAAATGCTATCTTCCAGGTCCAATGTTTGGCCCCTTTTCTTTCATAAACATTTCTTGTGGAAAAGAAGTGCGTGATGCTCAAGGTAGCTGGATGAATATGGTTGAAGTGACTGTTGTATTAAAAATACTGCAGTTGCTCCACAAAGGTATCAGTTTAATATTGCATATTATCAATGTTCATGTGTTTACGTATCTCACTGAACAAAATCCCGATACTACTACTTAAAAACAAAAGAAAAACTTTTTTGACAAATTATTTTTGGGGCAATTTCTTTTGGGATAACAAAATATTGTACTTTTCCTTCCGTGTTATAAAATGTTTCCCTTTTCAAACAAAAGTCAACATAAAATAAAGAGAAAAACTGTGAAGTGATTTGAATTCTTGAACTAAAACATGAATGATCTATCATATTGAATAATTTTTAGAAGGTCCTCCTAGATTTTTTTTCTTTAAGTACCATCATTAGTTTTAGCTAACCATATGTTGGTAATCTTCTTGTTTCCATGTGCAGCATGCAAAGCATCAAAGCAGAAGGTTAGTGTTGGGGTAGTAACTCCCTACTCTGCTCAAATTGCAGAACTTAATCAGAAAATTGGAAAGAAGTATGAGAACCATGATAGCTTCACTGTAAAGGTCAAAACAATTGACGGCTTTCAAGGTGGAGAGGAAGATGTAATAATAATATCAACAGTACGATGTGATCGATCAATTGAGTTCATCTCTAGTCCTCAACGAACAAATGTTGCTTTGACAAGGGCTAGGTATGGTTTCAAGTGGGCTTATAATAATACTAGATAGGGTACACATTTTCATTTTACTTTGAAGTTTTTTAATAACAAAACTGACAGTTTTGATCCCTTTCAGGCATTGTCTCTGGATTTTGGGGAATGAAAGAGCACTGAGTAGGAGTAAATCTGTGTGGGAAGAACTTATCTGTGATGCCAAAGCCCGTAAGTGTTACTTTAGTGTTGATGAAAATAAAGATATTAAAAAAGTCATATTAGAGGTCATGAAAGAGCTTGATCAACTAGATGATTTGCTTAACGGGGATAGTATGCTGTTCAAGAACGAAAAGTGGAAGGTATAACTTATAGTAGCTTAACTTTTAATCCTTTTAATTATCCTTAATGTCTTGGGTGAACACATTAGATCTTTTGATATATTTCTTTTCTGTTAAATTTATTTATTTATTTATTAGTTTAGATCTGTTGATATAATGTTTTCTTATAATTTATTTATTTTATTTTGTTGCTCTTTTGTTTATTCTCAAAACTTGTACTCTCAGGTTCTGTTCAGTGACAACTTTAGGAAATCATTTGCAAAGCTGAAGTCATTGGGGATGAAGAAGTTAGTTCTTCATTACCTATCAAAGCTTTCTACGGGATGGCGACCAAAATGGAATCATGCAGGCATCAATTGTGAAAGCTCATCACAGATCTTGAAAAAGTTCTACATCATGGGACACTACATTGTTTGCTCAAATGACATAGACATGGTTAAGGAATCATGGTGCCAAATCTTGAAGGTTTGGGATGTGTTGCCTTTAGAGGAAATTCCAAAACTGGATAGACATCTGGATGGCATATTTCGAATGTATACTGATGATTATCTCAATCGATGCAAGGTCAAATGTACTGAGGGGTAAGTACATGTTTGTGCACTCTATTGCATCTGAATCTTCTTTAGGGTGAGGAATTAAATGCAAAATTCGAACTATCAAACTTAGAATTTAACATTATCATCTGGGTTTTATTGTTGGCATTCTTATTACTGTCATCATCATTGTTGATCACCGTCATCTAATCATTATTGTCATTATTTTTGAGTGTAGGGTTTTTGAAGTTCCAATGACCTGGGACTCCTCATCTGATATTGTGAAATATAAAATTTCTCATGACACTGAAGCAGGGAATGCTTCAAATGTCATTGCTTCTGAAGAAAGCTACATTGAGAACACAAAAGTAGGCGACAGTTTGTCACTGATGAAATTCTACTCCTTGTCATCTGGTATGGTCAGCCACATGCTTTCTGGTTACGATGGTAAAGAAATGGGTCTTCCCTTTGAATTAACAAGCCAACAAAAGGAGATCATTCTTTTCAATAGAAGCACCTTTATACTTGGAAGGTCAGGCACTGGGAAAACAAGTGTTTTGACCACAAAGTTAATTCAGAATGAGCAATTGTACTATATAGCATCAGAAGGATTTCATGGAACAAAGAGCGATCTCTCCACTGATGTTAGCGGGAGATCTGGTGTCAGTGAGAGTGACCGGGAGACCAAGGGAGCTGTCTTGCACCAGATTTTTGTTACAGTGAGTCCAAAACTGTGTTATGCTGTCAAACAAGATGTGTCTCAATTGAAAAGGTCAGTAAATAAAAGCAGCTGAACCCTTTTTGTTCGAATATTATGCTAGATTTGTATATCATCACGATGATCAATTGTTTCCTATTTTCTCTTTTTGTTATTTTTTTTTTTATTTTTTACAGTTGAAATGAGATGGATTGCCCAAAATTGTTGTGATATAGCATACTTGTAGCATAGTAGGGGATAGGACAATGAGACATGCTTTGCAAATGATTTATACAACTTCATGGTTTCACTTACAATTTTCTAGGATTTTTAAATTGATATCCACTTCTTCTTATCCTTCTCTATTACTAGTGATCCATCTGAAAAGAAACATAGATCATATGGACTAGAGTTCAAGATATTAGGTTCATTTACCCACTATCCAGTTTTTCAGCTCTGCGGTTCCACCTGCTATTATTGCACTCTGCTTAGTAGCTTGCTTCTGGCTCCCCATTTATTTCAACTGCCACATTTGAGACATCATCTCTGTTATATTCTCAATGCTGAATTGGCTCACGACATTGACAAGAATTGTGCTATACATTAATTGCCCACCTGCAACTAATCTTTTCTTTACCTGTATATAATCAAAATTTGAAACGTGTAGGGTGTGTGAGAATTAGACAGCTAAAAGTAGATAAGGTAGTCTACCAAAGTAATTTCAACAAAACTAAAGGGAAAAGAAATAGGCTGAGGAGATTCATGCACCTAAAAGAAATTCATTTCATTCATAATTATGAATTATGAAGAGAGTTTTTTTGGCATCAGTTGGAATCCTATATGTGTACCTCATTGAGTCCTTTAATATGTCTAAGGTTCCAGTGGTGCAAACCCTCTAGACTAGACTTTTGGGTCTTTTAGCCAACTCACCTAGGATATGTGATATGAGATATCAATAAGAGATAATGATTTTAGGGCAAACTTCATTTTACCCCTCCTGTGGTTTGAGCCATGTGCAGTTTACCCCTCTGAACTTTGAAGATAACCACATAACCCCCTTGTGGTTTATGGACTGAAGTGCACTGTTAAGCCCATCAATGATTTAATGAAAAAAACTAAAATACCCCTATATTTTCGTCATTTGTTTGGAAGGCAAAGTGCACTTTAACCCCCTATGCTTTATTCCATGTGTGATTTACCCCCTTAAACTTTGAAAATGAGCATATAACTCCCTTATGTTTGCCATGGTTTCACACTTGCTATTAAGTTGGACGGAATTTTTAACAGTGCACTTCAATCCACAAATCACGTAGGGGTTATGTAGTCATTTCCAATTATCAGGGGTAAACTGCACATGGTCCAAACCACAAGGGGGTAAAGTGAAGTTTGCCCATGATTTTAAGTATGCATATATATGACACTTAGCTTTGTGTTGTTATTTTTGTGGATTTGCTTCCCCTTTCCCACAATCTTGTTTACAACATTATATTTGCAATAGTAAAAATTTTATGTTGAGTAAATATTTGTTGAATTTTTTGTTTAAACATGTTTAATAAATTGAGATTCATTGACTATGGGCCCTGTTTGATTGGCAGGATCAACAGTGAGGGGATTAACAATCCATGAGATTAGTGTAGAATTGGTCATCCAACTAGATTAGTGAGATAAATAACAAAAATTGCAACTAAACAATGGAATGTGAGTCTTATGGATTAATAATCCCAACCAAAAATTGTGGACCGTGATTAAAACTTATAATCTTGGTATTGGTTGTTGGTACTTGTCCTTTCAGCAGTTTGAATGGATTGTTAGGCTTTCTTGTTCTATGAGCCATGGCCGTGGTTCACTGTCATGCTCCTAGATTTGGGGTGTGACAATACTTTTGTCCAATAGCACTTACTCTCACTCCCACACGCTCCTCGTCTCTCTTTAATGCAAGGTAAAGATCTCCATACAGGCTAGAAAGTCGATCTTAAAGATCGATCCCTTGAGCTCTCCCACTGTGTGGGTTGTGTGTAAACAATTTGTAATTTTGATTCAATGTAATCATTTGTAGTGGTGATCCACTCATGTATCTCGATGTAGATTTTAATTAATTGGTTTCATAATTGACGTAATCCAATCTTTATGGTGTTTCTTTCGTAGAAGAGAAGTAATTTAAATATTTATTGGTAAAAACATTCATGCATTAGGTGCGTTAAAATATGTATCTAATTGTTTGCTTTTCCAAATGCACAGCTTTATATGTCGAGGGAAATCTTCAGCTGAAAGCAGTTCAACTCGTGTGGATGATATTGATGACACAACACAATTTACAAATATCCCTGACTCTTTTGTTGATCTTCCACTAGAGCCGTTGAAATCTCCAGCTGAAAGCAGTTCAATTCGTGTGGATGATATTGATGACACAACACAATTTACAAACATCCCTGACTCTTTTGTTGATCTTCCATCAGAGTCGTACCCTCTCGTCATAACATTCCATAAGTTCTTGATGATGCTCAATGGGACTGTTGGTACTTCTTACTTCGAAAGATTCCCTGAGGTTAGGAAACTCTGTCATGGTAAAACCGGTAATTCAAGATCAGTTGCCTTAGAAACTTTTATCAGGACAAAGGAGGTTAACTATGAAAAATTTGTTTGGTCTTACTGGCCTCATTTCAATACCTACCTTACCAAAAAACTTGATCCTTCCACAGTGTTTACCGAAATAATGTCTATAATAAAAGGTGGGTTACAAGCAGGGAAGGCTCATGATGGGAAACTCTCTCGACAAGATTATGTTTTATTATCTGAGGGTCGGGGGTCACTCATTGGTGAGCAGACAAGGGAGATAGTTTATGATATTTTCTTGGAATATGAGAAGAAAAAGGTGGTGAGTGGTGAATTTGATTTGGCTGACTTAGTGGTTGATCTTCATTGTCGACTAAGGAATGAAAGATATGGGGGTCATTCAATGGACTTCGTGTATATTGATGAGGTGCAGGATCTTTCGATGAGCCAAATAGCTCTTTTCAAATACATCTGTAGAAATGTTGATGATGGCTTTGTTTTTTCCGGTGACACGGCTCAAACTATAGCACGGGGTATTGATTTTAGGTTTGAAGATATAAGATGTCTATTCTATGAGGAATTTGTAATGGGATTGAAAAGTGATGAGATACAAGTAAGAAAAGAGAAAGGGCACATTTCGGACATTTTTAATTTGAGCCAGAACTTTCGCACTCATGCTGGAGTACTCAAGTTAGCACAGAGTGTTATTGATCTTGTGTACCATTTCTTTCCCTGTTCTATTGATTTCTTGAGACCTGAAACTAGTTTTGTAAATGGGGATGCCCCTATTTTGCTTGAATCCAAGAATAATGAAACTGCAATCATGACTATATTTGGAAACACTGCAAATAAAGTTGTTGGATTTGGAGCAGAGCAAGTGATACTAGTTCGTGATGATTGTGCCAGGAAGGAAATTTTCGACTACGTTGGGACGCATGCTCTTGTATTGACTGTCATGGAGTGCAAAGGCCTAGAGTTTCAGGTGATTGGTGGTCATGACTTTAATTTTTTTTCTTGTTTCTTAGAAAATTTTATTAGCTTGAAAATTGTTACTTATAGTGAATCACTTTGCTTTTTCTCTGACAAGATCTCTTCTTTGTAACTACCAGGCCTGTTATTTGATATGGATTGATCCATGAAGAGATAGTATTGATAAATGAATATATGGATACCTTAATATCATTTCATGTCATGTTGTAGGATGTGTTGTTGTATAACTTCTTCAGCTCATCACCTTTGAGAAACCAATGGCGAATCATATATGGATATATGAAGGAACAAAACCTACTTGATTCCACTTCACGTACATCCTTTCCAAGTTTCAATCTGGAAAAACACAGCATCTTGTGCTCTGAGTTGAAGCAATTATATGTGGCTATTACTCGGACAAGGCAAAGATTGTGGATTTGTGAGAATGTTGAGGAGTTCTCCGAACCAATGTTTGACTACTGGAAGAAGCTCCGTATAGTCGAAGAAAAACTACTAGATGATTCACTTGCGAGGGAAATGCAAATTGAAAGTAGTCAAGAGGAGTGGAAGTCCCGGGGCATCAAGGTTTGCTTTGCCTTTCAATTAACTAGCACTATTATTACTATTTCTGCTTTGATGACACCACTTTTTTGGTAGTACAGGTTCAGAGAAGCATAGTGCAGGTACTTTTCTAAAGTATGCATGTTTCATTTCTTGCAGTTCTTTCTTGAGCACAACTTTAAGAACGCAATAACTTGCTTTGAAAGAGCGGGAGACACACATTGGGAAAGATATACTAAGGCTTCTCAACTTCGTGTGGCTGCTGACCAAATGCGTGGTCGAAATACAGAGATGTCAGACAATAACCTTAGGCAGGCTGCTGATATATATGAGTCCATTGGCAAGCATGAGTTGGCTGCTCAATGTTTTTTCGAGTTAAATGAATATGAAAGAGCAGGTATGGTTCATATTGTTTTTTCTTTTTCTTTTTCTTTTATTTAACCACTTTGGTTTGTAGTGACAGTAGATGGTTATTTTCTTCCATCTCTGATTATTTTTCAATCGTCCATCTCCCTTGAATCAATGACCTTTGAGATTACAGAGTATTGCCCTAAAATGGGTTTGTGACCTTCCATTTGATGAGTTTCTTACGCTCTGTTTGTTTGGGCGGAAAATTTTTTCTAATGTTTAATACAACGGAAAACGAAAGTCAAAAACGTTATCCACGGTCAACAAAAAGCAAGCCTATCTGGATGAAAAATATTTTATATTTTTAGAAGGTAGAAAAGACTTTTCGGTTTAAAGTCTTACCAATTCCACCACACTACTACCACCAATCCCTCCATCAACCCACCACCACCTCCACCCCGCTGCCGCTGCTACCATCACTAATACAACCATTAGTACATTAGTTTCAATGACGCAACCAAGCAGAGAAAAACATTTTCTGTTGAAACAAATCAAGCGTCATAAAATAGAAATTTGCCATGATTTGATGTATAAAACTTTAGTGAACAGTAATATTATTTATTATAACATAAAATGGTGAGAGCGATGAGATTACATCGCTTAAAATTACAAAATAGTAGAGTCTCAATCGTAAGGGATACACGACTTCTCTTTTCTACCCGATCCTATAAGGTGTCCATTTAATGATGTAAAATTAGCCACAAAAAGTCGGGGTTGAGGTCACTGCTGCAACTATTGTGCCTTAAAACTGCAACAGTTTTTTTTTCCTTCAAGGCCAAACAATGTAATTTTGGAGTCACTGTAAACAAATATTAAGTACATTTTTTATTAGGGGTGAAATTTTTTGACACTGACATGTTAACCTAGCATGAAGTGTACATAAAGTTAGTAGGTTAGAATTTATCATTTTTTGACACAAAATAAATTGATCTAGTATAGCACACTCCTATGGGGATAAGTCATTCTTTCCTAATGATATTTTTCTAATTTTTTGGGTAATTTGTAAACATTCCCCCACAGAATTGAAATGTGATGTAAGAAAAAACTTTTGATGACACATTTTTTGTTTTATAATTGAGAATTAAAGGGAATTGAAATGTATCTATTAATCATTGTATAGTTTTTCATTTTTCATGTTTGTGTTTTATTAACTCAATATATTGTGTTGGCCCTGTTCATGTTGTTTTATATCTCGTTGAAAAATAGTTAACCCAAACCTGCTAACTTTATCTATGATTTGTGTCATGTTAAGTGTCGAGTCAAACATTTCTTCCCCCAATGGAAATGTATTTGGAACATTTGCTTACACTCACTCCAAAACTACATCATTTGGCCTAAAAAAAAAAAAACATAAAAAAAAAAAAAAAAACAAAAACAAAGGGGTGCCATTTGAATGCATGGCAGTCCAGCAGTGAGCCTAAATCCAGTTCCTTTGGCGAATATGTATCACTTAGTCAACCTTGTTTTATTTGGTACATGTGAAATTTTTATCTAGTAAGGGCAAAACCTCACTGAAAACCGTACATTTTTTTATAATCAAAAGAAATATATATACATACATAAAGCGTCCTGCTAACCACAACCCAATGGTAGTTGGTTAAGAAGCAAATAGTATTGAATTCTAATATAAATTTTAAATGTTCTCATACATTTCACATATTCTTATCAATCGGCCAAAGGGCGATGGTTAGTATTCCTGTATAAAATATGGTCAATGGGAAAATTTTTAGAGGTGTGAAAATAAAATCTACAAGTGGAAAATCAAGAAAAAATTAAAGACCATACTATAAAAACTATATGTTCAAATTTTCACTATGGGAAATTTTGAAAAAGGAAGAAGTTAGAGTTATATATTAAAATGGAAGCTGCTAATAGCCCCATCAAATTATTTAGGACCCCCTATTTCTTTGGACGCCTACACACCAAAATCTAAAATTGATCACCTCCATTTTTTCTTTGAGCACCCATTATAATCCCATTTCTACCCTTTGGACCCCACCACTTCAACCTCACTCCGGCAGCCCCCAACCGTCCTTCTCTCCGGTGACCCTCTTCTAGCCTGACTCCCTCTCTAGCTACCCTCCTCTAGCCTCTTCTTTCTTTTTTCTTCTTAATTCGCCCCCGATGTGCCTCATTTTCTTCTTCCTTCTCTTTGCCTCAAACCATAAATCTTGGGTTCACGACAAAAAGGAAAAGGGAGGGAGTGGTGTTGAATATAGAAATTAGAGTACATGGAATCTTTTTATTTTTAGTATTATGTATATAATCTATGATTGTGTCAATCACTAATTTAGTATTGTTTCCTTATTTATATTGTTACTTAAATTATATCATGAATCTATTATATATACATGGCCTCTATCTCATTCATGGAAAAAGCCAAATAATTCTTTTCATTCTTCTTGGTATCAAAGCTAGGTTAAGTACCTAGTAATTTTGCTTCACCGGTGGGCAACAGCCTTGCCTTGGCTGTCCGCCGAACCTCAACCCATTCCACTGTCATACTTTCTTTCAATATCACTTCGTGGTGATCTCTTCCTCTATCCACTAGTTTGTTCATATCCCAAATATCTCTATCATATTTTTTTTTACTCGAAATTCATTTTTTTGTGTGTTTTTGCTCCACTTTGTCTTTCCCTCTGTTTCAACCTCAAATAGGTTTTTATTTTCAAACCTGTTTGAGTTTGAGAGGGCTATTATACCTACATCATGGTGAGCATGGTGATATACCATGTGAACCACCAAAGCTGCCTCATTTGGCACACAACCCATGTCACCCCTTCTGGTGCACAAACCAAGTCATCCCCTTAGCACGCCACCTAAGCCGCCCCCTAGGGCACTTTCTAATAAGCCGCCTCTTGGCACACTCAGTCATCTGTTGCCATCATCCTTTAGCACCACATCATAAGTTATGTGCGTGCCACACTTGCTGGTTTAACATTCAGTTAGTCTCTATAACGGTCTGACATGACCTCTTAAATTGTCCTGACATTGATTCCGGTTAGTTTGTACAATAGTCCGACATGACCCCGTAAATTGTCCCAATATTGATTTCGGTCAGTTTCTTCTAGGGCAGTTCAATCCTCTTTTTTTTTTTTCTTTTTTTTCTTTTTTAAAGGGTGTGGTGCTGATGTATTAAGCATTTTGTTGGCCTTTCTTATTTAGTGGACTATTAGATTTGTTCGATAGCATTTATTTGGACTAACCGTTGAGTTTTTTCCGACTTCTCCCAGTTCTGATGTATTAAGCACTTCTTGGCATTTTTTATTTAGTAGACTACCAGATTTGTTCAGTAGCATTTATTTGGACTAATCGTTGAGTTTTTTCCGACTTCTTCCAGTCATCCATTGGCAAGCTGCGATTGTTGAATATCTTCATATTAACTTGAGGGGGAGTGTTGAATATAGAAATTAGAGTATATAGAATCTTTTTATTTTTAGTATTATGTATATAATCTGTAATTGTGTTAATCACTGATTTAGTATTGTTTCCTTATTTATATCGTTTCCTAAATTATATCATAAATCTATTATATATACATGGCCTCTATCTCATTCATGGAAAAAGCCAAATAATTCTTTTCATTCTTTTGGTTTGTGGCTGTGAACGATAGGCAGGGGTGGGGCCTACTTAGGAGGCAAGGGAGAGACAAAGGAGGGATAATGATGGAGGGGTTGGGCTAGAGTGAAGGGAAGAGCTGGAGAAGGCGAAAAGGGATGAATGGAGGAGGGTAAGGGGGAGGTGGCCGGAGCTAGTGGAGTGAGAGGTTGGTGTTGTGACACTCGTGGCATGTGTCTTAAATCTATTTTAATGATCTGAGCCATTCATATTGTAAGTTTCGTTGAGTAAATCATCTATGAAAAAAATTAGATTATTTGGGCATCTGTAACCCATAACAAAATCACATTTATGTTGTAAAAAAATAAACGGCTAGCATAATTTTAATATTTTTTTTTGGAAAATTGAGAGGGTAATTTCTATCAGAGTATTGGGCCCAACTAAGCTCAATGTGGCCTTGATACTTGGGCTAGACAGATGGGCTTAGCATTAACTTGGGTCGGCAAATGGGCTTAACATGAACTTAGGTCGAACAAATGATGCCAAGTTGATAGGGCTTCAGTGATTGAGTTTGGCACAAGTGGTGGTGCGCGACCGGGCATATTATGCTAGGTTGAAGGGCTTGGCTAGAGGTAATTGCGTGGTCATTATTCTTAGTCCATGCTCAGTTGCTCTTGAGCTGAAATGAGTGGAAAGTGACTAAGTATCTGCACCAATGGAGAGCAATCGGGAAGATTAGTTGCTTGGCCTGGTTGTCAACTTAGGAGTAGATACACTTCACTCACATTCTGTTGAGTATAGAAATTAGAGTACATAGAATCTTTTTATTTTTAGTATTATATATATAATCTGTGATTGTGTCAATCACTGATTTAGTATTGTTTCCTTATTTATATCGTTTCTTAAATTGTATCATGAATCTATTATATATACATGGCCTCTACCTCATTCATGAAAAAGCCAAATAATTCTTTTCATTTTTTTGGGTATCAGAGCTAGGTTAAGTACATAGTAATTTTGCTTCACCGATGGGTAACAGCCTTGCCTTGGCCGTGCGCTGGACCTCAACCCATTCCACTGCCATATTTTCTTTCAATATCACTTCGTGGTGATCTCTTCCTTTATCCACTAGTTTATTTCTATCCCAAATATCTCTATCATATTTTTTTTTTACTCGCAATCCATTTTTTTGTGTTTCTGTTCCACTTTGTTTTTCTCTCTATTTCAATCTCAAATAGGTTTCTATCTTCAAACCTATTTAAGTTTGAGGGGGGGTATTATATCTATATCATAGTGAGCATAGTGATATACTATGTGAACCACCTAAGCCGCCCCATTTGGCGCACAACCCAAGTCGCCCCCTCTGGCGCACAACCCAAGTTGCCCCTTTGTCACACCACCTAAGCCGTCCCCTCTGGCGCACAACTAAAGACGCCCTCTCTAGTACACCACCAAAGCCGCCCCCTGGCGCACTCAGTCATTTGTTGCCATCATCGTTCAACACTACGTCATAAGTTATGTGTGTGCCACGCTTGCTAGTTCAACATCCAGATCTACATCGTTCCGGTGTGACCCCTTTAAATTGTCTCGACATTGATTTCGGTTAGTCTCTAAAACGGTCCAACATGACCCCTTAAATTATCCCAACATTGATTCTGATTAGTTCCTACAACGGTCCAGCATGACCTTAAACTGTCTCGACATTAGTTCCAACCAATTTCTACAACGGTCCAGCATGACCATAAACTATCTCCTGGCATTAGTTCCGGTCTCTGATGCCGACTAGGGTCTTGTTGGTTGGCGACTAGGGTATTTCCTGGCCATAGATGCTTCGGCAACTCTTTTAGGACAATTCAGTCCCTGTTTTTTTTTTCCCTTTTTAAGGTGTGGTACTGATGTATTAAGCACTTTTTGGCCTTTTTTTATTTAGTGGACTACCAGATTTGTTCGGTAGCATTTATTTGGACTAGCCGTTGAGTTTTTTCCGGCTTCTTCCAGTCATCCATTGGCAAGCTGTGATTGTTGAACATCTTCACACCAGCTTGAGGGGGAGTGTTGAGTATAAAAATTAGAGTACATAGAATCTTTTTATTTTTAGTATTATGTATATAATCTGTGATTGTGTCAATCACTGATTTAGTATTGTTTCCTTCTTTATATCGTTTCCTAAATTGTATCATGAATCTATTATATATACATGGCCTCTATCTCATTCATGAAAAAACTAAAAAATTCTTTTCATTCTTTTCCGTCTGGATCGTGAGGTGAGTTGAGAAAAGAAAAGAAAAGAAATGATTATGGTTTCTCACTATTATGTTTGGATGAATAAAAGAGAAGAAAATGTGGTTTCTTACCTATCTTGTTTGGATAAAATAAATAAGAGAAAAGAAAGGAAAGTGTTTTATTTCATTTTACCAAAATAACCTTCCATATTAATAAGCTATGTTTTTTCATAAGGGTAATTTTGATATTTTAGAAAACTTTCGTTAAACCCAATTCTTTTCTCACCAAATTTGACCACTTCTAGTGAGAAACAAAACAAATGTTTGGTGAGAGTCATTTTATCACCATCTCTCATCATTTCTCACATACTTAACCATCCAAACAAGTGAAGGGGTTTTCTATTCTCACAATTTCTTTTCTTTTTTCACCAAACCCGTCCATCCAAACCGAGTGTTAGACCTGTATGGCCAGCGTGATAAATGATGGGTATTATCCTTAAGAAATTGACTCCTAGTAGGAAGCTACAAAGTGGAATTAGAGTCCTACTAGGATTCTGCTATGCCGAAACATATAAGAGCTCAGAGTTTAACCTAAACGAGGTAATGAACTTTATTCACAGAATTCTTTAAGCTTCTCCCCATTGTTGATCCTATTATGCTAACTTAGGCATCGGAGGGTTTTCTGGCACACACCCACGGGTAAGCTCATCTGAGTTCGCGTTTTCAGGCCTTACAATGACGTTTGCAGAGGCATTTACTTGATCACGAGGAACTAACGTGCGAGGTAAATTCCGGGTCCGCACAAAAACAATTAGGGTTGATCATAGGGTGATACATGTCCAATTAATCTCAATTTTTATATAAATGATATGCTTGACAAATCTTGCAATATTAATAATTCGAAATATCAAAAATAGGTTTGAGATAAACCCGGTGGACCGTGATAGCACTGGTGTTGTTACAACACCCACCATCTGTCCAAGTTGGTGGGGGTTAGAGTTAGGGATAGGGATGGGGATAAAGGGAAATTTATGTGGTGTAAAATGGTAATAAAAATAAATGAAAGGGATGGGGAGGTCCTAAGTAATTAGGTGAGAGCTATTAGCAACTCCCATTAAAGTTAAAGTTTTCAAAACTCACCAGTTGCCTCTATAGTGACTCTGCCTATTCCTGGAAGGCCTCTGGCAGATGAAATGGGAATGTAGCACACTACTATGTTACATGGAATCTTCTATTTGCCCAAAAGTATCTGTGTCCACCAGATATGACAAGGATAAGGGTGTGAAATATGTGTCCGACACCCGTACCTATTTTAGACACTTGAATCCTCAAACTTTTTATAATGTTTAAAGAATAAGAAACTCACATTTGTTAGAAAAGAAACATTTATAACCTCTAGCGTAGACGAGAGATAAAATTTCTACTTTTTATTTTTTATTTTTAAATCTTATTCAATTTCACGTACCTTTCTACATAATTTTCATTATCTTATCTAAAAATATTATACAATATGTAATATATATGTGTATATAATGAGTCCCTGTACCCATAAACTATTTTGGATTCATAATCCCAATATACTAGGATTTAAGTTTATGAAGATCTAACGCTTGGATGTGCACCCGTATCTGATACTTATACCTGAGTCCATGTAACATAGGTGCACTATATACTCTAAAATGTAGTAAAGTAGGGTGTACTTATATATATATATATTAGACTATTAGAGTTGAAACTACTTCTAGAGCATTTTTTTAAAACATTCAATAAAATATAGTCGTTTTTTTTTAAATCAAGATAATCATATGTGTAAACAAATTTTAGTAGACCATTATGGTCCATTTTTATATTTTGTCCATCCTAAATGCCACTCTCCCTAAAATAGTTCATTATAGTTGATTCTTGTCGTCATATGGAAATTTTTTAATGGAATAAATAGAAAAAATTTGGGATTAATTTAGATCAATAAATTCACCATTTTAGAACAAAAGTGTCAGGTTTTGGAATGTGTGTTCCAAAAGTAAATCACTTAGGTGTCAGTGTTTTCTGGTAAGACTTTGTATTCAGCCAAAGAGTGAAAAATATTGTAATGCGAATTGGTTCTCTTGAGTTTATGGTAATAACAAGTTGAGAATTACACATTAGTTTGAATCTAATTATCAATTTATGGCTCAGTAGTTTCTGATAATCTTATCTCAATGCTTTTCTTATGTTTATTGCTGAATTTGACATTCAAATTGTGTGTTTTTACTGATGTAGGAGAAATTTACTTGGAAAAATGTGGGGAATCCAAGTTGGAAAGTGCGGGAGAATGTTTTTCACTAGCAAGATGTTACAATATTGCAGCAGAAGTATATGCAAGGGCAAACTTACACCTGAAGTGCTTATCTGCTTGCAGTAATGGGAAGTTATTTGACAAGGGGTTGAAGTACATTGAGAGCTGGAAACAAGATGCTGCTACAAGTGCTGTAAAAGAATTAGGCACTAATGGGCAAGAATTTCTACAGGGAGCTGCTCTTCATTATTACAAGCTCCAAGATGTAAAATCCATGTTACGATTTGTTAGATCGTTTCAATCCATGGAGTCAATTCGCATCTTTTTGGAGAAGGAGAGTCTCCTCGATGAGCTTCTGATGTTGGAAGTAGAAATGGGAAACTTCCTGGAAGCTGCCGACATTGCAAAGCGAAAAAGAGATTCTCTTCTTGAGGTTGATTTGGTAGAGAAGGCCGGACTTTTCAGAGAAGCATCTATGCTCATTCTCTGGTACGTGTTCGGAGACTCTCTGCATACAAAAGGAAAAGAAATTCAGCCTTTGATGCAGTCTATGGAGAAAGACAAACTTCTGACAAGAGCCAAGTCAATTGCAAAAAATCATTCTGATCAATTCCATGAGTTTGTTTGTATGGAAACTGACATTTTATCAAGAGGAAAAGCTAACAACAATGGAGAACTCCTTGAGATGGGCTTGCAGTTTATTCAATACTGGAAATTAAATGCACCAGAAGATGTTGGCAGGGTCAAAAGGAGTTATGAAATGAAAATAACTGAACAAAATATGTTAGAAAGATGTGCACATCATTATCATGATCAGAAAGATTATCAATCCATGATGAAATATGTGGAAACATTTCATTCCATAGAGTCGATTCGTGACTTCTTGAGGTCTTTGAATTGCCTTAATGAGCTTCTGTTGTTGGAAGCAAGAAGGGGAAACTTTGTGGAAGCTGCCAATATCGCAGAGCAAAAAGGAGAACTTTTACTTAAGGCTAATCTTCTCGAGAAGGCTGGACAATATGATGAAGCATCTAATATTATTCTCTGGGTTGTCTTTGCTAGATCTCTTTGGGTTTCCCAAAGCAAAGGTTGGCCTTTGAAGCAGTTTAGAAAGAAGGAAGAGCTTCTCACAAGAGCAAAGTCATACGCAAGGAATCACTCGGATCTCTTCTATGAGTTTGTCTCTGCAGAAGTGAATATTTTATCGAACAAGGAAAGTAGCTTGTCTAAACTGAGCGAATATTGGCTTTCTTCCCACAGACATGAAAGTCTGAGAGCTGAAATTTTATCAGTTCGGAAAATTTTGGATGCTCATCTCAATTCAGATACCTCAAAGTATGAGTGGAGTAATGAAATGGTTACCGATATGAGAAAGCATTCAGAAGACATGATTTCCCAGAACCGGATTTCAGCTGAAACATTGGTTTACTTTTGGAATGTTTGGAAGCAGATGATTGTGATTGTAATTGATCACTACCTCCAGAGAATCGGACAAGAAGAAGTTTGTGAGTATAGTAATTATGAGGAGTTTTGCTTGAATTATATGGGTGTGCGAAAACACGATTGTAATCAGGGAACAATTTACCTCTTGCTTGAACCTGATGCCAACTGGATAAGAGAAATCGATGACAGATCCCTCGAGAGGAATGGCAATATGGTTCATATTGGTGCTCGCCAGTTTGTCTTCGCAGCATTGAGGTATTGGAGTTCGGAAATATTTTCTGTTGGTGTCAAATTATTAGAAACTCTGAAAGCCATTCACGAGAACACTGTCAAAAATTTCTTCTTCATGTTTCACCAGAGTGTACTTGTCTGTATCTTTGAGGTTGCCAAGTTTCTTAAGGAGTACAAGTTTCACCACCGCGAGAACAATAAAGCATTTGTGCAGGACTACCTTACACCATTTATTCAGAGCTTCATTGGCCATGTATTTCCTCATGACTGGCGAAAATCATTTACAGAGAATTCAATTGTTCTGAGAGGAACCAACCTGTCTATGAATTTGATAAATGAAGCAATTTTGGCAAACATAAGCTCAAATGGGGAGTTAGTGACATATGGGCAAATGGGGAGGGTGGTGATGACAATACTTGGGTCTGGTAAGCTAAATAAAGAATTATATGGGAAGGTTCTGAGCTGCTTTTGCGAGAATTCACAATGGATGACATTTATCGAACAACTCATTGAGAATATAGTATCAGATGTTGCTTTAATAGAGGTATCTTTGGTTCACAAATTCCATGAAGCTCTTGAAGATACTTATTTTGCCAATTGGAGGTCAGAAAAGGATTATATATCGCCTACTTGTTTCTTTTATCTTCTTGAGCGTCTTTTGTTCATGGTATCCTACTTCCGAGGATGTTATTTATTCACTTCAAAGGCATCACTTAATGAATGGCTTAAAAATCCGAATGGCAGTTTAGTTAATGATATCAAATCATCATCACTTGATTTGGGAGAAGACATCCACAATTTTATTGCAAACCTTGTTCAGGAGATGCTTCTCAGCAAGTCTGCTACAATGGAGTGGATTATGTCAACAGAAAACACATCGGAGGATTACTATCCTTTCTTTGTTTTGAGATTGATTGTTCTGTTATGTCTGGTTTGTGTAAACTTTGGGAAGCATTTTGATAAGCTTTTTGACCTGCTGGATAGGAGTGATATTAGTTCACAGCTGCCACGGCCATTTTGTGATGCCATTCGTAGGAGGGAATGTTACTTTGTCGATGCACTTGCTGATGCACTTAAAAAGATTGGAAACCCTCTTGTTGTAGTCGGTGTTGGAGACAATTTTTCAATATTTCCTTGCTCCGATGCAGTTTTTGTAAACCTGAAGGTAAACAAATGCAGGGAGGATATATTAAGAGAATTGTTTTCGGATGAACAAAAGACGATGGTTGGAGAGAAGGATTTCATTTATCCATTTTCAAATGGCAATTATGGTCTCTTTTGGGAAATGTTTGATGCTTCAAATTCAGAGAACGAAAAGAATAGAAATGCAATGAGCCTCGTGTCTACTGCACCAAAAATTAAGGTAAAGCTAAATTGTTATCATAAACTATCAAATGCAAATGAATTTAAGACAATTTGAAATCTAAACCCATCTACTCTCTGTTCTATACTTCCAGGTGGAGGTGGAGAAAAAATTTCAACTTTTATCTGCTGCAGTGGATTTTTTTCGACACAACATTAATGAGGATGGTCAAAACCTTTGGGCGGAAGCTAACACGATGCTGGATGAGTTGAGGCATCTTTCTTTTGCGTTGGATAGAAGGTAAGATTGTTTTGTCATAACTACACATTCTTACATGCTTAAGTTCTTGTTATCATATCAAGTTAAAGCTTAGTGTAAGTAATTTTTCTCTTTAAATGTGGTTCAACCTGTTCATATACTAAATATGTTATTTTTACTTTCAAAAAACTTGAAGAGATTACTACTAACTCAAACCTAATGGTTGGCTTTATGCATAAAATCTAGACAAATCATCTTCATTTCGTTTCATTGCGAAAGAATTGCCTTAGAAGCTCTGGTGTCATAACTTCCTAATTGTTCCCATAATGCTGAAATTTTCCCTGTTCTATTCAGTAAGCAAGAAATTAAGGATGACATCTCAACAATCATTGAACTCGTAATGAGATTGCAGTTAAGAGGACCAAGGTTGGACTATTTCTTGAATCGTTGCAAAATGATAGGCAACAAAGGAATCAAGGCAGGAAAAATAAAATAGTTGAGCAATCCTGCAATGTTGTAAGGCGGTTTCTTCAATTCAGTAATACTTTACCCCTTGTATTTCATGTTTGTTGCAATATTTAGTTGTCATCATTATCACTGAATGTGCTACTTTCCAAGAACATTTGCAAATGAAACAAGCAATAAATATGTAAAGGAATTCTATTTGTTTTGTAAGCAGTATAAGTGAGCTGATCTACCCTTGTAAAAGCATGTAAATATTGCAAAAAAAAAAAAAAAATCATTAAACTTCTATTCAGAAGTAGCTGTTAAGAGATGACAAAAAGAACATCTACTTCATATATCTTGAATAATCATTGAGTACAATATATATAACCTAAATGAAATAAACTCTAATAATCTAATAGACGAAACTACCCTAAATAACTAATAGAAAATACAATAATCTTCACACCCCCCCTCAAACTGAGGATGCGAGCGCAGAAAGCATCGAAAGTTTGCTAAGAAGAAAACGAAAACGAGCAACAGTATGAGTCTTCGTAAAAAAATCGGCCAACTGAAGAGAAGACGGAACAAAAGGAAGAGAAATAGTGCCAGTCTGAAGATGCTGTCGGACAAAGTGACAATCAATTTCAACATGCTTGGTCCGCTCATGGAAGACTGAATTATGAGCAATCTGAACAGCACTCTGATTATCACAATACAACGGAGTCGGATCAGAAAGAGAGATGCCCATATCAGAGAGAAGCCAGCGAAGCCAAACTATCTCGGAAGTAGCGTGAGCCATGGCACGATACTCAGCCTCAGCAGTGGAACGAGCTACAACAGACTGTTTCTTACTTTTCCAAGATATGAGAGAATCACCGAGGAAAACACAAAGACCAGAAGTGGATTTGCGATCAGAAATATCACCGGCCCAATCAGCATCAGCATAGGCACGGAGAGTCAAGTCCGAAGAGGTAGATAACAGTAGACATTGCAACAAAGTGCCCCGAAGGTAGCGCAGAGTACGGAGTAAGGCAGCCCAGTGTGTGGAGCGAGGAGCAGAAACAAACTGACTGAGAATGTGCACAGCATAGGAGATATCCGGACGAGTAACAGTGAGATACACAAGGCACCCAACCAACTCACGATACAAAGTGGGATCCTCAAGAGGAACGCCATCAGAAGCAGAAAACTTAGCATGCAACTCAAGAGGAGTGTCGACAATCTTATCATCAGTGAGATTGGCACGAGAAAGAATATCACGGGCATATTTAGTCTGAGAAAGAAGATACCCAGTAGGAGAAGTAGCAACCTCAATACCAAGAAAATATCGAAGAGACCCCAAATCTTTCATCTCGAACTCCTGAAACAACTGATGCTTAACCTCCTCAATAGTATTACAATCAGAGCCAGTGATGATCATATCATCCACATATAAGAGAAGAAGAACAAGGCCAACAGAAGTACGCCGAACAAATAGAGCACAATCATGATGACTAGGGCAAAAGCCAAGCTGAAGTGCAACAGAGTGAAATCGCTCATACCAAGCACGAGGAGACTGCTTAAGACCATAGAGAGCACGGCGAAGACGACAAACCACACCAGAGGGTGAGAGACCCATGGAGGGCGATATATACTTCCTCCGCAAGAAGATGCCCATTCAGAAAGGCATTTTTGACATCAAGTTGAAACAAAGGCCGTTGATGGGCAAAGAACAGAGATAAGAGTGCGAACAGTAGTCATTTTGGCAACAGGAGCAAAAGTCTCATCGTAATCAATCCCATACTCCTGAGAAAAGCCCTGAGCAACCAAACGAGCCTTGTATCGTTCCAAAGAACCATCAGAAAGGGTTTTGACCTTATAGACCCATTTAGAGCCTACAATATTCTTGCCAGTAGGTAATGGAACCAAATCCCAAGTCTGAGTGTTAGCCAAAGCAGTTAACTCGTCATTCATAGCAGCAATCCAATTGGAATCATGACAAGCTTCCTTGTAGGACCTAGGCTCAAAATAAGTATGAAGACAAGAAAGAAAAGACTGATAGGAAAGAGAAAAACATGTATTACCAAAACCATACCAGTTCGGAGCACGACGATCACGCGTGGGAAAACGACGTGCAGGAGGAGCGGGATCCAAAGAAACAACTGGAGGACAAGAGAGCTAGAGACAAAGTGAACTCGGAAGTGCTTGGCACGCCGATAAACAAGAAGAGGAGCAGGGAAGGAGTCGGAGAGGAGGAGTCAAGCGAGATATTAGAGGTACTAGGAAGAGGCAAGGTAGAGATCTCAATATCGTAAACAAGCTCATCGAAGAAACATCAAAAGGAAATGGGTCAATGTGAACCAATTCTCCTTGGTAATAGGGACAGGTGGAAGGTATAGTGTAGTAGGGTAGTTTTTCCAAAAAGTGACATGCCTAGACACATAAAGCTTTTTGGTGGCAGGATCATAGCATCGATAACCTTCGATTAATGCCATACCCTAAAAAGACACATAGGACACAACGAGAACTAAGCTTAGAGCGCCTGCTAGGAAGGAGCACAAAGCATGTAGAACCGAAAACACGAAGAAGAGAATAATTGGGAGTAACACCAAGAAGACGCTCATACGGAGATGAGCCGAGAGAAGAGGAGTAGGCATCCGATTGAGAAGATATGCAAAGAAGGAGCAACTTCTCCCCAAAAGACAAGGGACAAAGGATGAGAGTAGCAAAGAACGAGTCAGTATCAAGGAGATGGCGATGTTTACGCCACTCGACCATTTTAAGGGGAGTGTTCGAACAAGAAGACTGATGAATAGTACCATGAGTAGCTAAAAACTCCTCAAACTCAGACAAGTAATACTCACCCCCCAAATCAGAACGAGAACTTTAATGGTGGTGGAAAATTGAGTGCAAATCATGGAGTGAAAATTGGAATATATTTTGTAAAAATCAGATTTTCGTGTCATCAAATAAACCCATGTAAACCGACTGTAATCATCCACAAAAGACACATAATATTGCGAACCACCCTTGGTAACTATAGGGGAGGGACCCCAAACATCAGTATGGACCAATTGAAAAGGAGAAGATGAAATAGAACTACTTTTATTAAAAGGAAGAGCAGACATTTTAGCCAGTTTACAACCACGACACTCAGAAATATCACTAATGGGAAAATTGCCTAAATGTCCAGACCTAACTAACATCCTCAACCGATCACTCGACAGATGACCTAACCTAGAATGCCAAATATAAAACAAAGAGGACTTATTGTTTAAACAAAAAGAAGACAATGCAGTAGAAGACACTTCTAGAGGAACATGCAGGCTGTCCAAGATATATAGTTCTCCAACTCTACGCCCGATCCCAATCTGCCTCTTGGATACCCGGTCCTGTACAACACAATGAGAAGAGGAGAAAACAACATCAAAACCGGAATCAGATAATTGACTAATAGAAATAAGACTGAGTGAGAGGTTAGGCACATAAAATACAGGAGAAAGAGACAAATGGGAACAAGAAATAGAACCAACAGAGTGTACAGGCATAGAAGAACCATTAGCAGTAGCAATAGTGATAGAAGAAGAAGGAGAGACACAATTACTGAGGAGAGATGCAACAGGGTCATATGATGTGAACAACTGTAATCAAAGATCCACGAAGTATGGATATTACTCAAGAGGATGAACCGACAAACCGAATCGAGTGGTAGTCATAGCGGAGGCTTGGGATGAAAGATTTGGATTGGCCACCATGAAAGACTTGAACTGCTCAAACATAGACTGCATATTGGAAGATGGATCATTCTCAGAAACTGGTGCAGAAAAGGCGGCAGATGAGCGAGATCCTGAAAATGCCGGCTTAGCAAATGGTGAACCAGATGAACGACCCTTGGGCTGCAAAAGTTTAGGACATGCATGTTTCCAATGACCTTTCTGATGACAGAAGCTGCACTCATCCATGGAAACCCGAGGCTTGGGCTTACCAGTAACTTGAAATAAATGAGAAGATGGGGTGGGCAAGAGCGGAGGAGTGGCAAAAACTGACTGGGAAGCAGGAGTACCATGAGCCACCTTAAACCGAGTTTCTTCCGCAATAAGCTCACGGACAGCACCATCCACAGAAGGCAAGGGAGACCGATGAAGAATAGCTCCCCGAAGTGGCTCAAATTGATCACGAAGGGCCATGAGAAATTGAACAAGATGTTGTTTCTCCCGATACTTGATATAACTGTCAAGTAACTGCAAATCGGACGGTTCCATCAAAGCAAGCTGATCCCAATAAGTAGTCATCTCATTGTAGAACTCCTGAATGGACTTATCTTTCTGACTAGCACTGCGAATAGACATCTCAAGTTCATACTGTTTTGCAAGGTTAGACTCAAGGTACATAGTCTTCAAATAGTCCCAAACTTGTTTAGAAGTAGAATACTTGGAAAAATTCATACCAATGGTAGTTTGAACTGAATTATGAAACCAAGTAAGAATTTGTGCATTTTCCTTATCCCATTTAGCAATATCGGCCTTAGTTTCTTCAGTTTCTTCCTCAGGACTAATAGTTATACCAATAACATAGTTCCACATGCCTGTACCCATTATAAAATTTTACATCACATGAGACCAATAAGAATAATTGGTACCATCTAATTTAGTAGTAATAGCTTGCAATTTATCATCACCATAATTGTATACCCAAAACTACAAAGGCATTCAAAACAGATTAAAAGGCAATGGAGAAGAGGAAGAGATGATCGACCTGTGAGAAGTAGTGATGTTTGGTCCTCGTCCTCAACTGAACCAGACAAAGATGGAGACCTGCTATGAAGGACCACAGACCAGAGCGATGAAGGACTACAAATCAATGAGATACCCAACCTAGGTCTTCGAATGGACCAGAGACCGGCGATTAAGAACCCACATCAGCGCGATGACGGCTTCAGCGATGGCGCTTTCTAGGGTTTCGATTGAACTGTAACCAATCGCTTGGTGATGACCTCAATGCGACAGATCATCGAAGCCTTGCAACGAAGCCTTGCAACGAAGCCTTGCGAAGAGGAAGAAAGAGCTGCGACAACAACCTTGCGAAGAACGACTGCGACAGGTATGCTAATGTTTGAAACTTAGCTCTGATACCATGTTAAGAGATGACAAAAAGAACATCTACTTCATATATCTTGAATAATCATTGAGTACAATATATATAACCTAAATGAAATAAACCCTAATAATCTAATAGACGAAACTACCCTAAATAACTAATAGAAAATACAATAATCTTCACAGTAGCTTCATGTAAAAGATGTAAACGCTTTGGCAAACTCTCAATATTTGTTGTGATCATGGATGGAGTATTTGTTAGAATCTTCCTATTTGTAATCCGATTTAGAATTTTCCTATTGTCTTTAAGGCTTCTTCCTATTTATTTGGAGTCAATTCAGTCACATAAAGAATACAATTGGCATTAATGCAATAATCTTGTTATTCAAACTTACAACATTGACACTTATTTTCGGTTTAAGTATGTTGTTGCCAAACAAACCAGCTGCTGAAACACAATATTCTACAACACACTTACATGGGGTGGGGCCTACATTCCCACATTGTTTCGGCCCTTACCCATGTGACTATTGTAGAATATTGTGCATCTCTCTATCTTTTTGGTTGCTGGAAAAGGGAAAGCGATGCTTGTATTTCTTCTAGAGTTCGCCCCTTAGTCTCCGGGACCAGCTTCACAACAAACAGAACAGTCGAACCACAAATGCCAGCAAATATGAAAAACGATCCTGAGTGACAACAGTGAAAAATAAGAACTCAACTCATACACATGTATTCAGAGAGAGAGAGAGAGAGAGAGAGAGAGAGAGAGAGAGAGCACCTGCGGAGCTCCATTGAAGTACAAAATTAAAAGTGTATGCAACAATCCAAGAACTTGCCCAGACGAGAAAAGTAATAAAACTTCCAGCTGAACCCTTTATGTCTATAGGAAGCATCTGAAAAAATAAAACCAACGTCGTCATGCTTAAGTTACAAAAAAATAGTTCTTATATCATGCTAACTACCGGTTAATATTTCCATACAAGATAAAAGAATACCGGTTTAATCTAGATTTGACATACCTCTGACAAGATAATCCAAGGTGCGCCACTAATCCCTATTGAAAAAGATGATCCGTACACCTGGTTGCAAAAATCAATAATTCACATGTTGCTCGGTTTCAGGCATTGATAAGCTATAATTTGGCACAAACAGAACAAAAAATTGATAATGTAAGATTTCACTTTGTCAAAAACAAGTACAAGACTTTAAATTGCATACAATCGTTTAAATTGCATTCTTATGCGCAGAGAATATCAGGGCGAGAGAATATTACAAACAAAACATCAAAATATTTACTTTTGAGCTGTTTTTCCATTCATACATAATAAGAAAAGTGGGAAAAGCTATGTTTGAATTAAATCATTACCAGTATCCCAGCCAACACCAATACAGCTGTTATCTCCTTTTTTTGATCAAAATCCTGCTCGCGATAATTAAAAAATAACCATCTTTTAGTTAAAATAAATAAATAAATAAAATCCATTTTATTTTGAAGCTACCTTCAAGAGGAATCCCAATCCTACAAGAATATTTCCCAGGCATGTTCCTGCTGCGGAAATCTGCATAAACTCTGATTCTCAAAATCTATTCATTACATTGAATTCTTAAAATATAAATAAATAAATAAAACTCTTTCACATTCTAACCATCCATAGTGGTCGTCACCCGGATTTATCCATTAAGACTACACCCAAAATGGAAAATGGAATCTGCAAAAGCATGCATTAGCTGAGAATTACATCAATCAAAATCCCATATCAAACACACACTAGTTAACGACTCAAGTACCTGAATAATAGCCAGTATTGTAGTGCCAAGGGTAGCCGAGCAACCTATAAATTATAGATTCATATATCCATGAATATTTCCTCAAATGGTACGTTTATTTTTAATTAATTCATAAATTAAAATGAGATACCAAAGGCCCTTATTTTACCAGCAGACTCAAAAATCGAACTTGCATAGTAGGAAATCGCAACCGTCCCTCCAAAAATTGCCAGTAACACTATACCAACTCCAATCTATTGCAATTTGATTTGTTCATAGGAATGTCAGACAAATCATGAAAATGTGAAGGGTCATAAGATTAAATGTTTAAGTCTTACAGTTAGCGAATGAGCATATTTCCACTGAAACATGTCGATAAAACTAGATTTTGGGAGCTGCTGAGCTAGTTCCAGGTAATCCTGTGACAATAACAGGATTTGTCTCATTTCTTGGGGGAAGAAAATGAAATTCTGAAAACAATATTAGTTTTGTTGTAAAGAGTGACTTCTTTAATTAGCAAATTAAATTCGAAATGTTACTCTGATTTCAGCTGCTTCTTGAGAAATATCAACATTTTGTCCCCTAAGGCGTCGTAGACTTGCTTCTAATTCCTTTTCTTTTCCAACCTTTACCTGCAGATGGTTGTACTCATCAATTGCACATTCTATAATAATTTTATTTTTTATTTTTTGCAGCATCAGCTCAGTGAAATTTAAAAAAAAAAAAACATAAAAATAAAATAAAAAGGGAAACCATAAATTTTTCTAATTTTCTTTTGTCAAAATATGTTCTAACATGTTTTGTTTGCTTCTTATTATACCAAAGATAGCAAGGAAAAGAATAGAACAAACATTACAAGAAACCAGTGAAGAAAAAAAACAACTTTGAATACTCCTCTTTTTATTTCTCCCTTCTTTCAAACTTGGACTGCTCAATAGCAACGCCAACTAATTTACAATCTCTTATAAAATTTGAATTGAACTCACCAACCATCTTGGAGACTCTGGTATGAAGAATAGACCAATAACCTCTACTAGGCTTGGTATAGTTCCTGAAACCGCAAAATGTACAAGAAATTAAAATGAAACCATCTTTGGACTAATACAAACAGTACAAAAGTAGACTAATTAAATTACCAATTATAGCCAAGGTGCGCCAAGTAACGACATTGCCAACGAAATACACTAGTGACAAGCCACAGGTTAACATTAACTGTAGAATTTCCAAAAGATTTGTTCATAAAAAAGGGTTAATTATCTAATTCAAATCTGAAACTATTTTTTGATTATTTACCTGATTAACTGCTGTAAATGCTCCTCGACTATTCTTGGGAGTGATTTCACCGATATATGCAGGTGCCTGTTGGTATCTGGCATTGTTAGCACCATTATGCATTTCATTGAGAAGCAAATCGAATAAGAAAACCAAAACTTTATGTAACTAGTAATTACCGCAAAACAATGAACCCCAATGCCAAATCCCAAAAAAACTCTTCCAATGTCGAGCCACAAAGCAACCTTTCAACAAATATTGAACATTTATATAAACTATGCCATACATATGAAATAATAAAATGAAATATATTGGCTTAATTTGGATTGTTACTTTTATTTTTGTTTTTTTTAATTAGTGATTCTTTGTGCTCTTTAGAAAAATAATAATTGCAGAAACCAGCCGGATTCTGGAATTAACAACGTGAAGCTTCAAAAAAGATTTGCTTCTACTGCTGCCACAGTGAACCCCATTATCTTCTTTCAATGATCATCTTCTAAATTTAATCCCTGTGAATGTGAAGCTGCTCTCAACAAAATAACATTCAGATGCATATATACTCGTCTTAGCTGCAAAATGATTGGTGAAAAGGTACATTTCTTGGCATTCACATGAAATGCAAATGAATTAAAATTGTAGCCGTTGGGAAGGGGAATGTCAGTTAGTCACATCCATCATGTTGTAGTGCTTACCACATTGTTATTCCACTTTGCCTACACTCCACTTCATAAGCTTTTAGTCTTGCACACAAGGTTTTGAAAAGCGGTTGCGGTGACGCAATTGCAATGGCGGGGTGTAAACGTTGTAGTGTAACGGTTGTGGTAGCCGAAATTGTGAATTTTTTAATTTATCGCACAATTTGAAAAAAACTTACCAATACGCATAATTTTTTTTTCAAAATCACATTTATTAGGGTTTAAAATAGATTTTGATTAATTTTTGTTAGTTTTTAAGTATGATCTAATATATTTCATATTTTTAAATCACTATGAAAGGAACTTTTTACATTTTATTTCAATAGTTAATGAATTTAAGAATGATTGATTTTAAATGTCTATAAAAAATATTTTTGACCAATACCTAAACTAACTAAATAAAAAAATATTTACAATTATTAAATGAAATGATTATAAAACAAATTGTGCCATAAACAAAAAAAAAATAAAATTTGCTAATGATTTTTTTTTAAAAAGAAAATTGTTTAGACAACACTTTACATCTAACTAAATAAAATTATTTACAATTAAGTATTAAATAAAATTATTATAAAAATCAGTGATTTTTTTTTAAAGAACACATTATAGTAATAGAATAAAAAATATTTACAATTAAATATTAAATGAAATAATTATAAAAATAAATACAACCACTGTTTATATATTTTTTATTTTACATGCTAATGTAATGAAATAAAAATTAAAAAAATAAATTATAAAGAAAAAAAATCCATATTTGTGCTTGAATTACTTGAGTATTCATTATTTTTTTGTAAGAATTTTTTTATTTTTTTTTAGAAAGGAAACTATTCAAAATATTGCAACGATGTGTAACGGGCTGTTACAGCCGTTATGTAACACCGAAACAACTGTTACATATATAAATTTCCACCGCAACCGTTACGTAATGGCAACAACCATTACGTAACACCAGTTTTTGAAACCTTGCTTGCACACTTCCCTGCAATTATTTTTAGTCATGAGCTTTAGTCTTGCACACTTCCCATCACACTATTTTTTTTTTACCTATAAAGGACCTCACTTATATCCCCCATCGTCTCCAAAAGGCCAAGGAAATGATAGAATTTGACCCAAAAAAGGAAAAATCAACTTGTGACAAAGCTAAAGCTCATGAAATGGAGAGTTGGCAAACTAAAATAGTGGTGCAGTCATCCTACCACATAGTTGTGAGACTAGAAAAACATTTCTCATTCACACATTTTGCACACGACCACATACTAGTGTCATCTTACTTCTAATCATCTCGTCAAACAAAAATTACAAGTGTGCAACCTAACAAGAAAACATAAGATAGGAGTACTATATTAAGTCACCATCTAATGTAACATAAAACATCACTCATGATATCTTGTCTATATCCTAGATTGCTCGACCACATCAGACTAATCATCATTAACCCCTCATGTGTCACAACTCAAAGCAATGTTTGAAACCAATTATCTTTTATGTACTCGTGATTATATCAAAAAAGCATAAATTTGATATAATTGTTTGGACCATGAGATTGAGGTTGTTATTTGAACAATCAATGTATAGCCACTAGCGTCAATTCATTTAGACTATAATGCCTTTCCTAGAGATGCTCTGTTGGACTGCATCAATCATGACGCCTTGGAAAATATGCTATCTTAATATCAACATTAAGTCCTTGGTGAGAAATGTGCAAGAGAGGTTTGTGTAGGAAAAAGAGAGTTTGGCTAGAAAAGCTGAAAGCCTTAGGGTAATGCTCTATCATGGTCAGAGGTTTGTGTAGGAAAAAGAGAGTTTGGCTAGAAAAACTGAAAGCCTTAGGGTAATGCTCTATCATGGTCTCTCTCTAACACCATCTTCGTGCCTTGAACCTAGAGTGTGGGACATAGTGACGCTCTAGTAATCTGTCTATTGATGGATTCATGTTGCTTGCTTGCGTGGACGCTTGTACCCAAGCAAGGCATTTTTTTTGTCAATTATTTTTGCGCTAGAGGTACACCGACAACCCTCTTAATTTTGTTTAACAAGGTAAAACACAAAAGAAAGAAGGAAAAGTACAAGTAACCTCTGCAAAAATTATTGCAAGCCACCCCAAGATGAAAGATACTCCAGACAACAACATTGTCTGCATCACAAGATCATCAACCAAGATTGAGAAATGTTTAGTGATTGGTATAGTTCATATCTAAGGTTAACTTAGGACAAAGCCATAAACTTACAAATCTTCGACCAATGAGGTCCGCTACTTTTCCACTGACTATTGAACCTAACATTCCTCCAATTGTCAACATTGAACCAAAAAGTGAGTACTGCACATTAAGAAAAACACATGAGATATATCAGTTGAGCAGTGAAACACAAGCAGAACTGTTTTGAATATGTTAAACAATCCACTCAATTCTGTTTTCCTCCACAACAAGCAACTCAATCCAATAGTGCTACACTCACATTTATGCAGCAGTGATAAGTAGGATTTGCATTATTGATAGGTTATTTACTTTACATTTGCACGAAACAACTTCAAAGTCCAATATGGTTATTTTGAGATTCTATGAATCTATGATCCTAAATCTCAAACATTCCCTACTTTGATTAGTTACATATCATAAAAAAAAAAAAAAAAAAAAAAAAACAACTACAACTACAACCTAAGATTAATGCCTAATAGCTCCACAATGATAAGAAGTTCGATTGCTTAAGCTAAAGATCAACTATTTACATTAGAAAATAGCAATGTTCATCACATGCTTGCTATAGAATATTATAATAAATAAATACTCTAGTTAATAAGTCTTCATTCGATTACTTGGGTTAGTTACATTTTTTCCCCTAATTGACTATCTTAATCATGTTCTTAATTAAGTCCAAGGTAATAAATAACAAAATACAGAAGCAATAACAAGCTAAGCTAGTTTTTTCTAACTAGCAAAATTTACAATTTTCACAAATTACAGCAAAAGTCGCAGATATGGTTCATATATTGTGGTCTCTTTGTGTTTTTAATATTATTTTTGTTTTATATATGCTATAGCGTGTAATTCGTTGCTAAATCTCTTCTCTAGCTTTGTCATAATTTGCTAAATCTCTCTCTCTCTCTCTCTCTCTCTCTCTCTAACCCCCCAAAAGAGGAATTTCTAATCTATGAATTTAGTAGGGAAGCTTTGGTTGATAAAGCAAAAAGCGAAAAAAGATTGATATAATTGACCCCACTTGAGTGAGACATGAAGTTTAGATTGGTTTGGTCTGGTTTGATTATCTTATCATTAAAATAGGAGGAAAACAAATTAATAGAGAAAGCAAGGGAGAAATTTGTAACTTTGAATACCACTCATGCATTTGATGAGAGAATTTTCATCTTGGTTTCATATATAAAGTGACAAATATTTGGTAAAAACTCAAGCCTCAATTCAATCCACTCATATACATTTCACCTTCTATATTTGAGAATGAAATAGTTCCTTTAAAAAGGGAAAGCTATAAGAAATTAAATTCTCCAAGATTAGAAAGCTTTTCATCAATCTCAACTTCCATTTCCTTCCATCATCCTATCTAATAATAGTTGATGTCACTTTTTGGCTTAATAATTCCAAGTATACCACATCATATATATTTTTAGCACACAAGTACTAGCTACTGGGCCACTCGGCATTTGAAAAATCATCTTTATTGTGACATTTGGTTTTATGGGGCAATGGCCCAATCCGCCAATGACCTATTAAGGACCTATAAAGACATTTTAACCCTTTACAAAGCCCAAGATCCCTCAAGTAGCTTGGTACCCATACATGGTTTAGGTCCTTCAGCTCAAGTACCTTGGCACCCCATACATGGTTTAGGTCCTTCATCCTAGTCCATTTAAGACCATTTCAGCAGCATACATCACGAAAATTATTAGGTGTCCTAGCTCGCCACGTCTCTACTCTCAATCAATCACCAATTGTCAAGTTCCCTTGTTGTTCTCCATGCTTCAATATAAAATTACAGGACCCACCCTTTCTACCAATCACAACACCTCTGGACACCAGTTGACCATGCCCCAAGACTACCAAATAACTTCTCATACATCACATAAACCTCATGGGCACAACATATATCTCCTTTTTGTTTCTCAAAAATAAATATATATATATATAAAAAACCTCATGGGCATAACATACATCTCCTTTTTGTTTCTCAAAAATAAAAACAAAAAACGTCATCGGCACAACATTCCAAATGAGGCCTAGCTAGCGCTCCCAACGACTTGGCATAACAACTTCAGGTTAAGAGTAATGTTAGAGACTCCAAAAAAATTATCAAAAATTCTATAAAATGTACCAATGACAATGAATATTATATTGAATTTTTGATATTTTTTTTGAGATTTTTAAAATTTTTGCAGATTAAAGGAAGCCCAACCAACAGCGCAAAAGATCGCCTAACAACTACAAACCATTTTTGCCCCAAAAATCTAGCCCTATGGTTGAAGAACTAAGCAAATTAGCATTGCCCAACCAATGTGCTAATAAGCCATTGAAGTTCATGAGATGTGTTAATAAGCCAAAAAGATATTGGCCCTATTTAATTGTCAGGATTGGAGGTAAGTGATTGAGAAAATAGAATATATTATGTTTAAAACTAAGAGTTGACCCAAGGTTTGGAAAAGCAGTTGCGGTCACCGTAATAGTTGTGGTGGTGCGGTTTGCGATTACGGGGTGTAACTGTGAATTTTTTAATTTTTTGCACAATTTGAAAAAACTTAATGATACAAACACACACATACATATATATATATTCAAAATCACATTTGTTGGGATTTAAAATAAATTTTGATAAATTTTTATTAATTTTAAAGTATGATCCAATATATTTCATATTTTTAAATCACTATAAAAGGAGTTTTTTACATTTAATTTCAATAGTTAATGAATTTAAAAATAAATAATTTTAATTGCCTACAAAATTATTCTTACCAATACCTGAACTAATTAAATAAAAAATATTTATAATTATTAAATGAAATGATTATAAAAATAAAAATTGTGCTATAAACAAAAATTATTTTTGAGCTATTGATTTTTTTTTAGAATTAATTACTTAAAATTCCTATTTACAAATGTTATAGTAGCTCAAGTCCTATCTAAGATTTTTTGAACCAATAAATCCTATTTAATAAAATTGAGAATATTATCAGTTTTTCTCAATTTTTAAAACTAAGAACATTATTAATTTTGCATAGTAATATTCTAAATAATTGTTTCACTAACTGATGAAAAAAAAGAGTATGAGATTAAAAGTTTTTGCTCTTCTACTTATTGGTTTGATTCAACTATTTAACAAAATCAAGAACATTATCAATATTTTTCCAGTTTTAAAAATGAGAACATTATCAATTTTTTCATTTTAATTTTTTTTTTCCAATTTTGCACATCAATGTTTCATTATCATGCTCCTTTATAGACACAAAATTTTCAATTTTGCACAAAAAAATAATTCAATTTTTTCAAAAAAAAAAACATTCACTATGTTTCCAGTTTTTTGAAAACATTTTTCAAAAAATTCTATTTTCTTATTTTCCATAATTTTTTGTTTTTACTGAATTTTTAAAATATTTTAAGCAATTTTTTTAAAATTTTTTTAGACACACCTAACTTAAATACAGTTAAAAAGTATCATGAAAAAAATCTTTAAAAAATTCACTAAATACCAAAAAATACAAAAAAAAAAAAATTTAGTATATTTTTTTGTATTTTGTGTACTTATTAATTTTTTAAAATATTTTCTCACAAATATTTTACTTTTTAGATACATCTAAGTAAGGTGTATCTAAAAAAGTTTTAAAAAAAAAAGACTTAAAATTTTAAAAATATTCACTAAAAACAAAAAAAAAATAAGAAAAAACAAAAACTCAATTTTTAGAAAACTAAAACCAAGCACATTGATTAGTTTTTTTTTTTTTTGGCACATAATTTTTTTTCATTTTTTCAATTTGAAAGTTGATATTTTAAAGTTTTGAAATTCAAAATAAATGTTAAATCATTATGTTCCTTTATAGATAATCATAAATAATAAACAATCATTATTTGAAAAGCAATTCCTACTATTAAAAATTTAATGGGATTTGAAGGTCCAATAAATCTTAATTAGAATTTAATGGAGTATAAGTTCATAAATTATGAATTGTGTGTAAATGCCCATTTTTTTAAAAGACATTTTTTAGACAGCACTTTACAACTAAATAAAATTATTTACAATTAAGTATTAAATGAAATGATTATAAAAATAAAAATTATACCATAAATAAAAATTATTTTTGAGCTACTAATTTTATTTATTTTTTAAAAGACATTTTTTAGGCTACACATTACAGTAACAAAATAAAAAATATTTACAACTAAATATTAAATGAAATGATTATAAAAATAAATACAACCATTGGTTATATATTATTTATTTTACATGCCAGTGTAATGAAATAAAAATTTTAAAAAAATTACAAAAGATAAAAAATTTAAAAAAATTATAAAGAAAAAAAAATTCATATAAGGTTTTTTTCTTTGGGTTTGGATCACTCGAGTATTCGTTCTTTTTTTATAAACTTTTTTTTTTTTTAATTTATAGAAAGGAAGCTATTTAGAATATTGTAAAAGTGTGTAATGGTATGTAATAGGCCGTAACGGCTGTTACAGTATCGCTACAGCCAACGATGCACGGACACGGAACGGGACACGACACGGACACGCGAACAAATAAATTTTCAAAAAATGGGGGACACGGCACGCTGGGGACACGTTTAATATATATAATTTTATTTATTTATTATATGTCTAAAATTTTAAAAAAATATCATTGGTTCCTACACAATTACAATAATAATAAAATTAATAAACACATTTCCTAAATTTTTTTAATAAAATTGATTTTTTTTTAAAATAAAAATAATTTATTCTATGAACTTTAGGTTTAACAAAAATAAGGATAAAAAAAGAAAAAATAAACAAAAAGGGAGGGGAGACGAAATCAGGAAATACAAGGAAGTGAGAGACCGGAGGGGAGGGGAGGGGAGGGAGAGAAGTGAAAGAGGGGTGAAATCAGAAAAGAGAGAACAAAAGAGAGAGGGGAGAGAGATGAAACAGAAGAGGGAGGAGAAGAAGAAGAAAACACAGAGAAGAAGAACAGAGAAGACGAAGTACAGAGAAGATGAAGAGAAGAAGCAAAATAAAGAAAACGAAGAAGAACACCTTAGGTTAGGGCTTCTTCGATTGATCTCCTTTGAACAGGTTAGGGCTTCTTCCTTCAATCGATCTCTCCCTCGATCTCTTTCTCTCCTCTCCAATCGATTAGGGTTATTCAATCCACCTCGCGCGTGTCCAAAAAGTGTTATCATATGTCTAACTGGAAAATTCAAAAAAAGAAAAGAAAAAAAGAGGACATGTTAGAGAAGGTGTTAGACACATGTCCACAGCGTGTTCGTGTCCGATACTCATATGTAGGCCCTGGGGACGTGTTAGTGCTTCATAGGGTACGACTGTTATGTAACACCGAAACGGCCATTACATATGTGAATTTCCATCACTGCAAAAACGGGTGTAATGGGTAACGCCTATTGCCGCAACCATTACGTAACACCACTTTTTAAAACCTTACCCACTAGACTAAAAGGAAAGTAGATTGATTTTAGGAATGAAGATTGATTTGCTATGCATCTTCTGAACTTTGAATTCATGAGAGGATCATCAACAGATAAGAAAAAAAATAAAAATTAAACAGATAAAAAAATAATTGAATAGATAGTAAAAAATTAAACATATAAAAAAAATATTTCAACAGATAAAAAAATATTAATTTTAGGAATGTAGATTGATTTGCTATGCATTTTAAGAGTGTAGATTGATTTTAGGACTGTAGATTTCTTGTTTTGATTACAGTTCCAACGCAAAACAAATTGCTTTATAAACAAATTGGTTTCGTTACATTTGCAACAGTTCATCTTCATGCATATGATTATAATGAACATCAAACAAAACAAATTTGAAAATCACCATAACCATAAATGTTCACAATTCCTAGGCGACTTTGCAAGCAAAAAAAAGGCTGATCAAAATCACATTGAAACAAGAAAGTATCTGAAGGCAGCTCGTCTTTTCGATTGAATGAGTCTTCAATGGATTTGAAATCAACAACATCTGACAAATCTACTGCTCCGGGTTGTTTTTTTCCTAAATGTGAACACAACATCACATTTACATATTATTTTCTATGTATATATGTAGATTTATATATACATACCATTCTGAGAGAGAAAAAAGAGAGAGATTTGAGTTTGAAAAACAGGGGTCTAATTCTTGAATCATCTCTCCCTTCTTCAATCTCGTTAAGCTTGAGACGACAATTTCAGTGACTGGGTGATGGTGGCTCATGCGCAAAGCGATGGTTCTGGATTGGATCTGGAGACAACGGCGGTGGATCAGAGTGGATTGCTTAGATATATAGAGAGAAAGTAGAAAGTAGAGAGATATGGATGTTGAACACAGGTTCTTCACTCAATTTTTTGATATCTTCATTCAACACTTGGTGGCCTTCTCTTTGAAGCTTGCAGACAGCGACAAGGCTGGCGAATTTGGCTTTGAATCTGTTGCCGACACCGACATCCTCATTAAGAGTGGCATTCTTCACGATGGAGATCGGTGAAGGGGGGAGATCGCCGGCAGAGGAAGGAGATGGAGCAGAGAGAGAGAGAGAGAGAGAGAGACGATGGAGAAAGAGAGGCGATGGAATAGTTTGGTTAGGGTTTGGTTTGGGAAACAATATATATATACATGGATAGTTTGGTCACTTTGTAGGAGCTTGCCTTTATGGACAAAGAATTTTAGAGTGTGGACATTTAGGCAAAGAGAATCCAAAATTGGATTTATGGACCAAATCCCCTAAAAAAATTTGATATTAAAGTATATTGATGTGAATCACAAGGGATTGGTCTGCTGGTCAAGACTTGGGGTTTGGGAGATGTACTCTCAGGTTCAAAGTCCTAACTTTAATTTAGACCCCCAAATAAGCTGAGACAATGTTCTCATTATACATATTGGAAATAACAATCAGTTTAGATGTCTATTTTTGAAACTCTAGGTCCAAACTTAATTTTTTTGGGACAAAAAAGACATTATTTATCCAAAAGGAAACCTATCTATTCAAAGTTTAGCTATATGTCTATCTATTCAGATGTTATTTATATGTACATGTGTCATTTATCTGTACAACTATTTATTTAAATGCTCAACTATTTGTTCAAATGTCCACCTATCTATATATATGCGTACCACTTATCTATTTAATGTCACCTATTTGTCCACCTCACCATCACTAGTTGTCAGCCACCACGGACTTTTCTGGCGCTTTTCCAGCCAATTTTCTAACTACTTTTCCGACATCAACAACTTTTCAAAGCATGTCTTTATCACAAAAATAAAATAAAATAAAATAAATAAATAAAATCTTAGACTAAATAACATATGGCCCTATAAGAATTGACTTTTCGCCAATTAACTCTATTGGAAACAAGAGAAATTACTCAATATAACAATATCCTTAGAGTAAGTCCTTGTGATATTCTAAAATAATAATTATTGATTTAAATCAAAATTATTGGGGGTACGCATGGCATATGCACACAACAATTTCAGCCATTATGCCCTTTTGTTGTTATTTATCCCCCAATATAAAATTGTTGGTTACATCTCTTGAGGCAAGTCCACATGGTAGAACTTTATATTTAGTAGGGTAATGTTAGGGATACCAAATTTTCTATCAAATAAATGACCAAATATCTCACATGGGTGTTGTAGACCCCACACCCATGTGAGACATTCTGTCATTTATTTGGTAGAAAATTTGGAGCCTATAGCATTTTCCTATTTAGTGGTTGAAGTTGAAGGAAAATTAGATGTCTATAGCAAACTGTGCGTATTTAATAAAACCACAACAGGAAAAAAAAATCTAAAATTAAATTTTAGAATGTAAATTTTTAATTCCTAAACTCAAAAAAGGAAAGTTTCTGAAAACGAAGGAAGAAAAGAAATTTCTTGTTCAAGTCTAAAATAGGAACAAGAACACACTCTAAAACAAAAAGCAGAATTAATTTATTTACAACAACTATCAGATTATTGTTGTAGAAATGCAGAAAGGAAAGACAGTTGAGGCGTGTGTTGGACACACTTTCCTTAAGATTGTTACATCCTCGCTACAGTGCTCGAGAACAGATGATGCTGATGTTAGATAATGTCTCAATGGGACCACATAATTAAATGTGGTGTTATCATTTATAAAAAGCCTACAATTTAAGTGATTCAATTTAGTTAATAGGCTTAAGGGTATATGTGTTATGGACCTAATGTGTAGATACTAGTTGTATAATTTCTATTTCTATGAGGGGCAGAAATAGAAATTAAAACATATTGGTTAAAGTTGGTTTAATGACTAATTAATTGGTTTAATGGCTAATTAATTAGTTTAATGGTTAATGGGTAGCGATGTGCATTTAATATCCCATATGGTGGTTTCATGGGACTTTATAACTTTCGGTTATGAAAACCAATTACAACCTTTAAAGGTTATGGTCCTATTCCTTCCCAAGTGGTGAAAAAGAACAATGCCATGTTTTTAAATCCTCTCAAGGAGAAACATAAGGCACCAAAGGGAAAGGATTAGAAGGCAATAACATAGTCAATAACAAAGAGTTTATTGATAATCACGCTTCGTTTAATCATTCATCAATAGATTCGTATGTCATTTTGTCTTGATTTCTTGTTGATACACATGGTAATTGATCCAAGTTTAAGGTTTATGTTCGAAATTTATGTTAACAATTGGTATCGAGCCTACATTATCATGTGTATTATCGAATTGATATGCTTTATTCATTCTATTTAGTTTCACAAATCGATTCTGAATTTTCTTATGGATGTAAATTCATTTTTCTGTTTTGTTACGTGAAAATGGCAATCTGTTTTTACGGAATTGTAAAATGATTAATTGGTCGGTTTGTTTTTGGACCCGTCAATTCTATTTATATATGTATGTATATAATTGGGATTGCTGCAGATTATATAATATTTAGGTAACAAATTAAGAAATCTTTAAATTTCTTGTAATTTATACAACGTCTCTGACAATTTCATTTCCTAACGTTCTAAATATAAGTCAATTCAAACAAGATGTCACAAAAGTGATCTCTCTTGTCTAGATTGTTTTATATGGAATGTTTTGATATTCATGTCTGTATCTCATGCGGGTATTTATCGGTCCAAAGACATGATTAATACTTGGCGAATTACACACACATTTTGTGGTGATAAACATGTGCCAATTGTAAAGGAAACCTAATGTGAATAATAAATCCATCCAAAGATAGATTTGTTATTTGACATAACTTATTGTCAATGTTTGATCATTACAACAAGAATACCACTTACAGTTAATATCACTACCCAAAGGTTTGGTATTAATGTTGTGCTAGGTATCTTGAGATGTTGTCATTAAATTAATTTATTTAGAGATTATCTGTTTGGTAACTTAATGTGAGCATAATTGTTTATTCCTTTTATTTTCTTTTGGATTACTTTAATGTCGACTACTTCAATCTCTGCTAACATGAACAATGTTCCAATGTTAAATGGAACAAACTTTAAGAATGGAAAGAGAACATATTGATTGTTCTCATTTGCATGGACATAGACTTGGCATTAAGGATGCCAAAACCGAATGCTCTCCGCACAAAGTACTCTGAGAAATTGTGTACTTTGAAAAGTGGGATCGTTCTAACGAGCTAAGTCTTATGATCATGAGCGTGGGATTCGAAGTCTTCGGGGTGCAATAACGAGAGGATGATACGTTCGATGAATTTCTTTCGAAATTCAAAAGCGTTTGCTAAAAAGCGATAAAATTTGAAACAAGCACGCTTTTAGCAAGCTTGATTTTAATAAAGTATAAAGGTAAGGGTAATGTTCGCGAGTACATCATGGAAATGTCTCATCTTGCTTCAAAACTTAAGGCACTAAAGCTCGACCTATCTGATGATTTGCTCGTGCATTTAGTTCTCATCTCTCTTCCTGCACAATTTAACCAATTTAAGGTCAGTTATAACTGCCAGAAGGAGAAATGGACTCTCAATGAGCTCCTTTCATTTTGTGTGCAAGAGGAAGAGAGATTGAAGCAAGAAAGGACTGACAGTGCTCATCTGGCAAGCACCTCCAAGCATACGGGCAAACGAAAGCATAAGGGAAAGGAAGTTGCTATTCCTCAAGGTCCGGAACCAAAAGCGAAAGTGCGAGGATGGTTGTTTCTTTTGTGGCAAGCCCGGACACGAAAGAAGGATTGTGCCAAATCGTGCTTTGGCGTGTAAAAGAAATTACATTTCATGTTTTGATGCATTACGAAATAAATTTAGCTTGATTACCAAGAAACACTTGGTGGGTAGATTCTGGTGCTACTACTCACATATGTGTTTCTATGCAGGGTTACTGAACTAGAAAAGCCAAGCGATCTTTGAAAGATACATCTTTGTGGGTGATGGCAAGTCAATAGAAGTCGAGCAATAGCGCACTTTAGATTATTCTTGGCGGTTATTATTTGGATTTATTAGACACTTTTGTTGTACCGTCCTTTAGGCGGAATTTAATTCTTTACGTATTGGACAAATTGGGATATTCTTGTTCTTTTGGAAATATGAAGTTTAGTATGTCTATTAATTCCAATGTTGTTGGTCTTGGTTTACTTAATGTGTTTGATAATCTATATTTGCTTGAAACTATTGCATCTTATAATGCAACCTTGCGTGGAATCACGGTACCAAGCGTAAATTAACTAAGGAAAATTGACCTCATTATGGCACAAACGCCTAGGTCACATCTCTAAATCTAGAGTTGGCGCCTTGTATCTAATGGAATTTTGGACTCTCTTGATTTTTGATTTTGATGTGCGTGTTGAGTGTATCAAGGAAAAGCAGACCAAAATAAAGAAATATGGTGCCCATAGGACTCTGAGATGTCTTAGAATTAATTCATACGGACATTTGTGGCCCGTTCCCTATGGCGTCTTGGAATGGTCAACAATATTTTATCACATTCATACGACTATTCGAGATATGGGTATCTATTTCTTATCCATGAGAAATCACAGTCTTTGGGCGTATTCAAAAATTTAAGGCGAAGTTGAGTTACAACTCAACAAGCGGATTAAAAGTGTCGAATCCGACCGTGGTGGTGAATACTATGGCGATATGATGGATCGGTGAACAACGTCGGGACCGTTTGCACAATACGGAGGAATGTGGAATCGTCACAATACACCATGCAGGATCACCTAGCATGAATGGTGTATCGAGAGCAAACCGGACTCTTAAGGATATGGTAAGAAGTATGATCGGTCATTCTACTTTACGAGTCCCTCTGGGGTGAGGCTTTAAAGACAGCAACTTATATCTTAAATCGGGTGCCAACTAAAGCAGTTGTAAAAACACCTTATGAGCTTTGGGTTGGGCGAAAGCCTAGTCTAAACCATTTGCATGTGTGGGGGTGTCCTGCTGGGGCGAGGCCTTATAAACCTCATGAACGAAAATTGGACTCTAAAACCATTAGCAGCTACTTTATTGGCTATGCCGAACGATCACGGGGTTACAAGTTTTATGATCCCACAAATAAGTCAATATTTGAGACGGGAATTGCAACATTTTTTGAGGATGTTGAGTTTGGGGAGAAATCGATTAGAGACATTGTCTTTGAGGAGAGCGAGAGTAATCCACTTACTACTACTACTTTTGACCAATCACGAGGTTCCTATACTGTCATTGCTCGAGAAGTAATTTGGATCCTCAACGAGACAATGTTGTTCAAGATAATATAGTTCAAACCCCATTCAAGATGAGGTAATTATTCACGAGGAACAAACTCTACAACCTCAACCTCAAGAATCATGCCATTAAGGCGATCCACAAGAGAAAGGAGATTTGCACTTTCGGATGATTATATTGTATATCTCCAGGAACATGAGGTAGAAAATGGAATGTCGAAAGATGATCCAATCAACTTTTGTCAAGCCATGGAAAGTTCCAACTCTCATAAGTGGATAGAAGCCATGAATGAAGAATATAAGTCTATGCAAGACAATAAAGTTTGGGAACTTGTCTCATTACGGTTGGTCTGGCTTAGTAGGTTGTAAATGGATATTTAAAACCAAAAGGGATTCAAATGGTAATGTGGAGAGGTATAAAACGTCTTGTAGCCAAAGGCTTTACTCAAAAAGAAGGAATTGACTTTAATGAAACTTTCTCTCCAGTTTCTTCGAAAGATTCTTTTAGGACAATTATGGCGCTTGTTGCATATTTTGATCTTGAGTTGCATCAGATGGATGTCAAAACAGCTTTTCTTAATGGTGACATTAAAGAAACAATTTATATGGTGCGACGAAAACTTTGTGTCGGGAGACCCAAAGAATATGGTTTGCAAATTGACTAAATCCATCTATGGACTCAAACAAGCTTCGTCGTGGTACTTCAAATTTCATCAAGTTATCACTTGTATGGTTTTGAAACTAATGTTGTTGATGAATGTGTATCACAAGTTCGATGGAGTAAACACATATTTTTGGTTTTATATGTTGACGACATATTGCTTGCCTAAGCGATATAAACTTATTGCATGACACGAGATTTCTATCTAAAATTTTGAAATGAATGATCTTGGTGATGCTTCTTTTGTATTAGGAATCGAAATACACCGAGATCGTTCTCGGGGTATTGCAGGATTATCACAAAGGAGCTATATCGAAAAAGTACTCAATAGATTTGGCATGCAAAATTGTAAACCGTGAAACCAGGTTGCTAAGGAGACAAGTTTAGTCTCGATCAATGCGAAGACCGATCTTGAAATTCAAGAAATGCGAAGATTCCTTATGCCTCGGTAGGGAGTCTAATGTATGCTCAAGTATGTACGGCGTCCGGATATTGCGTTCATAGTTGGCATGTTAAGCGAATATTTAAGTAATCTGGCATGGATCATTGGAAAGCGATCAAGCGTGTTATCGATATTCTGAGAGAACAAAGGAATATATGCTCACATATAGGAGATCGGATAAGTTAGAGGTCATTGGATATTCCGACTCGATTTTCTTTGGATGCCAAGGCGGTAGGAAATCCACATCGAGCTATATTTATCATTGGTAGGGAGCAATTTCTTGGAGGTCTGCAGCGACGCTCATGCTTCATCCACCATGGCGCAGAAATTTGTAGCATGTTATGAGGCATCAAACCAAGGGATATGGTGCGAATTTTGTCCGGGTTGCGTATTTTGGAAGGCCGAAAGACCACTTAAGTTATATTGTGACAATAAGTGCGGTTTTATATTCCAATAACAATAGGAGCTCGACAAAATCAAAGCATATTGATATCAAGTTCCTAGTTGTAAAAGAAAGAGTGCGAGTGAATGATTTCCATAGAGCACATTGGGACAAACTCCATGATAAGCGGATCCACTTACGAAGGGACTACCACCCAAGGTCTTTCATGAGCACCTTTGCTCGAGATGGGTGTGGTTCTATTGAGAACATACGGTTTAGTGGGAGTTTGTATTTATATTCTTGCTTTATGTCACCTTAAGTTTTATCTATGTAATTAGATTAATTTCGAAATAAAGTATTGATTTATTACGCTGTTACGTAATGTGAAGTATTGATCTCAATAAAGTTAAGTAGGACCAGTTGGAAATAGTCATGTATGGTTTACATTACATGTAATTTCCATGCTACGCATCCATGATTGATCTATGTCATTTAGTTTGTATTAGTATCGTGACCATTGGTGGGTCGAGTTACGATTGATGTAACGAACCGCTTTGATCCTATATTAGTATAGTTAATGGACAAGATTGTTTGGATACCCTCAAGTTATGATAACAAATTTCGAGCTCACTAAAGTTAAGCACATTTTTCAGGTACATATGTGGTCCATTGGGGAGATTGTTAGATAATGTCTCAATGGGACCACATAATTAAATGTGGTGTTATCATTTATAAAAAGCCTACAATTTAAGTGATTCAATTTAGTTAATAGGCTTAAGGGTATATGTGTTATGGACCTAATGTGTAGATACTAGTAGAATAATTTCTTTTTCTATGAGGCGAATAGAAATTAAAACATATTGGTTAAAGTTGGTTTAATGACTAATTAATTGGTTTAATGGCTAATTAATTAGTTTAATGGTTAATGGGTAACTGATGTCTGTTTAATATCCCATATGGTGGTTTCATGGGACTTTATAACTTTCAGTTATGAAAACCAATTACAACCTGTAAAAGGTTATGGTCCCTATTCCTTCCCAAGTGGACCACATATGTATCCTGAAATGTGCTTAACTTTAGTGAGCTCAGAAATTTGTTATCATAACTTGAGGGTATCCAAACAATCTTGTCCATTAACTATATTAATATAGGATCAAAGCGGTCTTCGTTACATCAATCGTAACTCGACCCACCAATGGTCACGTATACTAATACAGCTAAATGACATAGATCAATCATGGATGCGTAGCATGGAAATTACATGTGATGTGATCCATACATGCCTATGTCCAACTGGTCCTACTTAACTTTATTGAGATCAATACTTCACTATACGTAACAGAGCGTAATAAACTGAATACTTCATTTGTGGAAAAATAAATCTAATTACATAGATAAAACTCAATGCTGACATAAAGCAGTAATATAAATACACACTCCCACTAAACCGAATGTTCTCAAATAGAACAACACCCATATGAGCGGTGTGCTCATGAAAGACCTTGGGTGGTAGTCCTTCGTAAGTGGATCCGCTATCATGGAGTTTGTCCCAATGTGCTCTATGGAAATCATTCACTGCACTCTTTCTTTTACAACTAGGAACTTGATATCAATATGCTTTGATTTTGTCGAGCTCGTTGTTATTGGAATATAAACTGCAGACTTATTGTCACAATATATCTTAAGTGGTCTTTCAGTGCCTTCCAAAATGCGCAACCCAGTGACAAAATTCCACAGCCATATCCCTTGGTTTGATGCCTCATAACATGCTACAAACTCTGCGACCATGGTGGATGAAGCTATGTGCGTCTGCTTTGTAGGCCTCCAAGAAATTGCTCCGCCAGCTAACAGGTAAATATAACCTGATGTGGATTTCCTACTGTCTTGGCAACCAGCAAAATCGGAGTCGGAATATCCAATGACCTCTAACTTATCCGATCTCCTATATGTGAGCATATATTCCTTTGTTTTCTGTAAATATCGTGATAACACGCTTGATCGCTTTCCAATGATCCATGCCAGATTACTTAAATATCTCGCCTAACATGCCAACTATGAGCGCAATATCCGGACGCAGACATACTTGAGCATACATTAGACTTCCTACCGAGGCATAAGGAATCTTCGCATTTCTTGAATTTCAAGATCGGTCTTCGGGCATTGGTGAGACTAAACTTGTCTCCTTAGCAACGGTTTCACGATTTACAATTTTGCATGCCAAATCTAATGAGTACTTTTTCGATATAGCTCCTTTGTGATAATCCTGCAATACCCGAGAACGATCTCGTGTATTTCGATTCCTAATACAAAGGAAGCATCACCAAGATCTTTCATTTCAAAATTCTTAGATAGAAATCTCTTGGTGTCATGCAACAAGTTTATATCGTTTGTGGCAAGCAATATGTCGTCAACATATAAAACCAAAAATATGTGTTTACTCCCCGAACTTGTGATACACACATTCATTAACAACGTTAGTTTCTAAACCATACGAAGTGAGAACTTGATGAAATTTGAAGTACCAGACGACGAAGCTTGTTTGAGTCCATAGATGGATTTAGTCAATTTGCAAACCATATTCTTTGGGTCTCGACACAAAGTTTTTCTGCACCATATAAATTGTTTCTTTAATGTCACCATTAAGAAAAGGCTTTTGACATCCATCCGATGCAACTCAAGATCAAAATATGCAACAAGCGCCATAATTGTCGTAAAGAATCTTTCAAGAAACGAGAGAAAGTTTCTTTAAAGTCAATTCCTTCTTTTTGAGTAAAGCCTTTGGCTACAAGACGTGCCTTATACCTCTCCACATTACCATTTGAATCCCTTTTGGTTTTAAATATCTATTTACAACCTACGGGCTTCGCACCAACTGGTAATGAGACAAGTTCCCAAACTTTATTGTCTTGCATAGACTTATATTCTTCATTCATGGCTTCTATCCACTTATGAGAGTTGGGACTTTCCATGGCTTGACGAAAGTTGATTGGATCATCTTTCGACATTCCATTTTCTACCTCATGTTCCTGGAGATATACAATATAATCATCTGAAAGTGCAAATCTCCTTTCTCTTGTGGATCGCCTTAATGGCCTGATTCTTGAGGTTGTAGAGTTTGTTCCTCGTGAACAATTACCTCATCTTGAATGGGGTTTGAACTATATTATCTTGAACAACATTGTCTGGTTGAGGATCTGAAATTACTTCTCGAGCAATGACAGGTATAGGAACCTGTAATTGGTCAAAAGTAGTAGTAGGAAGTGGGATTACTCATGCTTCCTCCTCAAAGACAATGTCTCTAATCGATATCTCCCCAAACTCAACATCCTCAAAAATGTTGCAATTCTGTCTCAAATATTGACCTATTTGTGGGATCATAAAACTTGTAACCCGTGATCGTTGGCATAGCCAATAAAGTAGCCGCTAATGGTTTTAGAGTCCAATTTTCGTTCATGAGGTTTATAAGGCCTCGCCAAAGAGACACCCCCACACATGCAAATGTTTTAGACTAGGCTAGCCCAACCCAAAGCTCATAAGGTGTTTTTGTTGCTTTAGTTGGCACCGATTTAAGATATAAGTTCTTGTCTTTAGAGCCTCACCCCAGAGGGACTCTGGTAAAGTAGAATGACTGATCATACTTCTTACCATATCCTTAAGAGTCCGGTTTCGTCTCTCAGATACACCATTCATGCTAGGTGATCCTGGCATGGTGTATTGTGGGACGATTCCACATTCCTCCAGGTATTTTGCAAACGGTCCTGGACGTTGTTCACCTGATCCATCATATCTGCCATAGTATTCACCACCACGGTCAGACCTGACACTTTTAATCCGTGTGTTGAGTTGTAACTCAACTTCGGCCTTAAATTTTTTTGAAGACGTCCAAAGACTGTGATTTCTCATGGATAAGAAATAGATACCCATATCGGGAATAGTCGTCTATGAATGTGATAAAATATTGTTGACCATTCCAAGACGTCATAGGAAATGGGCCACAAATGTCCGTATGAATTAATTCTAAGACATCTGTAGACCTATGGGCACCATATTTCTTTATTTTGGTCTGTTTTCCCTTGATACACTCAACACAGACATCAAAATCTGAAAAATCAAGAGAGTCCAAAATTCCATCAGACACAAGGCGCTCAACTCTAGATTTAGAGATGTGACCTAGGCATTTGTGCTATAATGAGGCTGAAGTTTCCTTAGCTAATTTACGCTTTGTACCTCGTGATTCCACGTGCAAGGTTTCATTATAAGATGCAATAGTTTCGAGCAAATATAGATTATCAAACACATTAAGTAAACCAGTACCAACAACATTTGAATTAATAGACATACTAAACTTCAAATTTCCAAAAGAACAATAATATCCCAATTTGTCCAATACAGAAACAGAAATTAAATTCCGTCTAAAGGACGGTACAACAAAAGTGTCTAATAAATCCAAATAATAACCAGTTTTAAGCAATAATCTAAAGTGCCATATTGCCTGCACTTCTATTGACTTGCCATCACCCACAAAGATGTATCTTTCAAAGATCGGTTGGCTTTTCGTAGTTCAGCAACCCCGCATAGAAACACATATGTGAGTAGTAGCACCGTAATCTACCCACCAAGTGTTTCTTGGTAATCGGCTTAAATTTATTTGAAATGCATCAAAACATGAAATGTACATTTCTTTACACGCCAGCACGTATTTGGCACAATCCTTCTTTCGTCCGGCTTGCCACAAAAGAAACAACCATCTTGCACTTTCGCTTTTGGTTCGGACCGAGGAATAGCAACTTCCTTTCCTTATTCGTTCTTTTGCCCGTATGCTTGGAGGTGCTTGATGAGATGAGCACTGTCACCCTTTCTTGCTTCAATCTCTCTTCCTCTTGCACACAAAATGAAATGAGCTCATTGAGAGTCCATTTCTCCTTCCGCGATTATAATCGACCTTAAATTGGTTAAATTGTGCAGAAGAGAGATGAGAACTAAATGCACGAGCAAATCATCGATAGGTCGAGCTTTAGTGCCTTAAGTTTTGAAGCAAGATGAGACATTTCCATGATGTACTCGCGAACATTACCCTTGCCTTTATACTTTATTGAAATCAAGCTTGCTAAAAGCGTGCTTGTTTCAAATTTTTATCGCTTTTAGCAAAACGCTTTTGAATTTCGAAAGAAATTCACCGCAAGAATATCCTCTCGTTATTGCACCGAAAGACTCTCGAATCCCACGCTTCATGATCATAAGAATTAGCCTGTTAGAACGATCCCACTTTTCAAAGTACACAATTTCCTCAGGAGTACTTTGTGCAGTGAGAGCATTCGGTTTTGGCATCCTTAATGCCAAGTCTATGTCCATGCAGCCGAGAACAATCAATATGTTCTCTTTCCAAGCCTTAAAGTTTGTTCCATTTAACATTGGAACATTGTTCATGTTGGCAGAGATTGAAGTAGTCGACATTAAAGCTGAATCGAAAAGAAAATAAAAGGAATGAACAATTATGCTCGCATTAAGTTACCAAACAGATAATCTCTAAATAAATTAATTTAATGACAACATCTCAAGATACCTAGTACAACATTAATACCAAGCCTTTGGGTAGTGATATTAACTGTAAGTGGTATTCTTGTTGTAATGATCAAACATTGACAATAAGTTATGTCAAATAACAAATCTATCTTTTGATGGATTTATTATTCACATTAGGTTTCCTTTACAATTGGCACATGTTTATCACCACAAAATGTGTGTGTAATTTTGCCAAGTATTAATCATGTCTTTGGACCGATAAATACTCGCATGAGATACACAGACATGAACATCAAAACATTCCATATAAAACAATCTAGACAAGAGAGATCACTTTTGTGACATCTTGTTTGAATGGACTTATATTGAGAATGTTAGAAAATTAAATTTTTGTAGACGTTGTATAAAATTACATTAAATTTAAAGATTTCTTAATTTGTTACCCCGAAATATTATATAATCTGCAGCAATCCCAATTATATACATGCATATATAAATAGAATTGACGGGTCCAAAAAACAAACTGACCACCGAATCATTTTACAATTCCAGAAAACGGATTGCCATTTTCACAAAACAAAATAGGAAAAAACAGAATTTACATCCATAAGAAAATTCAGAATCTGATTCCAGGAAACTAAATAGAATGAATAAAGCATATCAATTCTGATAATACACATGATATGCTGGCTCTGATACCAATTGTAAACATAAATTGGAGAACATAAACCTTACACTTCGGATTATTTACCATGTGTATTATCAAGAAATCAAGACAAAATGACATACCTGAATCCATTGATGAATGGTTAAACGGAAGCGTGATTATCAATAAACTCTTTGTTATTGATTATGTTATTGCCTTCTAATCCTTTCCCCTTTGGTGCCTTATGTTTCTCCTTGAGAGGATTTAGAAAACATGGCAGTGTTTTTTACCACCTGGGAAGGAATAGGGACCATAACCTTTTAAAGGTTGTAATTGGTTTTCAAACTGAAACCTTGTGGAAGTTCAAAAGGCTTCCATTTATTGTGGAAGTTACAAAAGGAAACAATAAATGTCTATTTATTGTTTTCTAAAACTGAAAACCAACTTTAACCATTATTGGTTTTAATTCTATTTCTGCCCCTCATAGAAATAGAAATTAAACAACTAGTATCTACACATTAGGTCCATAACACATATACCCTTAAGCCTATTAACTAAATTGAATCACTTAAATTGTAGGCTTCTTATAAATGATAACACCACATTTAATTATGTGGTCCCATTGAGACATTATCTAACAATCTCCCACTGGACCACATATGTATCCTGAAATGTGCTTAACTTTAGTGAGCTCAGAAATTTGTTATCATAACTTGAGGGTATCCAAAACATGAAATGTACCTTTCTTTACACAATAAATTTATGTTAACAGCTGACCTCCCAAGATGCAACGACTATCCGAGAATTGCAGCACTACAATCTGGGTCTGGCGAACTGACTGAGTTGTATCTCTCTCTTACAGAAAATATAAGAACAATATGCAAACAATATGCAGAGGATAGAGAAGAAAATAAAGGAAAAAATGAATGAGGGAAATGGTTGGAGAAAGCCTGTATTTATAAGCAATAAGGTGACTGTTTGGATGGGTTTGGAAGCCCTCTGAATAGGTGTGAAACTGAGAAACTGCCGAAGTGAAGAGAAGTGATCGGAGAAGGAAGGGATGCCATTGTTCAGGTTTGAATTTGAAAATCTGGCACAAGTGTTTGAATTTTTCCCTTTAGGAATTCAAATTTTCCTACAAGATTTGTGGAAATAAAATAAATAAATAAAAAATTCAAACAAATTTTGTCAAAAAAATTAAAGCTAGGATCTGACCCAACCCATAACCCCAAGACCCAAGACTGCAAGACATGGCATGGCTTGGCCTTGGCGGTGACAAGTGGCGGCATGCGTGTGTGGTGGTTTTAGGCCAAGCACACTTTGTCCATAACTCCCCTCCTTACAAAACTTAGAGTGACCTTTGGGGCCCAATCCAAGCGTGTACACCTAGAGCTTATATGCTCACACAAGCTCTCTTAAAGTTTCAATTTGGGACATCCAATTTAAGGAAACCCAAATTTGACTCTTCAACTTCCTATTTCACGAACTCGAAAACGACGTCAACTTCCCATTTAGTTATAAATGGTTTTGACGAACTGTTTTCACCGTGTGACTTGCCACGTGGCAAGGAACACGTCACCTCTTTGGACCCACCCCAAAAAACGTGTGGGCCCTACTCAAATTTGGGCTCAAAGGTGGCCCAAAATAAGCCTATGAAAACCATAAGTTCCAACAATCCCCCATGTGAATGGAGTTGACGGAAACGGACATGCAACAATATACAAAAATACAAAAGAGTACATAAGGAGATACCCTACTTCGGGATAGGTAGCTTTTGACTTTAAACCTCCCCTAGTGAAAACCTATTGGACTTACTAGCTGTCCAGTGGACGTGTGATGCCTTGAATTGTTCAGCCGTTGGTGTAAGCCCAGACAATGGTTACACACAATGTATTACCAACCACAGTCTTGTTCTACGGTTGTGTTCATTTTGGCCCTGAACAATACCTGGTTCAGTGAGTGCTCTAGAGAATTCAGCCTTTTTAATTCTCATACAATCGGCCCAGTTTACATTTACATAGGTAATTCTTATTAAGAATGTCCTGCCACACTCCACTTAGATAACCAAGATATAAGAATCATTAAAAGCAAAGCTTATCCTGACTACGTTGCAAAGATCACTCTTTTTATCATAGAAAATGGGTAGGAGAGAGAACCTCTCTAGTGATCGAGGAATCTCCATGATTCGGTTGTCCCATTAAACCTAGTTCTCGGGATCTCTAGTCTTCTAGGTTGAGTTGCCATTATGGTGATTCTTAGTAGGCTTTAATCCTATTCCCCTACCCACCCAAATAATATTTACCCACCAAAAAAAAAAAAAATCCCATTTCCCTCGATAAACTAAACACTTGCTCTCTAGCTAGCTCTTTTGTTAACGAATCCGCGATATTATCTTTAGACCTTATATAGTCAATGGTAATTATACCATTTGAGAGCAATTGTCTAATGGTATTATGTCGTCGACGAATGTGTCGAGACTTGCCGTTACACATATAATTATGTGCTCGTCCTATTGCTACTTCATCGTCACTATGGATGTAATCAGTTCGTTACAGTCGGTATTTAAGTAAAAATTATACCGAACCGATAGTGTCGGTTTTATTATTTTGAACATCTATACAGACCATTTCTCCCATCAAACCGTACCGAACCAAATCGATTGAAATGGTTCGGTTTGGTGCGGTTTAATCGGTTTAGGATTTTTTAAATTTGAGGCACTTTTAAATATAATCATTAAACTGTATAAAAACATTAAATTAGTTATTTGACTATCATTTCAAACATATTCAATCCATCCATTTAATATATATTTTTCAATTTCTAAATTAACAAAAATAAAAACAAAAAAAAAGTTTAAAAATACTAAGGTTTCAAGAATAATAAGTTAGAGTTAAGATTATATATAATAAGAGTTTACAAACTTAGGTTATAAAGATAATAAGGTTAATTAATTAAGGTTAATAATTTATTATACTTATTAATATCATTATATTATTAGATTATATATATTATAAATATAATATATGTTGAAACGGTCTGTTTCGATTTAGATCGGTGCACAAAATGCTTAGACCGATACTGAACCGAAAACCGAAAAAAATCAAATTTAAAAACTACGCAAACCAATTCTTGTTAAAAAACAGACCAAATATAGTCGGTTTGGTCCGGTTCAATCGATTTGATCAATTTTTTCGATTTTTCTTACATCCCTAATTGTCATAGTATATTCATATAGCTGGCACGAGCTTTGGCCACATTAGAATATCTTCTAGGAAATTTCAAAGCCACTATGCTTCTTCTCCTATTTTATCTAAAGCTATAAATTCAGATTCCATTGTGGACCTTGCAATACAAGTCTGCTTGGAGGACTTCCAAGAGATTGCTGCACCCCCTAAGGTAAAGACATATCCACTAGTGGACTTTGAGTCATTGGTATCCGAAATCCAATTTGCATCATTGTACCCTTTAAGTATTGCTGGATATTTTGTATAATGCAAACCATAATTTTGGGTATGTCTTAGATATGTAAGTACCCTAATTATAACTGTCCATTGGTCCTTCCCTGAGTTACTTGTGTACCTACTTAATTTGCTGACTGCAAAGGCTACGTTAGGTCGTGTGAATTCATTAAGTACATCAAGCTTCCAATGATTTGGGAGTATTCGACTTGTGATATGCTTTCTCTTGTATTCTTTAATAAATGAGCATTAGCATCTATAGGTGTCTTAGCAGGACGGTTGTCATACTTCCCAAATTTTCCCAAAATTTTCTGAACATAGTGAGATTGAGATAAGGCATACCTATCAGATGTTTTAGAAATTTTCATTCCAAGTATGACATCTCCTACTCCCATATCTTTCATGTCAAACCTTTTGTTTAACAATTTCTTGGTAGTTTTTATCATTTCGATATTGCTACCAATGATGAGCAAATCATCTACATAGAGACAAATGATTACATAACCTTTGTCGGTATTCTTGACATAGACACGTTTGTCACACTTGTTTATTCTAAACCCATCCGAAATCATATCATGATCAAACTTCTCATGTCATTGTTTCGGTGCTTGCTTTAATCCATATAAGGATTTGACAAGTTTGCAAACCTTCTTCTCTTGGCCAAGAACATTGAATTCCTCCGGTTGTTCCATGTAGATTTCTTCATTCATATCTCCATTTAGAAAGGCAGTCTTAACATCCATCTGATGTATTTCAAGGTTATACAAAGCTGCTATAGCAATCAACATACAAATGGATGTTATTCTTGTTATAGGGGAATATGTGTCAAAGTAGTCAAGACCTTCCTTTTGTCTAAACCCTTTGATTACAAGGCGAGCCTTGTATTTATTAATTGACCCATCCACTTTTATTTTCCTTTTGAAAATCCACTTTTATCCAAGTGGTTTGCACCCTGGAGGAAGATCAACCAATTCCTAAGTATGATTTTGTAAAATAGACTCAACTTCGCCATTTATAGCCTCTTTTCATAATGGTGCTTCAGGACTTGACATTGCTTCCTTAAAGCTTTGAGGCTCATTTTCTAACAGAAAAGTTAGAAAATCTAAACCAAAAGACTTAGATGTCCTTAGTCTCTTTCCACGTCTAGGCTCATCTTCTTGTTGGTCTTTGCCACTTTCCATTGCATCAGTAAAAGTTTGTTTATTAGAACTTGGCTCTTCCAATTCAGATAAATCGGCTTGTTCAGCCATTGTCTCTGTATCTACAGGAATTTGATTTTCATCATCCTTTTTCCAAGGAACGATTTGTTCGAAAAATGATGCATTTCTTGACTCGATAATAGTATTTGTGTGTATATCGGAAATACTTGATTTACCTACCAAAAATTGATATGCACTACTATTATTTGCATAGCCAATGAATACACAATCAATGGTTGTTGTTCCAATTTTAGTCTTTTTGGGACTAGGGATCGCCACCTTTGCCAAGGACCCCCACACTTTTAAGTAATTATAAGAAGGTCTATGACATTTTCACAATTCATAAGGTGTTTGGTTAGTTTTCTTGTAGGGTATCCTATTTACGATATAATTTGCTGATAAAATAGCCTCCCCCTACAAGTTCTGGGGTAAACCTGAACTTATCAACATGGCATTCATCATCTCTTTAAGAGTGCAATTTTTCCTTTCAGCCACTCCGTTTGATTGAGGAGAATAAGGTGCAGTGGTTTGGTTGAATAACACCAAGTTCTGAGCAAAACTCATCAAATGGTGCATCATATTCACCGCCTCTATCACTTCTTACAACCTAAATCTTTTTTCCAAGTTGATTTTCAACTTCTACCTTATATTGCTTAAAAGCTTCTAAGGCCTCATCTTTACTTCACAATAAGTATACATAGTACTTTTTACCACCTCTAGTTTGCACAAATTTTAACGCACCAATGTCAATGTGAATTAAAGTTAGTGGTTCAGTACTTCTCTCAATTTTATTAAATGATACTCTAGTCATTTTAGCTTCAACACATACTTCACATTTATGATTAGGATCAAGATTAAATTTAGGTAAACATTCTAGATTAACAAGTCTACGTAAAAAATCATAATTTACATGTCCTAATCTACCTTGCCATAAATCAAAAGAATCAACAATATAAGCAAAAGATGTGTTTTTATTATTAGAAGAAATAGTTGGTACAATAGTTAACACAATGAGCTTAAACAGCTCATCAGTCATATAGCCACGGCCTACATACATTCCAGCTTTAGTAAGTACAACTTTTTCATATTCAAATATTAGCCTAAACCCATTCTTAATCAACAATGACCCATAAATTAAATTTTTGCAAATTTCTGAAACATGGAGTACATTATTGAGAGTGAGTTCCTTCCTCGAGGTCATCTTTAGCACTATCTTCCTTTGTCCTTCTACAGTTGATGTAGAGGAGTTTCCTATGAATAGTTGTTCGCCATTTTCCACCACTTCGTAGATTGTGAACATTTTCTTATCGGCACAAATGTGGCAGGTTGCTCCAGTATCCATCCACCATTTTTTAGGGTTGTCCACCAAGTTAGCTTTAGAGACCACTGCAGAAATGTTGATGTCTACCAATCCCTTAGAAAGATTGTACACCTCAGTTATGTTGGCTTGTGCCAGTTTCTTGCTAGAACTTGCTCCATCTTTGCGGTTTCGACAATCCTTTGCTTGATGTCCATCACCACCACACATATAGCACTTGCCTTTGAATCTTTTGTTGTTCTCACCTTTGAAGCCTTGCTTGGACCCTTTGCCATCATGTTTTCTCTTTTTGTTGTTGAATCTTGAACTCTGTCCTTGTTCCGCAACATTTGCCTTAGCCTACATGACTTGGTTCCCTGACTTCTTCTCAAATTTCCGGTTGTCCTCTTCAATCCTCAGTCGCATGATAAGTTCTTCTAACTTCATTTCCTTACGTTTGTGTTTAAGGTAATTTTTAAAGTCTTTCCACGCTGACGGAAGTTTCTCAATTATAGCAGCAACTTGGAATGATTCACTCAGAATCATTCATTCGAAAATGATGTCATGTATTATCAACTGAATTTCTTGGACTTGGCCAACCACCGTTTTGGAATCTAACATCTTAAAATTCAGAAAACGTTCGACAACAAATTTCTTTACACCAGTATCTTCAGTTTTGTACTTTAATTCATGAGATTCCCAAAGTTTTTTGGCTGTCTTCTTTACACAATATACATTGTATGAAGAATTATCAAGTCACTTGCTTCTAGGCATCAATTGCAGCAACAAGTTGACGATTAACATCCTCTCCCTCTATCTGTTTTGGGGCTTCCTCACAGATGTACCGGGCCAAATGCAAAGTTCTAAGATAAAATAATATTTTTTGCTGCCATCTCTTAATCTCTGTTCCAATGAATTTTTCCAATTTCTCTCCATGGTTTATTGGCACCGTAGGAGTCACTGGCGATGGAACCGAGACTGTTGGGGTCACGGTCAGAATAGTCTCAGTACTATCCGTTGGCATTTTTTTTTTCCCTCCTTAAAATCACAATTTTAGACACAATAAATACACACAAAGCAAAACAAAATTGCATAATGATCTTAAGTTGTAGGGAAATCAGACGTCTATAGCAAACTGTGTGTATTTAATAAAACCACAGCAGGAAAAAAAAATTCTAAAATTAAATTTCAGAATGTAAATTTTTAATTCCTAAACTCAGAAAAAAAAAGTTCTTGAAAACAAAGGAAGAAAAGAAATTTCTTGTTCAAGTCTAAAACTAGAACAAGAACACACTCTAAAACAAAAAACATAATTAATTTACTTACAACAATTTTCATATTATTACTGTAGAAATACAGAAAGGAAAGACAACCGAGGCGTGTTTTGAACACATTTTCCTTAAGATCGTCATGTCCTCGCTACGGTGCTCGAGAACAAATGACGCCGACCTCCTAGGATGCAATGACTATCCGAGAATTGCAGCACTACAATTTGGGTCTAGCGAACAGACTGAGTTGTATATCTCTCTTACAGAAAATATAAGAACAATATGCAGACAGTATGTAGAGGATAGAGAAGAAAGTGAAGGGAAAAAAATGAGGGAAATGGTTGGAGAATGCATGTATTTATAGGTAATAAGATGACTGTTTGGATGGATTTGGAAGCCCTTCAAACAGGTATGAAACTGAGAAACTGTTGGAGTGAAAAGAGGTGACCGAAGAAGGAAGAGATGCCATTGTTCAGGTTTGAATTTGAAAATCTGGCGCAAGTGTTCGAATTTTTCCCGTAAGATTTGTGGAAATAAAATAAATAAATAAATAATTTAAACAAATTTTATCCATAAAATTAAAACTAGGACCCGACCCACGGCGGCGGTGACATGCGCGCGTGATGGTTTTGAGCCAAGCCTATTTTGTCCATAACTCCCCTCCTTACAAAACTTGGGGTGCCCCTTGGGATTCAACCCAAGGATACTCACATTTAACTCTTCAACTTCCTATTTCACGAACCCAAAAACGACGTCAACTTCACATTCGTTCATAAATGGTTTTGATAAACCGTCTTCACCGTATGACTTGCCACGCAGTAAGGAACATGTCACCTCTTTGGACCCATCCCAAAAAACATGTGGGCCCTACTCAAATTTGGGCTTAAAGGTGGCCCAAAATAAGCCTATGAAAATCATAAGTTCCAACAGAAGTGGCCCGAAATAAGCCTATGAAAATCATAAGTTCCAACAGAAGTTGTGAGACTCAGTGTTTTTGTTTGAATTTTGAGAGACAACTTGACTAGTATCACATAATAAGCGGTGTCGAATAATACTTCAAAACTATCAAATAATCACTCCTCCAAACCAAAGGCATAAAATAATTTTTCCATAGTATCTATCACCTGCGGAATTGAAATTTTGAGACATAATACGATAAATGCCAATCTACAAATATAGTGGTGTATTGCTCCAAAATGCTGAACAAATTATCAGAAACAGTGGTTTAGAATTTACTTTAAAGTGGTTATTTTATGGTCATGGAACAATAATACCATTTAAGACATAAATAACATTTGTCATGTTGCCTTCTATAAAGCAAATAAAAAGTAATAAGGTCTGGTTTGAGAATTTGTTATTTTAATAAATTTTTTGATTAAAATATGAGATAAAAAAAAGTAATCATCTTATTTGATTCTAATTTTTTAAATTTAATTTTCTGCAAATTGAGTTTTTTGTTTCTTATATTTTTTTTGTTTTTGTTTTTTGTTTTTTATAATATTTTAAACAATTTTTTTATTTTTTAAATACACTTAATATAAATACAATTAAAAAGTATAATATTTGTAAAAATGACATCTTTAAAAAATTCTCTAAATACCAATTTTTTATAAAAAAAAATTAAAAATTCAGTACATTTTTGTATTCTTGTGCATATATTAATTTTTTAAAAATATTATTTTATAAATAATTTATTTTTTAGGTATCTAAAAAAGTAAAAAAAATTACTTAAAATATTAAAAAATCACTAAAAATAAAAAAATGTAAAAAATAAATTTTTAATTTAAAAAAATTAAATTAAGAAAATTAAAACCAAACAAAGTGAAGATGCTCCGAATAATTTTTTTAACTTTTTATAATAAAAAAAATAGACAAAAAATAGTAGAAAAAAAAAGGAGTAAATTTTTTACTGTTTTTATATAATTTGTTAATATTTTTTTACTTTTAAGTTAAAATTCAATATTTATAAAAGAGACCTAAATCTTACTATATTAATCAGTAAAAAATAAAATTAAGGGATTGTTTGAGAAGTGTTAGATGAATATATTTTTTAATTTCTTACGAAAAATGTGAAATATAAATTGAATTTAAAGTAATGTGATAGAGAGGTGATATAATCTAAGGCCTTGTTTGGAATAACTTATTTTAGTTCATCTTTTTATCTTTTTCATGTCACATCAATCAATATCTCTTCTTTATTTTTTTACACATCTTTTTATAAAAAATTAAAAAATATATTTATTTAGAACATCTCAAACCACTCTAAATAAAATAATTGTGATGAAATAAAATAATGTATTAAAATAATATTTGCTATATTACTAAATAAAAAATTATTTAAAAGCGGCGGTAACTAGCTAGACGATGGGACATGACAGTACCGTTCTTGGACAGAGGCTCCTGTCAATAATCTTAGCCTCCGTTTGAGAAGTGAAATTTTCTTTGGCTTTGATTTTTTTTTTATATAGTGCAGCTCAAAAGGCTCTTGACTTTTTGGAAAGCTTGATTTGGGAAGGGCTCTTGACTTTTTGGCTTTTTTTGTGAGAGAAGAGTGTAATGATTATGGAATTGGATGTGATGTTTTTATGCATTGTGGCTACGTGGCTATTTTGTCTTTTTGCTCATGGCCCAATGGTACTTTAACAACGATGCCTTAGATAGTGGGACGGAGAGACTGTTCTTGGGAAGAGGACCGTTTAAAACTCCGAGAAGTTATTGGCCAATTCAAATCAGTGATTGATGAAAAAAAATGATTTATGACTTTTTAGAGTTCGTTTGGCGAGATGGTTTGTGATTAAAATAATTATAAAAAAATAAATTATTTTAGTTATAATAAATAAAATATCACATTTAATCAATAATTATTACATTATTTTTTTACAAAAAAAAAGTTAAAAAAATCAAAAAGTTAAAAAGTTAAAAAATCCTTCCCAAACTAAGTTTTTTAACCCAGGTTAAAATAGTAAAAAAAGTAAAAAAAAATTAAAAAGTCAACCCACTTCCCAAATCAACCCTAAATGTGTTTGGTAACAAAAATGTTAATATATTTTTAAATTTTTAATTTATAACTAGATAAAATAAGTTAAAATAATTAATAAAATAAAATATCATATTGAATCTATAATTATTTCATTTTTTTTCTTCATAAATATCACATCTAATTATAAAAAAATTTAATCATCTTTCAAAAATATAAAAATTTTAACCTACTAAAATAGTTTACTAAAATAAAAAAAATTTCAAACACCCACTTTGTATTGAGTGATTATAAAACATAAAAAAAAAAAAAATCTATAATTGGTCAGAAATATAATCCGCCATATCCCTCATTTTTATACTGTCATCTTATATAATCCTTTAAATCCCATTTGCTTGGTTTAACCCACTTATCAAAAAAAAATTAAATTTTTTATTTTATTTTTATTAAAATTTTTAATATTTTACACAAATTTTTTATTTTTTTAAATAAAATTGATTTAAATATATTTATAAAATATTATATTTATAAAAAAATTAAAATTCACCAAATACAAAAATATAAAAAAATAAAAATTCGATATATTTTCATATTTTGTTGTATTTAATAATTTTTTTTAAAGTAAAAAAATTGATTAAAATATTTTAAAAATTACTAAAAATACAAAAATACGAATTAAAAACTCAAAAAAATATTTTTTGAAAGTTCCAAATTTGCAATTATTTGGATGATAGAATTACTATTAATTCTCTTGTTTTATTATCAATTTTTCATAAAAACAAAACAAATTAATCATCCCCAACTACCCCTTCCATCTTCTACCAACCATCACCTCACCAAATCATCATCAACCATTTTTATCTCCCATTTCCTACCATCACCTAACCGTTCACCAACACAAGAACACCTTGCGTTTGGATCATAACACACTTTCCCTACATCTTTTATTTCTTTTTCTAAATTTCTTACAATTTTAAAATCCAAACATAACAAAAAAAACAAAAACACCATCAAAGCCACAACCATCATCGCCATCCCACAGCTTTACCACTCTCTCTACAAAAGCCCATTTCTATTCCATTCCTACTTGAATATCCCATAGCCATAGCTAAAATCGACCACCTCCATTGCCCAACACCATAGCCACCACGGCTAACCACTATTCCTTCTCCATCAACTTCCTCCACTCCAATCACATCGATCACTATTGCTATTGCCAAAACACACCATTGACCACTATCTCCACCAATCAAAGCCACCATTTCCTTCATAATATAAAAATTCACCACTTATTTTCAAAGATTGAACCACCACTCATCGCTCAACACAAAACCCACCACAATTTCACATCTCATCATGAAAATTACCACAATTTCATTCAATAAACCACCACCAATGCCCATCCAACCATGGCAAACACCATAACCCACCAACACGCTTGTCACCCCTAATTTTCACATATCGGCTTCTCCCTTGCCACAATAGTTATGTGTTGAGTTATAGAGAGCATGAGGGAGATCAAGTTGATACTTGAGCAACTATTGTGTTCTTACCCACAATGGCATTGTTCAAGCTACATTTTTGAGTTGGGAGGATATGAGAGACAGATCAAGAAAAATGAGAAGAAGAGTTTTTTTGCTAACAAGGGCAAAATGGACATATATATATATATAAAATAAAATAAAAATTGTTGGCATATGTAATTTATGTTTGATTGATTGGCTGAAAGGTGAAGTGTGACAAAATTTGTAGAAGTATGAGAGATCATTGATATTTGAAACACGAGTGTCCCATGAATATTGTCTAATGTTAAAAAATATAAAAAGTCTCTTAAAAATAAGTAAAAATGATAAAAATTTTAGTAAAAGTGTATTAAAATTAGTGAAAAGTGTATTGTGATCTATAAATATTTTGTCTTTTACTAACGTTTTAGGGACACTTGTTAACAAGGCCCTTAATATTTTAATGAATAAAATGGATGATAATGTAGTTTCAAAAGAATGGAGGAGATATGATTGTAATTTAGCCCGAAAAATAAATTACGAATGGCTTATGAAGTGGTTCTCCACACTAATCAATCAATAACACTTTCAAGTATATTAAACAAAACATTAATATATACTACAAAACTTATGAAGCCAGCTATACAAACCAATTTACTACCTAAGGTGGGTACCCTAAACTTGTACATAAACACCTAATCTAATCAGACAATGAGATGAAATCAATATAATTGAAGAGTTTTTAGTACTGTTTTAGAATCATATTTTAAAATTCCTTTTTCCATGAAAAAAAAAAAGAAAAAAGAAAAAAAAGCAAAGAGGGTCCTCTGTTATTAAACCCAAAATATTCTCACTTCAAAGATTTAAGGATAAATTATAAGTACACACCTTGAAATTTATTTAAAATCAGATTATTCCTTATAATTCTAAAAATTAAATTTTCCATTGTCATTATTTAATAGAATTAACAACAAAAAAAAAATCCTAACTATAACAATAAAATTACATGAATTGTTAATTAAAATATATTTCTAATATCATGAAAAACTATTAATTGAATTAATGATTTATTAATAAAAGATATATAATTTATTATGTAATTAAAAACTTAAAGAAATGAAATATAATTTTTAAAATTACAAAGATCAATTTAAATTTTAAATAATAATTTCAGAAGATTTATTTATAATTTATCAATATTTAATCACTTAAATCATATTTCAAATATGAAAAATGCTATCCACACCCATGTGACATTTCATAAAATGCTTAATAAAATTTTTAATATTCTTAATATTATTCTTTAAATATTCACTCACTTTAAATTTAGGGATTGTTTGGAATAAACTAAATAAGTATATTTTTTAAATTTTTATGAAATATGAATTAGATATAAATTAAATTTAAAATAATGTAATAAAAAGATAATATAAATTAAATAAAATAATAATTTTTTAATTTTTTTAAATTATGTCAAACCAAACCTTAATTGATAATGAATTAAAGAGAAACATAATAATGAGTACTTACATCAGCAGTGGAGAGGCCCAGGTCCGCCATTATGCCAGACTCCGCAGGTGAAGAATATCCACTCTGCCCACGAAAATCATTTTAAAATTTACTAAAAATTGTCAAGTTGGTGTCAAATGTCAATATCATCATCACGTCAGCCACCATCCCGACAAACAGAAACTGCAATTACACGTTTCTTCGCTGATTATTCATCGGATTTAGCCTTCGTTTGAGAAGCCTAAACTTAGATTTTTTTTTTATTTTATTATTTTAATTATAAAAAAATAAAATAAATTTTTTAATTTAATAAGATAAAATATCATATTTAATTTAGAATCATTATATTTTTTTTTTTACAAAAAAATTAAAAAAATCAATTTTTTTTTTTCTAAATTAGACTTTTTAATCTCAGACTGAAATAATCAAAAAAATCTAAAATAAAAAAATCACCTCACTTCTAAAACAAAGGCTTGTCTTCAAAATGGTCTAAATTTATGCATGCTGGTTATTTGGCAAATAGCAGTTGATAGGTCGATTGATCAAGATGACAAATATCAGTTAATATGTTACTTGAGTTAATATGTTAATTAAGATTAATGTTAATCATCTAATCGATCATGCGACTCACTCATCATTCAACTTACATAATTTAAACTTACATAATTTAAATGATTTGAACAAACTAAAATTCAGTATATTAATAATTTTTCTTAATAAATAGAGAAGAATTAAATCACAAAAAAAAAAAAAAAAAATTTAAGGTAATTAACTGCCAATCAGTAATTTTTTCTTTTTAACCAAAGTATGAAATGACCAAAATGTGCCAATCTTTCTCTCTCTGTGTATAATTTTTTTTTATTTTTAATATATTATTCCCATTGTCTTTTTCAATTTCAATTTCCAAACCAACATTGACCACCACTCCCTTGCCTTCCATAGTCAGGACGAAATTATGAAAAGATTATAGGGTCATAACTCCTTTATTTATGTGAATATTATTATTTATTATAAAATTATATATATATCATTTTATATATAAAATAATTTTCAGTATAAAAAATATATATCATTCTTCTTTCATCTTAAATTCTCTTTTTATTTTACATCTAAAAAAAACTTATTCATCTTATTAGAAATTATTTCTATGGTATTTAATTTTTTTTATGTATGTATAATTTATATATCATATATATATATACATGTATGTTTTGTATATATGGTGAAAAAAAATTATTTTTCTTTTGACCCCTCTAGTAATGAAATCCTAATTTCGTTCATGTCCATAGCCATCAATAACCTCTCCCTACAACCACAATCAACTCCCCGCTCACCCAACTCAACCCCAGCCCCGCCTTTCCCATTACCTCCTATTTTTGTTTTTATGATAAAATCATTTTGTTCATATAGGACTTGCACTTTACCCACACAGCTTAGTGGGAAATTATTTAATATTCTCGGAGTATCAAGTGTCTGTATTCTCTAACAAATCATCATTCAATATGCCTCCTCATGTTCCTTAATCACCCAATATAATACCCCACATTTTCCATTGTACAGGGAGAAAAATATTCGCCTCGCTCCGTACCTCCTTGCTACCAAGCTCGTCTCACTCCGTTAGAACTCCTTTGTACTATGAACAAAACACTAGTGAGCTATTCGGCGGGTGGATTGCCGAAAAACCCCTCCGACGATTAAGTTAACTTTCTAAGAGAAGAGAGAATGCAGAGCACTGTAGAGAGAGAGAGAGAGAGAGATTGCTTACCTTTAACGTCTGCATGCTCTTCCTTTTCAAAGCTAACCATGCAGTCTTAGAGATTGTGGACATACTACATCTACTGTCCTTTATTGGATAGGCAGCTGTGCACCCCTTTACCTTTCTTACACGTGTAGAGACCCAAACCACCAAACAGTGTTTGTCGCACCACCAAACGGTATTGACGCATACTAGGAGTGGATTCCTCTCTTCTTATTATTGGTCTACGTGGAATACCTAACCAAACTATTACTTGGCGATAAACAGCACCAACTCCAACTTCCCAACTACCGGGTTAAGTCTGATTAGTTGTTCCCTCAGTGTCAAGGCCGAATTACATTAATCCTGATCTCCTTTACACCGGGTTGAATGCGGGCGACCGAATCGCATCCCTTTAGATTGGTCGAACGAGGGCGTATTGTCTGCCCTTCTCGTTAAGACAATTCCTTCGATCACGGTAATGAATCTAGCTCGGCCGCACGAAGTGTCAATCTTGTTTGGTGCGGCCTAGAGCGTATGTCGTGTGACCTTTGCTCGGCCCAACACCATTCTCATATTGATCCAGGCCCAACGAACGACACAACTGTGCTGTACCTAGATCGAGCCAATGCTTGTCGTAAATTCCCCTCTCAATTGCCCTTTAATCCTATCCGCGCTGAGCGTGATTGGGATTACCTTTCATTACTGAGCTATCACTTTTGTACGGTCTTCAAGACTTGTGCCAGTTGTCTTGTCATTGATCAGTCAGCCACACTGATATCTCATCGGTCGTACTGACAACCAGTCATCTCCTTGCCACGTGGCGTTTCTCCATTTGCTCCGTGTGACCCCATAGTTGTCATCATTCTGCTGAAAATTCAAAAGGTTACCGCCCTTGTTTTCCCTCCATATATATGCGTAAGAAGCCAAAAAATCCCCATCACTGTTCATTTTCTTTCTTGCTCAAAACCTTAAACCCCTGAGCTCCTGCCACCATTGCTACCGCTGTAATTGCTCTTGTTAAAGTTGTTTCTAGTGTTTTCCCTCGTCCAGGACATTGCAGCAGAGGACGAGGTTGATTAAACCTCTATTTAGCTCCTGAATCCATAAGTTTTTCTTGTCCTTTTCTTCTTTGCACCACTGTTCCTCGTGTTCTTCAAGTTTTTTCTTGCCTGGGGTTGCTAATACCCTACCAATGCCCCATCTTTAGAGCAAAACTAGTAGGAGTTTATAGAAATTAGGCAAAATCGAAACAAAGAGCGTGTATGGGGCCTCTATGCCTCTTATTCCCCTGAGTTTTCATATGTAACTTTGCGTTTAGGATGAACAACACAAATTCTAGATAAAACCAAGAAAAATCCCTATTTTAGATCTAAAAATACAATTAAGCTAGGCTAAAACTAGTTTGTGGTCTTACCAAGAGGCGGTGACCGTGCTAGGAGCTTGTAGGGACACCGAACCGATATAGGAACCCAAATATTAGAGACTAAGGCCCAAGACTGGCCTAACATCCCCAGGTCTTGAACTGAGCAATTAGGCTTCACTCTAATAGCCGTGCTAAAATGCTCTTTAATCTTTGAGCAGTGCAGAATATGCCGTGCTAACACTTGCACTTGATTTTTATTATACAGACCAAACTAGGGCCAACCAGGCACACATCAACATCATAATCGATAAAACTCAAAGACCGAGCAAATAATCACCAGGGCCTATTGCCGAGCTATTATCACATAAAAAATAAGACCGGGGTAAATGGGAAAATACAGATTTATGGTTAGTTCACCAAGCGCCATTGTCGAGTTCCGTAGGAAGTTCAACATTCCACACGACGTCCACTTAGAGCTGGCCAAAAAAGAAGACACTCCCTGGGGCAAATTGGATGCCTGCCCCTTCACCATGTTGTCTAGAGTCGAAGGTGGCCTTCACTTCCTGGTCCAGCCCTAGTTTGCGAGTTTTTGAAGCAGACTAGGTTATGCCTAACCCAGGTCTCCAACAACATATACAAGATAATAAATAGTGTGGCCGCGATAAATTGTATCCTCGGTTTGAACCTCGGTCTTGCCAAAATATTCCACCAGTATACACTTAGCAAAAATAAGGAAAGCTTTTGCTAGTACCTCGAGGTTAAGAAAGGCCAAGCAAAACTTATAGAGGATAACTCGGACAAAGAATTAAACGACAATGATTTTTTATGGGTATTCGGCAATTATGAGGACACCGACGCGCCCATATCGGGCTGGTACATATGCAAAAATTTCGAGAGTGCTGGTGAGCAGCCTAGCATGGTTTACATTTTTGCATTTGATCCATTTTGCAGATCTAACACTTGGAATTTTTGTACAAATTGCACAGTTTTGGCGGAGGATTATTCTCACACTAATCAGGAGGCCATTAGAGTTGCTCTGCGGTATCTAGCCGAGGAATAAGAGCCCCAAAAGTTGCTCGGATATGAACTGAGCTATCGACATTCTGCACCGTGCAAAAGTCGAGTTACCTATTTTCTTAGTGCCCCATCTCCGAAGCCGGATCCAATCCTTTTGCTGATCAAACTTGTCCTCCTGATAGCCGAGCAAGAGATGGCTAAAATTTGCGCCATTAAGTCGATGATCACTGGTGAGCCGAGGGATTCTCAGCTAGCGAAAACGGCAGGTGTAGACACCCCATTTTTGACCAACCTTAAGACTCAGACGTCACTGATTGAGCGCTCGGTGATGTTGCATAATTGTGCTCGTTCAGAAGTCCCAAAGTCACGGCTGTGCGCCCTGCCTCCGGACTTCCGAACTCTCTTCTGTGCCTTGCCTCGGTTTGCGAACCAGACTCGGTTTTCTCCGTTTTCTTTCCTGAGGGAAGGGAGTGGTCCTGTAGACTATATCTCATTGGCCGTGCGCTACTTTTTGTGGCCGTAGGCCATTTTGCCCATTTCGGAGCTCGGTTCCCGGTTCTCGGAGCCGTCAGGCCGTGTGCCTCAGTTCGGGACTGCTCAACCACCTCCGATTTCTCCGATTTTTGGCAGGTGCCTCTGTTTTATCATACCGAGGAACACTGGGGCCTCTGATGACCACTTCGTGGCCGAATGCCACTTTCGGTGCCTGCAGCCCATTTTCGGGACCCCGAACCTCGCGGTTTGGGCCCCGAGCATTCATTTTGCATCGGTTTTTGTTCAATTTTGGCAGGTACCTCTGTTTTAGCATCAAGAAGATCACTGGAGGGTGGGAGGCCAGCAATTGTTCCAGAAAACCAGTTTCGCTCCTCCGGCGCCCGTTTTGCTCACTTCCGGGCCAATGTTGAACACCCTAGGGATATTTTCTTCGAGCCGGGACTACATATCTGTGATGAGGACACATGGGAGGACACCAAAAAGTGGTGGTCGGCCAGTAATTGTGATTTTCAATTTTGAGCCTCTCCTTCAAATGCAATGTTGTGAATCCTGTTTCAATGTTGCCAAATTCCAACCTTGGATCCCTGTTCTACACACATGGGAGGACCCTAAAAGTGCATGGTCGGCCAGTAATTGCGATTTTCAGTTTTGAGCCTCTCCTTCAAGCTCTATGTTGTGACTCCTGTTTCAGAGTTGTCAAATTCCAACCTTGGGGCCTTATTCTATACACTTGGGAGGACCCTAAAACTTGGTGGTCGGCCAGAAATTCTTGACTTCATTTTTGGGCCATGGCCGGCCGGCCAGGGTGAGTGGCTGGCCGACCAGTTGGGGTGGCCGGCCGGCCACCTTCCAGAAAGTTACCTGGCCGGCCAGCTTTCTGCTTTTCCACCCTTTACAACTGTCCGGATATTTTTCAAAATATCCCAGCCCTCCGGGGGATATTTTGGGAGGGAAAGCTTGCCTCCATTTTCCTCCCCTTTTACACCCTTTCTTGCCTATTTAAGGGGATGGACAACTCCCCAGCAGGGTTAGAAAATTTCATCTCATAAGCTCCTCTTCCAAAACCTCCATTTTCTATCTCCAAAGCTCAAAAAACCTTCAAGGTTTTAGCTCAATCCTTCATCAACCCTAAGCACCACCATCACCAACTCCATTCCAGCAGCAAAGGAGTGTTTTCCAGAGGTTAAGAAGCAGCAAATTGAAGCCAAGAAGCAACAAAAGTTAGATCTTCAAGGGTAAGCCTCTAATTCCCCTTTTTGAGCATAATTTTCCATCAATTCTTTACCCTATTTCCTTTTTGTTTTGGGCTCCGACCCCTACTGGTTTTAGGCTTATTTTGAGCCCCTCTACAACTTTGTAGAAGGGCTCAACTCTGTTTGGTGTCTCCATGATGCACTTCTTTCAATATTACCCTTTATGCCAATTATTTGCATGCTTTGTTTGGCTTTTGAGTGATTTGATTTCGAGCTTGATATAAACTGTGAGTGGACCTATTTTGAGCCCCTCTTCAACGTTGAAGAAGGGCTCAACCATGTTTGGCCCCTCTATCATGCACTTGCTTTGTAATTCCCTATATTTTCCGTAAAATTGCATGATTTATTTGGTCTATTTGTGATCTGATTTGGAGCATCTCATGAACTGATATTGTGCTTATTTTGAGCCCCTCTTCAACATTGAAGAAGGGCTCAACCTGGTTTTCATGCTCTACATGCCACTGTCTTTGAATTCATGTTCTATCATTATTTTGCATGCTTTGTTAAGCTTGCTTAGCTTCTGTTTTAGGCCTTCATCAGGCTTAGAAAGTACCTGATTTTGGCTCATTATTTATGTTTTGTTAAAGGTCCAAAGTTGTTTGGTGCTTCCATGCATGATCTATCATTATAGCCTTCTTTTGGTCCATACATCGCATGCTATTTTGAGCCTATCTACATACTGATTTTGGAGTTGTCATTCACTGTAAATATGCATATTTTGGGCTCCTCTTCGAAGTTGTAGAAGGAAATTTTGTGGTTTGAATTTTCTATATACTACTTGCTTAATAAATCCCCTCTTTTCCCCCATTTTTGCATGCCATTATTGCCATATCTATGCTCACAATTTGGCCATGTTTTGTACTGAAAAGATGCTATTTTTGGGGCTGCCTTGCTACTGTTTTTGCTTTCATGTACCAATTTTGCATGTTTAGCATAGCCAGAGGCCATTTGTACTTAAAATCACATTTCGGGATGATTTCATGCATTGATTGTCATTTCGTATCATTCCGGGGCTGTTTCCCCCTTCATGTAGCTGCTGAAATTTGGTTTGCATGCTTGCATATCATTTTCCATGTCATTTCATGCCTTAGTGCATTACCACGGTTTTGCGTGCAGTGGCACGCACTTCGAGGCACTCCGTTTTCATTCGTTGGCTTCCTACGTGAGTAGGCTGAGGCTCTCTCATGTTGGTATAAGCCCATCATTGCATTTCTGTACCATTTTCATGCTTGTATATCATCGCCTCGGTTTGCGTGCCCGTGTGCACGCATTTCGAGGCGCATCTTTTTTTTATCCGACGGCAGCCTATATGAGTACGGCTGAGGCTCTCTCATGTTGGCATAAGCCCATCATTGCATTCTGTATGCCATTTCATACATGTCTCGGTTTGCGTGCCTGTGGGCACGCATTTCGAGACACTTCGGTTTTATCCGATTTGCATTTCATTTCATCATCGCCTCGGTTTACGTTCCTGTGGGCACGTATTTCGAAGCACTTCGGTTTTATTCGATTTGCATTCCATTTCATCATCGCCTCGGTTTACGTGCCTGTGGGCACGCATTTCGAGGCACTTCGGTTTTATCCGTTTTGCATTTTACATCATCGCCTCGGTTTGCGCGCCCGTGGGCACGCATTTCGAGACATCTCATTTTAGTCTCATTGTATATCATATTTCATGTCACTTCAGCATCACTGCGTTCCGTATGCTATTGCCTCGGTTTGCGTGCCCGCGGGCACGCATTTTGAGGCATTTCATTTTCATCTCTCGGCTTCTTATGTGAGCGTGGCTGAGGTCCACTCATGTTAGTGTAAGTCCAATTGCATTCCGTATGCCACTTTCTCGGTTTGCGTGCCCGTGTGCACGTATTCCAAGACATCTCATTTTCATAGCATTGTGTATGTTAGGATTGCATACTAGCTGCATTTCATGCATATCACGCATATTGCATCGTGTTCGGGATAGGTGTTAGCCCGAGCACGGGAAACGAGGCACGTTTCGTACTCCGAGTGACGGAACGGGTCTCAATTCCAAAGTCACCGACACTTCGGATTACCCATGATGGAGTTAGGTTTTGTTGTAGCATTCATCTGCATTCATTCTATATTGAGTTGTGCAATTCAACTCCTCAGCCATCATGCATCGAGATGCGTGATTGGTGGCACGAGGATCGAGGCATGCATATATTGGTGAAAATACATTGCTATGTCTTTTTCCTGCTCTCTGTTACAGCAAAACTGAGGATCAATAACTTTTCGGAGTCCGGCGCGCATTTCGAGAAATACTGCAAACGGAGGCTAATTAGGGCATCCCAGTGGATTTCCGCCCGAGGCAGTCCAGTATACACTATTCATCAGAAGCAAGGCACCCCCTAGCTCGCATGCCAGTTTACTGCTTTCTTAGTTAATTGTTAATTAAGAATCTATATTTATTCATTCAGACTGTAATATTTCGATCTGTATTATTCTTTTATTCGGGACTGTATTATTTATTCGGACCCTCTGCGCAAGGGCATAATTGTAATAAGGGTGTGAGAGTGTGATGTATGTCTTCCAACCCCCATTTCTTCCTCCCTTTTATTTACCCGCTTATGATGGTTAGATATAAGGCATATTTCGATTAGCATACAGTATGACAACATGTTTGCATCATTCATCTGTTTTGCATACAAGACTCATACAAAGCGTGCATTTGTATTTCAATTCCAAATTGAATACATGTTAGTTGTAGCATTTCACATGCCATGTTTAGAATAGCTGAGCCTGCTATAGTTTGCATCTTTGCATGTGTTGCATTAGGCATTACTGTATACTTAGGATCATGCATGATTTCTAATCAGTTTCCTGTTTTTGCTTGGAGTACTCGGTGAGTTTTATGCTTTAGCATCCTTGCATACGTGTGAGTGTTGCCATGAATAGCATGCTTACCATGAGGCTATATGCTTATGTGATATAACTGCCTTGAATGCCTGTGGGTAGAGGTTGAGTTATTTGAATTGGGACAATTCATCGACTGTTTGTTTTAAGCCCACTAGACAGTGGCAAAATCATATTTTTCTAAGCCCACCCGAGGGTGGCAAATCCGCGTCTTAGCCTACTTACGAGTAGCACCACCAAACCATTTTCAAACAAACATGAAGTGTTTTGTTCCAATTCAGACGGCCCAGTCTATACTTGTATGCTGTGCGCATCACATAGTAACCTAGGCTAATAACCGGAATAAGAACGCACAAAATTTTCAAAAACAGATATCATGGTTAGTAGAGGGCGGTCTTTGGCCGGCGAGAGGGTGCTCACGATGTGACCTTCCCTAATCGTACCCAAGTTCCCGAGCCAACTTTGGTGATGACGGACACGTGGCCTTTTGGCACCGAGTCAGGGTTTCCTAAATTTCCCATTTTAAAAATATTTAGGTGGCGACTCTGTTATCTGGCAAAGCAGTCCATGTTTGGCACTTCTTTCAAAAAAATCTTTTCTCAAAACGATTTGCCGGATTTGGACTCTTTGGTTCAAGATTAAGAACCGCAACAAAATCGAGTCCGAACTGTAGCGAGGTCCCTCGCGGGCTTGTTACAGCAAGGGGCCAATTCTCTAAGCCAGCCATGCAAGAAGAAGGACTAGTGCTAGCTCTTGCCAGCAAGCAAGTTTCTGGTCGGTCAAAGAAGAGGCCCAAGTGAGCTTCGACCGAGTAGCATTTGGTCGATGAAGATTCAACCGATCTGTCGTCTACCAATCATGGAGAGCAGACTAAACAACCTTTGGCCGAGTAGTCCACTCGCTCCACTGCTCTCCAGTCTGGTCGCCCGAGCTGAAAAACAAGGGCTGAGCAGTAACTTTGGCTGATTTAATCTATGCTGACAAGGACTACTTCCTTGGCTTCAATATGACCGAGGGTCTGCTCTTTTCAGCAGACATAAAGAAACATGAAGAACTTTCCGACTTGAAGGTTCTTAGGTTGGCCATAAAGTCGATTGCTCTGGTAAGTATGCAAATCTTTTTGTTACAAGTCGTTGCTCAGTTTTAGTGTGTTGACTTTTACTTTCTGCGGCGTACATGTTCCTCCAAGACGTCCCTCAGCTTCTCCGAACAGATAGAGTAAGAGTATCTTAACATCGTCGACAGATGCGAGGAACGGTAACTACTATCACACATGCACGATCTCTCCATCAGTGGGTTGGAATCACGAAGGTCGTAGCTCTTAGTGATGGAGAGGGAGGGTGTCCCCCGTTGGTGCTGGTTGCTTGAGCGATGGGGTTGGGTGCACTCACTGTGGTTTCCCACTCCAACAACACATTTTCCTTTGATTTGTCGCTTTAACGTCTCCATTTCAGCTGTCATCTCCTAAAAGAAGGCGTCCTGATCTCTGAGCTTGTGCTCCAAGCGTTGAACATGTGATTCTGCTCGTCGTCGGTGCCCCTTAGGACTCTACGAATGGTCAATGCTCCTCGTGCGTTTGTCTCGCGCGTCTCTGGGTAGCTCTCTAGAGGAGGTCTCCAGGCCTGCCATGGTCGGAATTGCAAGAGAGCCATCTCTTCTCCAGACTAACTTCGGAGTGATACCGTTGACGACAGACAACGGTGTTTCGTCGATGTTCGCCATAAAAACAGCCAAAAAAGCTTGTAGAACAAGGTTTGTCAGTCAAAAAACTTTCCATAGATGACATCAATTGTACGAAAGAGAAATATTCGCCTCGCTCCGTACCTCCTTGCTACCAAGCTCGTCTCACTCCGTTAGAACTCCATCGTACTATAAATAAAACACTAGTGAGCTACCCGGCGAGTGGGTTGTCAGAAAACCCCTCCGACAATCAAGTTAGCTTTCTAAGAGAAGAGAAAAAGTAGAGCACTGTAGAGAAAGAGAGAGAGAGTTTAAGATTGCTTACCTCTAACGTCTGCATGCTCTTCCTTTTCAAGGCTAGCCATGCAGTCTCAAAGATTATGGGCACACTACCTTTGCTGTCCTTTACTGGACAGGCGACTGTGCTCCCTTCTACCTTTCTTACACGTGTAGAGATCCAAACCACCAAATAGTGTTTGTCACATTGCCAAATAGTATTAATGCATACCATGAGTGAATTTCTCTCTTCTCGATATTGGTCCGCGTGGAATACTTGACCAAACTATTACTTGGCGATAAACAGCACCAACTCCGACTTTCCAAATACCGAGTTAAGGCTGATCGGTTATTCTTTCGATGTCAAGGCCGAATTACGTCAATCCTGATCTCCCTTACACTGGATTGAATATGGGCGATCGATAGCTCGATCGCCATGTAGCTCGCATCTCTTCAGGTCGGTCGAACGAGGGCGTACTGTCCATCCTTTCGGTTAAGACGATCCCTTCAGTCACAGTGAGGAATTTAGCTCGGCCGTACCAAGTGTCAATCTTGTTTGGTGTAGTCCATAGCATATGCCATGCGGCCCTTGCTCGGTCCAACACCATTCCCGTGTTGATCCAGGCCCAATGGATGACACAACCATGCTGTTCCTAGACTGGCCCAATGGTTGGAGTAAATCCCCCTCTCATCTACCAATCATAATGTTATGGAATATCACATGTCAATGTTCCGGAATTATTAAATAATTACCCTAACTTTGTTCTGACCACAATAAAGGCAAAAATATAAAAAGATCATGAGGCCTCGTTTGGTATGCAACACTTTTAGTTTAAAAGTTAAAAAGTTATTAAAAAAATCAAAAAACCTATAACCTATACTAAAAAGTCAAAGATTTCATTTTCTCTCTACTTTTTACATATCTTTTTTTAAAAAATCAAAAAGTTATTCCAAACATACTAATTTTTTTTTTAATCTCATATTTTAACTAAAAAACTAAAAAATTACTAAAATAACTTGTTCCCAAATGAAACTTGAGTTAATAAATAATTTTTTTAATTTCCATTGTTGTTGTAAATTTGAGTTTCGTTTCACTCATCCATAACAAAAAAATCCCTTCTACGACTCAAGAATAATATCCCCATAAATTAACAAGGGCAAATTGTAAACAAGTAAGATTAGTCACAAATTAACTGCACTATAGATGAAAATCTTTTTTGGTGCAACTTTAACACACATGAAAACTTACATCAAGTATAGAATTAGACTTGCATTATTATGCACATAAAAGACTTGCCTTATCATAAAAATACAATTATTTTTTTACTGTTACATTAAAATACAATTTCCCCAATTAGCACAGTCCTAGGTGCAATTGGCTAATACATTAATGAACCGAGACTAGTGCGATTATGGTAACTTCCAATTTTTCCAAAGTGATTGACACATGAAATGGAAACTTGGTCAATGCACACCTAAATAATAATTTAAAAAAAAAAAAAAAAACCTTACAAGTGATGTTTTAAATAACACTATTTAGACTTGTATTATTGTATAAGTTGGAATGAATTTTCCATTGCCGAATGATGATGCTATCTGCGACCTACCGCATCTGTATTATTGGTTCATCAATACAATTTCTTTCCTAATAAAAAAGCAAAAACAGTGATAGTGTGGGCTCCAGTATGTCTTTGTACATCGTAAAAATAATATCAAAACATATTTTTTTATATTTCTAAATATTTTTATATAGATCAAACTTTTCTCAAATTTAAAATAACTCGAGGGTCACGAGTTTGATTTTAATAATTTTAATTATTTATTTTATAAAATTCTTAACCTATATCATTTATGAAAAAAAATAATCACCTTGCTTGGTTTCTAGTTTTTCAAAACACTTTTTAAAAAATTATACTTTCTTATTTTTCGTATTTTTTTATTTTTACTGAATTTTTTTAATATTTTAAACAATTTTTTTAATTTTTAGACACACCTAACATAAATACACCTAAAAAGTAAAAAAATTGTAAAAAAAATCTTTTAAAAATTCACTAAATACCAAAAATATATAAAAAAAAAAACAAGAATTCAATATATTTTTTGTATTTTTATGTATTTATTAATTTTTTAAAATATTTTTCACAAATTTTTTACTTTTTAGATACATCTAAATAAAGTGCATTTAAAAAAGTAAAAAAAATGTTTAAAATTTAAAAAATATTCACTAAAAACAAAAAAACACAAAAACCAAAAAAATCAATTTTCAAAAAACTTAATCCAAAAAACTCAAACCAAACAATATTCTCATTTTTTCATGTTTGTCATCAAAAAAATCAACAACTATATTTTTTAAAATAGATCATTTATTTTTTTTTTATAGACATAATACAATAAAATGAAAATACTACTATTACAACTTAATTTTTGTTCATGAATGATATATATCAAAAATCTTATAAAATAAATAATTCAAATTATCAAAATTGTATTACCTCTCAACTTTAAATATCAAAGCTGAAAGAAACTCAACCTTTTTATTTATCTTATTTGAGGACTCATTTGAGAATTGATTTATTTAATATTTTATAATTTTTTATGAAAAATGTATAAAATTTGACAACTTGTAGTCATTTTTAATTTTTACTTTTTGTTTTTGGGCTAAAAACCAATCATCCCAAACAAGGCCAATAACCATATATTAGATCATTAATATTTTCCATAAAAAAATAAAAAACAAAAAAAGAGCTCCATACAATGGCAGCAGTGGCATATGTGCGGCTCTTGAGGATGGGTTTGACATGTGGTGGCGGTAGCCATTGAGGAGAGAGATGGCAGGAGTAGTCGGGAGAGGGAGAGGGTAGTGATCAGGTACAGGAGAGTCCATGTCCACACTAGTTTGTTTGTTTGTGTATTTGAAGTAATTTAGCTGATATGGCACTACATGATTTGCTACCCCTAAATCAAGGCCTTGTTTGGCAACTTGAATTTTGACTAAAATAATTAATTAAAAAAAAAAGAGCTTGTTTGGTATTCAATAAATAAACTTATTTATTTAAATAAATGCACTTATTACTTTTATTATATATATATATATTTTAAAATATATAAATTTACCTATAAGTCCTAGTTTTTGAAAAGTTGAACCATTTAGTCCTAAAAGTTTTCTTATGCTCCATTTAGTCCCATTTTTACATCAGCATGATGTAAATGATGTAAATGATCTGATGTTTCATTCTATAATTTCAAAATTTATTGAAATCTGATGAACATTAGATGTTTTTCATCCTACAATTTCAAACATTATTGAAATTTGATGAACATTAGATGTTTGAAATCTAATGTTTGTAACATTACTCTGATGTTATTAACATTGTATCTGATGTTATTAACATTGTAATGGGACCTTTCAGTCTATAAGAAAACTTTTAGGACTAAACAGTGTATAAGTTATTAATTTGGGATTTATTGGTGCATCTCCCTTAAATCATTCCCAACAATCACCAAAATAATAAATAAAATAAAATATTACATTCTATACCTCAATTATTATTTTTTTCTCACAATCATCTAATATTTAAGTTTAAAAAAAAATTATAAATTATTCAAAATACAATTTCTTTTTCATCTTATAAAACAGTCAGAAATCAAAAAATTAACTAAATGGTCAAGTTCCAAACGAAACCAATATATATTTATGAATGATGGATCAACCGTAAATGTAAGTTACATTAATCTATTTTCTTTTTGTTTTATTAATGTACCAAATTAAGGAGATCAAGAGAGCTAAAAAAAAAAGCTCCAGCAATTAATCAATGTTATCTATGTATGCAGATGAATAGAGAGAGAGAGAGAGAGAGCTTACAGCAAAACCATAAGCAAAGGAACCGCTGACAGCAACAAAGGTGCTGAGAACAACAACAGCCGTGACGGCGGCAGAGGAGGAGGAACCACCACTCTCTTCTTCATCACCACCACTATCTTCTTCACCACCACCACCGCCACCACCACCACCATCCCCACCACCGGTTGCATCTATGTGCTGAGGCTTTTCTTCAGCAAGCAGGCACCTTGTTATCTGCCCATCCTCTATGCTTTCTCTCTCCATCTTCTTCTGTTTTTCTCTCTCTCTCTCCTCCACCAATGGAAAAAAATACCCAATTATACTATTTATAAAGAGTTTTATTATATTATCATATAAAAATAAAGGAGATGCTACCTTACATAATTAAAAAAGACTTATATTAACATGTCCTTTCATAGTATACTTTTACAAATTATTTCATAACACAACCAGAAAATATATTTTTTTTTTATCACAAAAGTTACAATATTTTTTTACTTTAAAATGTCGTCATAAAAATTATGAAGTTACATGACAAAAATTACAAAATGTGATGGCGTTACAATTCATAACTTTAAGGTAGAGGCCATAAAAGAGCTAAACCGTTTGAACTTGACTCATATTCGGTTGTTAATCATTCTAATTTGGTTGGTTAAATAAATAAATAAAGTTTAAATATATTTTAAAACTCGTTAAAATTTTTAAATTAAGCTTCAACAGTTAATTATTCGTTCAATTCGGTTCAATAAACTTAAAATTATATAAAATATCAAACTATTCAAACTTGACTCATAAAAACTTGTTTGAGATTGACTCGAAAGTTTAATGAATCAAACTTGAAATTTTTTTAAAACTCATTAAAGTCATCAAATTAAACTTGAACAGTTAACTGTTCGACTCGTTCAGTTCGTTTAACACCCCTATTTTAAGGAAACATACCATAAATTTACTATTCGATCACTAATTTTATAGTTATGTTTTGATTTAAAACTAAACCAATTAGATATATATATATATTTTTTTAATTATTATTTATTGTAAATAATCGATTAGCAGTGCTCCAGACCCAGCTGATTCGTTAAAATCAATCGACCCTACTTAATTCATCCGTTTTTAAGCGATTTCGATAGTATGGACGTATATATGCAGATGGAGATTTTTTAAATCCGCTTATATTTGGATGGATAGCGGATGGAAGACCACTAGACCCAATCTGATCCTCCAATCCTCCTTAAGAAATGATGTTATGTCTTTATACTTTGTAGGTTAAAAAAAGACATTATATTTAACTATTTATGAAATATGAAAGTTTGACTTTTATTGTAATTATAAAAAATAAAGAATAAAAATTTTTAGACTCAAATAAGGCTCCAAATAGTAAAAAATTACTCTAAAATAGTTGTAAAAAAAAAAAAAAACATAAAATAGTAAAGCCAAACCGCCAAATTGATCTATATCCACCGGTTAACCTGCACGACTCGCTCAATCCGCATCCACTAACTAAGTGGATGAATACGGATTATTTTTTTCAATCCTCCTAATTTGGATGGATGACGAATGAGAAATTATCCGACCTAACTCGATCTGCGAATACCTCTACAATCAAGTATCTTATTAGCATCTCATATCTATTTGTAAATTGTTTACTCTCTTTGTAAGTTTGTTCTTATATAATAATAAACTTAAGAGCGAATTACACTAACGATCCCTAGAGTTTGGCACTTGTGTCATTTTGATTTTTGACTTTTCAATTGTAACATATTTGACCCTAAATTTTGAATCTTGTTCCAAATAAAGACAATTGAAGATACCATTACTTAATCATCAATTTGATAAACTATAAACAAATTTGACAAAAATAAATGTCAAAAAAATATTTTTGAATTTTTAAAAATTATTTCTACCCACTAAAGATAAAACTATGTAAAATCGATAAATCTTTTAGACATTTATTTTTTTTATCAAATTAATTTTTATTATGTATTTGGATGATGATCATATAATGGGTGATTATTTTTATTTTCATTAAATTAGTTTATATTTTTCCAAAACTCAAATATGGTGACAACTTTGATATCATTATTAAACAAATCCATTAAATTAAAAAAAAATCTAAAACTAAAAACATTTCATATATTAAGTATAGCAATTACACATTAAAATCTTGACAACTACCCATTACATGATCATCATCTAAACAAATAATAAAATTAATTGGGTAAAATAAATAAATAAATAAATATCTAAAAATTTTATCAATTTTACATTATTTTATTTTTGGTGGGTAGAAATAATTTTTAAAAATTAAAAATATTTTTTTGATATTTATTTTTATCAAATTAGTTTATATTTTATTAAATTGATGATTTCGCCTTTGAAATTAAATAATAGTATCTTTAATTGTCCTTATTTAAAACAATATTCAAAGTACAATGTCAAATGTGTCACAATTGAAAATTTATAAATCAAAGTGACACGAGTCTCAAAATATAAGGACTCTTTTTATAATTCACCCTAAAATTAATTTTAAACAATCATTTAATTTGATTTGAAATTGAATAATATTACCATGATTCGATTTGATTGGATTTTAAAATTTTCATAATTCGATTTAATTCTAAATTTTATAAAATAGTAATAATTTAATTTTAATTAATTTAAAATCAAACTAAACCGGGTTATGCCCATCACCAGTATCTAATCCTTTTTTTTTTTTTTTTTTTTTTTTTTTTTTTTTTTGGGTTGAGCTAACGCGTTGTTTGCCACACCTATTTTAATCATGGTGATTTTGAATATGACTTATTTTTTTAATTTTTTAATTTATTATAAAAAGACGTACATAGATGATATAATTAAAATAAATTAATAAATTAATAATTAATTTATTTAAGATTATTTTGAAAAGTGCTAAAAAAATTAATTTTTTTATTTATTATAAAAAAATATACAAAAATAATTAAAATAAATTAATAATTAATAATTAATTTATTTAAGATTATTTTGAAAGGTGCTAAAAAAATTAATTTTTTTTTACTTATTACAAAAAAAAATACAAAAATTAAAAAAATAATTTGACTTAAATAAGCTAAAAAATTAATAAATTGCCTGTTTTTTTGGTACTTCCCAAAAATGACCTCATTTTGGGAACAAATTTAGGACAAAGGTCACTGCTGTGAGCCTCTGCTGTGGTATCTTCCATTTTTTTTTTTATAAAAAAAATCAAATCCTGTTCTCACAGTTTACATATGATTAAATTTTATTTTATTTTATGTAATTTCATTTAACTGAATAAAAAATATATAAAATAATTTTTTAGTCCCAACATGATATTTTTTATTTGTAATTTTTGTAGGGGAAAAAAAATTTCAAAGTTTGAGCCTTACAACAGAATAAATGATGAGCTTTCAACTTTATCAAATTTAAATTCTAAATTTTTCATTTGTTTTTAATAAAAATTGTTTGTCTATTTCCATTAAGTAAAATCAATGATTTTTTTTTAGTCATTAAGCTCAATGAAAAATAATATTTTAGACATTTTAGGTATACTAATATTGAGTTTAATAACTGAAATATTTTTTTCCTTCGGTTTTACTTAGCAGAAAACACAAATGGTTTAAATTGAAAATAAATCAACAAATTAAGGTTTAAATTAAAAAATAAAAAAGTTAAGATTTATTTTGTTTTGTTTTTTTCTTTTTGTAGATTTGTTAGAATTTATTTGGTTGAAAAGCCCAAACCGTGAGTTTTTTTTTTTTATTATTTTTATTACTTTGGAGGCAAATAGCCAAACCAAAATAAATAGGGTACACAAACACCCCTTACATTTGATTACACCCTTACTTAGGGTTTAAATTAACAAAATTAAAAATTTATGATTTATTTTATTATAAGAGTCAAATTTTGAGATTTTTTATATATAATTTTTTTTGAAAAAAATTATAAATCAAAAATATCTTAGGCCTAAAATTTTATTTTACATATTTTTTTATTTAGTTAAATTAGATTACATAAAATAAAATAAAATTTCAACCATATCATAACATCAGTGAATTAAAATAGGAAATTTTTTTTTAAGGTCCCTAATAATAACAATTTAGAGGATAAATGACACCCAAAAAAATAGTGATGCATAAGGTCCTTGAACAACTTGGCGCGCATTTTTAATTATTTTGTGGACCAAAATACCCTTGTCAAAATCAACACAGAAACGAAACTCATTCCGACGTCTGAGTTCCATTCCAAGCATCCAGCATCTTCACGAATAGGAGAACAGCAGAATTAGGGTTTCAACATCATCTTCACCATCGACATTAGAGTTTCGTTATCTTCTGCAAAAATCATTCCCATTCCTTCCTCACAAATTTCTCTGACTTTCGTTAGAGCTTCGTTTTCACTGCTCATCGTCATCTCAGTCCACCTTCGTCACGTCGCATCTTCATCTCAGACCATATCAGCTCGTCATTCAAAGTTTCATCCTAACTCTGGTGAGTTTTTCTACAATACAACTAGATTTTCTCTAGAAACACAGTTAATTGCATTTTATATTAACCTTCCATAAATTAGGGTTTCGATTTTGTAATAAAAAGCTACCTGAATTTAGAAAAAATTATTTCTGTGTGTTTTGAACTTATTCTTGAGCATGTTTGTGTGATTTTATCTGTAAATTTCTCTGGCATTTGAATTTCTCTGATTTTTGCTTGATGTATGTTTCTTCTTTCAATTTTCTCTGGCATGTTTATTTTAAAAAAAGTAATTTTCTGTGTTTTCATCTTATTCTTGAACATGCTTCTGTAATTTTGTCTATAAATTTTCATGCTCTGTAAATTTCTTTGTAATATGTATTTTGAATTGGAATGTCTATCTTTCTCTAGAATGTCTATCACTCTCTTGCCTCTGTCTAAGTTTCTCTGGTATTTATAATTTTCTCTAACCACATCACATCACTTTCCTCCCTTGTGTGTCTCTATCATATTTAATTTTCTCTAGCATTTTAATATTATGGACTGGAATGAATGTTTCTTCTTTGAATTTTCTCTAACACGTGTATTTTGAAAAAAAAAGTTATTTCTTTGTGTTATGATCTTATTCTTGAACATTTTTCTGTAATTTTGTCTATGAATTTCTCTACTTTGTAAATTTCTCTGGAATATGTATTTTTCTCTGGAATGTCTATTACTCTCTTGCCTATGACTAAGTTTCTCTGGTATTCATAATTTTCTCTGACAACATCACATCACTTTCGTCCCCTTGTGTGTCTCTATCATGGTTAATTTTCTCTGGTTGTGTATGTAAATTTCTCTGGCATTTTAATATTATGAATTGAAATTTTCTTTGGAATGGAAATTTCCTCAAGAATGTGTAATTTCGTCCGGAATGTGTATTTATCTCTGGTATGTTTATTTTGTTCAATTCTTGGTTTTAATGTGGCATAATTTTCAGTGGCATATTTACATTACTTTGTTTATTTTATCTTGCTAATTGTGGAATGGAAATTTTCTTTGCCTTGCCATGTTTACTTTTCTCTGTCATTCATTTTCTCTGGTATGTTTACTTCTATATGTAATTTTAACAATTATTGAAAATTTCTCTCCCATGTTTATGATGCTTTGTTGATTTTTTCTGACATTTAATTTTTAATATCCAATTTTCTCTGGCATGTCCCATTTTCTTTAATTTTTCCTCATCTGTAATTTTCTTTGACATCTAAAATTTTCTCTTATCTGTAATTTTCTCTACCATGTCCAATTTTCTTTAGCATATTTAATTTTCTCTGAGATTTAATGTTGACATCTTTATATTTTAATCATTGTCTAGAAATGGCAAAACGTAAAAGCATCGAAACACCGGAAACACCAAGTAAGAAACAGAAACTCTCCTAGTCTTCTTATGAGTTACGATCAAAAACCAGCAGCAAAACACTAGAAACACCAAGCAAGAAAGAACAACTCTCTTAGTCTTCTTATGATTTAAGATCAAAAACCAGCAGCAAAACACCACAAACTCCTCGTCAAATCACACAAGATGATGAAGCAACTAGCATACAGATGAGTACCCCAACTTCAAAGGACTCAAGCTGAATAGGGAAAAAATTTGTTAAACTCCACAGAAAGTGAGCTCACTACACCATTCAATTCCGATCCAACCTCTCATCTGTTGTCTCCTTTTTTCAAACACTTAAATTCAATTCAAAACAACTTGTAGAGCTTCAAAAGACCCCATTTTGGTATTTGATCCAAGCTCTAACCAGTGGAAGGATGGATCCAAAGAAATCTAGGAAATCCGATGATGTTGTTGCCATAATCAAATGTTACAATGAAAAAACAAAAAGTATTCACAGTTGGTAAGAAGAACCTGACCTTCACAATAAATGACATGACCTTGATTTTTGGTTTGGAATGAGGTAAATGAGCCATGTCATTAAGATACTCTAAAAAGCCAAAATCTGCTTTCCTAAGGAGAAGATTCCAAAATGACACAAGGCTCACTGGTCCTATTCTTAAAAACGCCTTGGTCAAAGCAATGAAAGGCAAGCAACCAACAGACTTCAAAGATGTAGCAATCATTGTTACATTGTACTTGTGTCTTACCCTATTTTTCGCAACAAGTAGGAATTTAATAGGGTGGGTTTTTATAAAGTATGTGGAACCTCTTCAATCAATGAAACAGTATGATTGGTTAGAAGCAATCACATCAACATCGATTGATTCTATCATGGCATTGCACAAAACTCCATAAAAAGTTATGGGGTGTGTCATTGCATTGCTGGTAAGTATAATATCCATTCAAATTAGCAGTTATCATACTTACAAATTTGTGTGTTTAGAAAATTTTATTTACTTTAATTTTCATCACAGTATTGGCTATGTGAACATGCAACTATAATTGACTCGGAAGACAGTAACACAACTGACTTTCTAAGATGTGCTAAGTGGAACCTACAAACCTTGACGAAACAGCTGCAGAAGACACCAGTCCACTCTCTTGCACCTCGACAGGTTAGATTCCTATCGCTACTGAAATCTCAGTGAAATTTCAAAATTTCTCTGACCACTGCTTTGTTTCCCTCCTTGTGCATTGATTGATTAAGATCAATTTTTTCTGAACTATCAATTTATGTTTTCTTCTTTGGTACCAACTAGTTTATTTCTGCCATTGTAATCAATTTTTTCTGCAATCCAAATTTCTCTAACCACAATTGTAACACATTAACTTATATGCCCTGATTGATTTTCTTTAATATCTGAATTATGTTGGTTATTTCATAATTTTCTCTGGCCCATAAAATTGTTTCTCCTTGTGTGTAATTTTCTCTGGCCCATAACTTATGTGCTTTGCATCTTTGATAAACACTTTTTTTGCTCTTCTAATGAATTTTCTCTGGAATCCAAATTTCTCTGACACAATTATAGTCAAACATTAACTTATATGTCTTGATTGATTTTCTCTGATATCTAAATTATGTTGCTTGTTTCATAATTTTCTTTGCCTCATAAAATTAACTCCTTGTCTGTAATTTTCTCTGGCCTATACAATTTTCTCTGAAGTTTGTTTCCTATTAGTATCATATAGATGAATTTTATTTTCCTTATTTGAATTTTTTATCTCAGTGAATTTTGTAACATTTCTCTAGTAAAATACAGATAGATACTAAGGAGCTAGTCAAAAACCCATCAGAGGAGTTCTGTCTTGGTAAAAAGACGAAGAAAGAATCAAAAAAGGCAATTGTCAAATTCAAGGAGACATTACAAGATTCATCTGAAGATCAAGCAATTGTCAAATTCAATGAAGAAGCAGAAGGCAACATAGAAGAATATGAAGCCAGCAATGGACAAGAAGATCAAACAAGCAGTGGAGAAGGAGAAGCCAGAGAAAAAAGTGAAGAAATAGAAGCAGAAGACAAAGAACAAAATGAACAGAAAGAAGAAGACAGTGCAGAACAATATGAAGAAGAAGATGAACAGTAAAAAGAAAACAATGAGGAAAGTGACAGAAAAGAATATAATGAGCCGATGGACCAACAACGTGACAGCATTTGTGGCTCAACAATGCATCAGCCTCAAGAATTTGAGGAATCAAAGGATGCCCTAATTGCTGATTTACGTCAAAAACTAAAGGCACTTTCTCAGTCTAAAAAAGAAGAAGAGAGAAATTGGATTGAATTACTTGCTGAAAAGGATATTGCAATAAGAACCTTCACATTACTTAACTCAGAACTTCAAGAAAGAGAGAACACAATCCAACTGAAACTAAGGATGTTGGAGGTTCAAAAAGAAGACGATGCAAAAAAAAATTCAACAGTTGAGGTGCTCAATTTCGGAGCTTGAAACTGAAAATGCTAAATTGCATGAACAAGTACAAGAATTATCCGTCCAACTAGCAACACAATCATACCGAACACCAACACAACTTCAACCACAAGGTCAGTGAAAATCTTGAGCCACAAAAAGTTGTCAACATAACTCAGAGAAATTTCTATTTATTATAATTTTCTATGTCATTGGTAATTTTCTCTGGAAGTTATATTTCTCTGAACACATTAGTTCCTGCCACTTATTTCTATTGATTTCTACTGCTCATTTCATTTTCTCTGTCTATTTTCTTATTCAATTTTTGGGGCTTGTTTAATTTTCACTGTGTATAGTTGGAATGCAAGTGGAACAATAACCAACAACACAACAAGAACAAATGGCACACAAAGAACAACCAAAACAAAAGACAAAAGTCTATGGTAACTGAAAAATATTGAATCAAATAAATTTACATATTGAAATATCATCTGTTACTTTAGAGAAATTTCACTTTTACTAATTTTTTCACTGTCTACAGTAAAAAAAGATCCAACATCAATGATAAAAAATTTGAAGGCAAAAGAAAGGAAAGAAAAGCAGCACGATCCAGAATTTCAATATCCCAAAGTTGCGAAAGTGGCTAGAGTTTCAAAATAACATGGAAAGCAAACTGAGCAAACTACGAAGGAAAACGAAATACTTGATGCTGATGCGTACATCTTGCCTCAACCTATAAACATCAGAAAATCTTGGGTCTTTCCACAAACTCTACCGATTTCAAGATTGATAAAAGATCATGTAAAAGACATCTTGCAGTACATATCAAATGTGTCTGGACTTGAGTAAGTATAACAAACAAAATAGAAAATAACAAACAAAAAATTACAAACTTATATTTTATTAACAACAACTAAATCTCTTCTTTGTCATCTTGTAGGGCTTTAATTTGGACAAGTGAGTTGAATCTCATTACTTTCGAAGATATTGGAAACCTAATAAAGCAAAAAGAAATTGCCAACAATATAAGTATTTCATCAAAATTTCTCTGCAATGTTCCATCAGCCTTTATAAACCAATATTACAATTATAAATCATATTTTTCAGGTCATTGATGGCTATGGAGAGATCCTTTTGGCTGACCAAATCAGAGAAAGACAAAAACCAATTTCATTTTTTTTCACATCCATGAGCTTAGTGTGTTACTACTATTTTATTTGATTTTCTCTAGAATTCACTTACCCAGTTGTGTCACTAGTCTAATTTTCTCTAGCTATTTATGTGTATTTAAAATTTCTCTGTGTATATTTCTTAAATTCTTGTCATTTTAACTTTTCTCATAACATAACCATTTTTTGATTTTCTCTGACCACAGAATTTCATCAAGATGACAGAAAATCAATCTTTTCGAGTGTCCTTATTTGACAAGCATATTGAAACAGCATGGAGGAACTACAGGTTCCTCCATTTCCCAATAAATACTGGAAGTAATGAGAAGTCCACATATGGAAATCACTGGACCTTGCTTGTCCTGGACAAACAAGATAATTTATGAAGGTTCTACAACTCACTGAGGCCCAGGAGGGATGTTGCAGAAGACAAATATGTCAAAAATGCAAAACAATTGGTAACGAGTGCAAATTTCTCTGGTCCATCATAATCTTTATGTGATGATAATTTTCATAGAATTCCATTAATTTGTCTGTAAATTTCTCTGTTATTTAAAAATTATTTTTTTGTAGCAAGATTATTTTGAGAATTTTTTGATAGCTTGCCTTGAAAGAGAAGCTCAATTACAACCATCTTTTAAATTGACAAACTCACAAAACACAAGTTACAACTTTGAGTATGTCAATAATGCTCTACAACAAGAAAGTGATTTGTAAGTTTCATACATCTATAAATAAGATAATCTGATTTGCATGTTTCTTAAAACTAACCATACCTATAATTTGTATGCAGTCTGAATTGTGGCCTCTTTGTCTGCTATATAATGAAACAATATAGCAAGCATGAACCTATCAGCTCCAAATTGTCCACACAAGAGATAAGGTTGATGAGGGTAGAACTTATAGAGAGATTTGTGACCGAAGTTGGCCGGTCATGGACTGAACCAATTGAAATACCTCCAGAAGAAGAACCAAAAATGTAATAGTGAAACTAGTGAAAGGAAAACAATGTACATATCCACACAGAGAAAATTGTCTCACATATATGTATATATCTATACAGTATTGACCATTCAGTTTTTTGTTGATACATTGATGGAATGATGATGCTTGACATATATGTATATATCCTTTCTTCACTAATGTAAATTTCATTTTTTTTTATTTCTACTAATGTAAATTTCATACCTATCGATGGTTAAATATATATATATATATTTTTATTGTGATTGTCAACACAATCCACACACAGAAAATTGTTTGCAGAAATTTCTCTGGTATGATATTACCAGAAATTCATAGAAAAATTTAACTTGCATCGTGCAAAGGGGATGCCTATATGATCATGTAATCTGTAATGTTTTGTGTTGGTACAAAACAATCATCAAACTCAACAAAACACAAAGCGCACAGTAATTTTATCTGCCACTGAAAAATTTCACTACATGAAATTCAAATTTCAAAACATAATGCCGAGATAGTTTTCTCTGATAGTGGAAAATTTCTCCGGATGAAATTGATGGATTCGAATGGTGACAGAAAATAGAATTTCTGAGTTGTGAATTTCTTTGGGTTGAGTGATTTGGAGAGGAGAAATTTCTCTGGCTTTGACAAAAATTTCTGAGTTGAAGTGAGTCCAGAGAAATTATTCCCTAGTCCAGAGAAATTCTCAACTCAGAGAAATTTCAAAAAGAGCTTAATTTTGTTTCTTGGTTGTACTCAGTGCAATAATTTTGTGTATGCTCTGTCTGGTGTGCACATTTCTTGAAATGACTGATATGAAGTTACAAGAAATTCACAGAGAAATTTAACTCCTATCGTGCCAAAGAAGGTGCCTGTATGATCATGCAATCTCTAATGCACTGTGTTAGTACAAAACAATATCAAATTCAAAAAACACAATCCACACAGTACTTTTCTCTGCCATTGTCAAATTTATGTAGATGAATTTGAAGCTTCAAAACACAATACACAAATAATTTTCTCTGCCATAGAAAAATTTCTCTAGATGAATTTGACAGGTATTACAAACCCACTGCCCATAGTATATATCAACAAACACAATGCACACTTTAACTGATATTGAAAAATTTCTCTGGATGAATTTGATTGATATTATTATATACACTGTCTAAAAAATACGTTTCACAAAACAAAATACACAAACTAATCATCAAATGTATTATTCAATCAATAAAATGTATAATCCTCAACTATTTAACAAAGGTTCATTGCATGTCCTCTTATTATGGTGACCAATACTCTCATAACGACTACACTTAATCACTCTTTTAAACTCTCCAGTAGAAGCAATTCTGTTCTTCTTCGGCTTCCCAGTTGGTCTCTTGCTCAATGGAGGTAAAATCATAGCAGCTTCAATGCTACACACAGGTTTTTCAACAGTTGGAACTAGGCCAATCGAAAATGAGTATGCTTGACGATACATATCAGCATGAAAAAATAGTTCAACAAATGAATTCAAATTCTTTCCACTCCTAAAAATTGCAGCAATAGCATGTTGACATGGATACCCATTTATTTCCCATTTTCGACATGATCAAGTTCTCAACCCAAGATCAACCATAATCGAAGGAAAACAATGCACTTCAAAAACATTATCAGATGATAAACTCACATTCCATGTCCTCCCATCCAAGAAAGCCTTCTCCAATACACTATCCATACGAGGACAGAGAACTTTATTCCATTTACTAGAGAGCAGCCTCCTATCAGACCTCATATTCATGATTTGCAACCATATCATGTCCACCAAATTTGTTATTGGCAAGTGCCGAGTGTCTCGTATCCATGAATTGAATGACTCAGCAACATTTGAATACATCTCACCATAACGTTTCCCCTCAAAATATGCATCACTCCAATTTTCATATAGTAAACTTCTCAAGAAAACACTCACAATGTCTCCTTCCTCCCTTTTTAATTTATTTAACTTAAAATGAAATGATGCCTTTGTTGGCGCATATGCACATTCTGAAAACTTGGACACAATCGTCTCCCTAACCAAATTTGTGTTTCTACATGACAACTTATCCCTCAAATTTCTTTTTAGATGTTCAAGACAAAATCCATGAAAGCAGTTAGGGAAAAACCTAGCAATTCCTTCCACAATACCACACTGTCAATCTGATATGAAACTTATCACCCTTTCTGATCTCAATACTCCACATAAATGTTTAAGAAACCAACACCAATTGTCTTTATTCTCAACATCAACAACAGCAAAAGCTATAGGAAAAAAAACCTACAAAATAAATAGTAACAAGCATATTAGATATACATATGCAGAGAAAATTAAAACAATAAACAACCTGAGAAATTTGACATTGCAAACATCCAGAGAAAATTCACTTAGTGCCCAACTCCAGAGAAAATTCACACATTGGCAACATCTAGAGAAAATTGACTTAGTGACCAACTACAAGGAAAATTCACACAATCAGAATATCAAGAGAATATTCACTTAGTGAACAACTATAGATCCAATTCACACAATGACAACATCTAGAGAAAATTCACACACTGACCAAAATCCAGTGAAAATTCTCATAGTGGCCACAACAATAAAAAATCCACACAGTGGCCAAAACTAGAGAAAATTCAAAGTGTCAAAAAAAATCACATTCACTCAATTCATACATGTATAGAAAATTCACATACTTAGATAAAATTATATATATTTACAATTACCTTCATTCCCATCTTTCCCCGTTGCAGCAAGCATAACTCCTTTGTATCGTCCTTTCAAAAATGTTCCATCAAGAAAAAGCAATGACCGACAATATTTGAAACCAGCAATGCATGCATGAAAAGCCATAAACACTCTTTTGAAACGCTTGTTATCTTCAAAATCTAACTCAAAACGACTACCTAGATTGTTCTTCAATGCCTCATCAAAATACTACCGTAATTGATCAAATGACAAATAAGAATCCCCATATGTACTACATTTTTCTTTTTCAACCCCCAACCAACCACAGCTATAACTGATTGAGACTCCATACTTGTCTTTCATTTCTTTGACAACATCCACTGGACGAGTTAAAGGTTTTGCACTTACCTCTTCAAGTATCAGCCCAGAAACTAAGCTGGAACTCATCCTAGCATGTTTACTCGTACGAACCGCCACACCACAAGTATGTTCATTGTTCAAAGTCCTTATGTAGAAGAACCCATTTGTTTTTTCAATTGAAACATGTACACGCCACATACATCCCCTTGATTCCTTATATGTACATTCTGCTGTAACCCTCAGCTTGTCATTTTTAACATACGCAAACTAAAAACCAACCTCAATAGCATACTTGCATAAAAAAGTACAGAACTCAACTACACCACCCTCAAACTTTTGTCCAACATTCGTAATATTATTTCGCCAACCAGCTGACAATAACACCTTTTCTTGGTGAGAACAAAACTTAGAGAGTGAATTCCTTTCAATATCCACCAGCCTATCATATTTACCATCCACAACATCTACCCAATTAAACCCCATTTCATCTTCTTCATAAGAAGTACTACACCTACTAACTGAAACATCAACTATATCAACACCGCGTGCATAAACAACCCTCAACATATTCAGAAAATCAATATTATTCCGAACCATACAATTCAGATGGCCCACAATAGAATATGAAATACACATAGTCTCAGGTTTCAAATTCTCCCATGTTTTACACAAAATGCCAACCAATTCATCAAAATTCAATTCACATGAAACATTAATGACAATAGTATCATCCCCATATTTGCACAACAACAACACTGCACTGTCCATCGAAACTTAAAGAAAAAATAAGAAAAATAATTTGTTCAACATAAAAACATTTTACAATAACAACATAAAAGTCTAGAGAAATTTAAAAACTTTTGTTCAGAAAAATAAAAAATTATATTCATTTTATACAAACTTATAATTTACTCTGAACTACAAACTAAAAGTGAATAACAAATTTATAATTTTCTATCAACTACAAATAAAAGTCCAGAGAAATTTAAGAACTTACATTCACTTTTTCAGATTCAATCTGCATTAGAAACTTTAGATTATAATAACAAACTTACAATTTTCTCTGGACCATACCAACAAAAGTGCAGATAATGAAATTTCTCTGGTTTAAACAAATTTCTTTGGTTTGAAAAAATAGAGAACAAAACTTATCATTGATCAGCATGTTAATGAAAAACAGAGCACAGAAAATGAACTCTAAACATCAAAATCAACTACACTATCAACACTCTTTGAAATTGATCAAAAAACAAAGAATCAAAATTAATTTCAAAAAATAAAAATCAACTCTATCAAGATGGTCTCTGTCTAAAATTGATCAATAACAGAAAATGAAAAATCAACTCTAAAAATCACAAACAACTTCATTGAGCTAGCCTCTCTTTAATTACGAATTGTTTAAACCATGTCACAAAATCAAATCGGAACTGAAAAACAAAATCAAATCGAAACTTAATTACGAATTGATCAAAACTGAAAAAAAAACCTAATGCAAAAATACACTCGATCAAAACTGAAAAAAATCAAATCAGAATCCTTACATAAAATTCAAAATAAAAATCAAAATTCATGTGGAATCTGTATCGAAACTATACCTGATTCAACTCAACTCAAAAACCTACGCGATCAACATATTGTAATACCTACACGATCATCGAAATCTCTATCGTCAAGTACACTACAACACTTGCGAAATCCCTACGAAATCTCCGACAAAATCTCCACCGCGAAACCAGTTTTCAAAAATCTCCACCAAGAAATCAAGAATATTCTTCTGTTTTTTTTTTTTTTTTTAAACTGAGCAATAGAATATTCCAAAATCCAAACAAGGGTAAATTAGGTATTTTGTAACATAAAATAAAGTTGAGAGATTTTAGCCATCAAAACATATTATTGTGAATCTCTCCTTCTATCAAAAGTTGAAGAGGGACCTTAGACCAATTTTTCCATTAAAATAACCTTCAATTAATATGAGTGATAATTTAATTTAGTTTATTTATATGTATGCATATATATACATAAAATTATATTATATTACCTTTTTTTTTCATATAAGTTTAACTCCAAAATAATAAACAAAAACATTATGCTTTATTTTCAAGACAACTATAAAATGCAAATTGTGAGAATAAGATGTGAAAAAAATAAAATAAAAATAGTGAACTGTGCCGTTTTAGGCAAACACAGTAGGAAGTCATAGCAATATTATCTCTTTATTTTTTATATATTTTTTTATTATAATAAATCAAAAAATTAATTTATAAGTTCACAAAATAAATTGGTTCGCCAAACCAAGCCCGAGTAACGACAAAGAAGAGGCGTACGATAAAAATGAGACCGAGGGATTTGAAATCCCCTGCCGTATGTATGTTGCGTCAGGATCGTCTGAAGTTTAAATCCTGAAGTGATCTCCTAAAGTGATGTATCTGACGGTCGAAATTAAACCTCACCAAAACGACGTCGTTTTGGTGAGTAATTTGAAAAAAAAAAAAAAAAAAATTCAGATCTATTTCTTGTTCCTGTGATTGTGAAGCAGAGCATTAGAGAGACAGAAAGAAAAAATATTTCTTCACCGGAAATCATCTGAGAGATCTCTCAATCTTAAACCCATCTACCCAAGTTCAATTCCTGAAACATTATTGTTGTCTTTGTGGGTAACCAAGTGCGTTCTCAAAGCTGAGCTACATTCCCACCAAGAAAGGTACTAGTCTGATTCTCACTCTCTATCTGTTTTTTTCTTTTTTTTTTTTGTCTCTGTGAATCCTCTGTTTTTTTACTCTCTTTCTCATTGTTCTCTCTCTTTCTCGATCGAACCATCCGATTTCGCACCGGAATCGACTAATTCTATAGATACATATTCTGATATATATATATATATTTGTATACACAAAAACATTCCCTCAATGGAATCGAAAACCAAGTTTTTCCAGTAAGGTATTCAATCAATGCATACAAACCAATACCTGTTTGAATTTTTGTTAGGTTTGTCAATTGTTTATTTGTATTCAATCAATGCATACAAACCAATACCTGTTTGGATCCTCCTCTTCTTTCAACCCTTCTCTTTCCCTCTTTCTGTCTCTCTAATGCTCTGCTTCATAACGAAGAAGTAGATCTGATTATTTTTTTTTTCTTCAAATTACTCACCAAAACGACGTCATTTTAGTAAGATTTAATTTCAGCCGTTGGATGGATCACTTTAGGAGATGACTTCAGGGTCTAAACTCCAGAGGATCCTGACGCATGTATGTTGCATGTACAAATCAATTTTTGATGGGGGTTATGTCATGTTGAGTACATTCACCCAAAAAAATGTCATGTCGAGTGTACTTCGTTTGGGACACTTGCTGGAAGCAAGGGCGGAGGTAATTGGGGACCAGGGGTTCACGTGTCCCCCTGGATTTTAGGGTTTTTTTTTTTTTTTTTTTTTAAATTTTTTATATACAAAATAAAGAAAATATTTTAAATAAAAAAATTATAAAAATATTATTAGAGTGAATTATCAATGACTTTTTAAAAATTATAAGAACAATAATGATTGTTTTGATTGAAAATGGAAAGACTACTATAAATCATAATATCTATGAAAACTTTATAAAATTTTTTGAATGTAACGGTGATGTCATTATTATTGACATGCAAGTATAAGTAATCTTACTATAAAAATATGAAATTTATTGGATTGTTAGCTACATTTGACATGGAGGTTTACTCTCTATATGTTTATTTACTATTATTTGGTAATATCACATACTAATGATGACGTGGTATTACTATTATATTGAATTTTTAATCAAATTTTGTATGAAAAAATAATTTATCATTATATAATTTAAGATAAATTACAAATACACCCTATGAGATTTGCTTAAAATATAAATTACCCTTGTTGTTTGTAAAATTACAAATACCTCTTTATTAGTATTTTTTATTTAACAGAATTAACTAAAAAAATGAAATTTATAATTGATCTTCTATACAATAATAAAATTACCTAAATTATTAATTGAAATATATTTCTAATATCATTAAAAACTGTTAATTGACTCGATGATTCATTAATTAAATGAGCTATTTGTTATGAAATTAGAAATCTTAGGGGGTGGAATGTAATTTCCAAAATTATAGGGGCGATTCGTATTTTAATCAAACCTCAGAGGGTGTATTTGTAATTTATCCTATAATTTATTTTAAGACTTATATTTATATTTTTTTAAATTGTTCATGATACACTTAGTTATAAATAACATTATTTTTTTTAATATTTTTCGAAATCAATTGTAAAAACTTGCGTAAAATATTTTTATAAAAATTTTCAATATTATAATTAATAAGTGCCTCCTCTAATTTAATTTTCTGACTCCGCCACTGGCTGGAAGCTTGGTGATCGGTAGTTGCTTCTTAGAGCATCCACAATATATGTATTAATATATTTGTTAGCGTTAGTTATTAATTTTTAACTAGCAAATTTTGTTGTTTGGTGTTGTAATAGAGCTGCTAAAGGCAGCGTTAGTACATTTTGTTAGTGTTAAATATTAGACTGTTTGTTAACTATAGTGAGTATTTTAGTCAATGAAGAGAGAGAGAGAGAGGAGTGTGCTTGGAGAAGTCCTCTCGGACGTCCTGACGAAAATCTACTTCGGACATTCGGACCTTTCAAGAAAAGAAAAGAAAAAAAAAAAAGTGGGTCTTACCGGTTGACCGGCCGAACGTCTGACCGGTTAATCGGCGGTCAACTAATTTTTTGTTTTTACTTGTTGGGATTTTTTTTTAGATTAAACAAAATTATTTATTTATTTTATATATATATTCTTAACACACCTCTTGTATCACCATTCACTCATATTATTCACTCACTAAATTAACAAACTCTTAACATATATTTTTTTGTCCCATTTTTAATATTTTTTGTCATATAACACATACTTTAACACATCTATTGTAGATGCTCTTAGATAAGAATAAGTAGATGTTTAACTTGTATTAAAAAAGCATATTTTTTTTGTATATATATATTTATTTAAGCCATATCAATCAATATCTATCAATATTTTTTCTCTATTTTTCTACATACTTTCTCTACTTTTCTACACATTTTTTTTTTATAAAAATTTAAAAAGTGTACTTATTTAGAACATCTCAAACCATCGCTAATTTTTTTTCATATTTATAAAAAAAATTAAAATTAAAAATAAAACATGATTTAGTAATTATTTAAAAAAAAATTAGTGAAAAAATCTTTTTCATATACTTTTATCTAATTAATCCATGAGATATTGATATATTCCAATAGAGTAATGTTAGATTTTATGAAAGAAATATTAAGAAAAAATTTATGAAGATTTTAAAAATAATCTAGTGTTGTAAGGCCTCGTTTGGGAAGCGACCTGTTTAGCCAAAAAGTCAAAAAGTCACTAAAAAAATCAAAAAGCTAACAACCCATACCAAAAAATCAAAGATTCTCTTTACTTTATACTTTTTGCACATTTTTTCGTAAAAAGTCAAAAAATATCCAAAACATACTAGTTTTTTTAGCTCATATTTTAGCCAAATAACTAAAAATTTACTAAATTAGCCTGTTTCCAAACGAGGCCTAAGTAACAAAATAAGAAAAGCAATTTATCCTAATGTAAGTATATTTTAATTTTGATTAGCCTTGTTTGTCATAACCTATTTTAGTCTATTTTTTTTATCTTTTTTGAGTCACATCAATTAATATCTCATATCTATTTTTTTATACATCTTTTTATAAAAAGTAAAAAAGTGTACTTATTTAAGACATCCCAAACCACCACTTAATAGTATAAATTTAATTTTGTCTTATATTGCTCTATGATTGAGTGGTTGTAACTTATTGTATGTAATTACATAACATATAATAAAACAACACAAAATAATTAAAGGATTAACAATATTCATGAAGCTCTTTCTGATATTTCTTTCCCGAAGCGTAGCATTACCCATTCCGGCCTACTATGTGCTAATTTGGACTTTCTTTATATATATATATATATATATTAAACTTTAAAAATTTACAAGTTTCGTTGTACATTTTTATTTTTAATCAAATTTATATCTTTGAAACCTATTTAATGAGATAGATCAAACAAGATCTGAATTAAATATGTGATTATGTAAAAAATAAAAAATTTACAATGTGAATGTTCACACTAAAACTATAGTTAAAAAAATCAAACGAGGGCGTACTGTACATCCTTTTGGTTAAGACAATCCTTTCGGTCACGATGATGAATCTCGCTCAGCCACACCAAGTGTCAATCTTGTTTGGTGTGGTCCAAAGCGTATGTTGTGCGGCCCTTGCTCGGTCCAACACCATTCCTGTGTTGATCTAGGCCCAACGGATGACACACCCGTGCTGTTCCTAGACTGGCCCAATGCTTGGCGTAAATCCCCCTCTCATCCATCAATCATAATGTTATGGAATATCACATGTCAATGTTCTGAAATTACTGAATAATTACCTCAACTTAATTCTGACCACAGTGAGGGCAAAAATATTAAAAAAGATCATGAGGCCTCGTTTGGTATGCAACACTTTTAGTCAAAAAGTTATTAAGAAAATCAAAAAACCTATAGCTTATACTAAAAAGTCAAATATTTCATTCTCTCTACTTTTTACATATCTTTTTGTAAAAAAATCAAAAAGTTATCCTAAACATATTAGTTTTTTTTTTTAATTTTTTTATCTCATATTTTAACTAAAAAATTAAAAAATTACTAAAATAACCTATTCCCAAACGAAACCTGAGTTAATAAATAATTTTTTACTTTCCACTGTTGTTGTAAATTTGAGTTTCTTTTCACTCATCCATAACAAAAAAAACCCTTTTTCGGCTAAAGAATAATATCCCCATAAATTAACAAGGGGAAATTGTAAATAAGTAAAGATTAGTCACAAATTAACTGCATTACAGATGAAAATCTTTTCTGGTGCAACTTTAACACGCATGAAAACTTACATCAAGTTTAGAATTAGACTTGCATTGTTATACACATAAAAGCCTTACCTTACCATAAAAATGTAATTATTTTTTTACTGTTATATTAAAATACAATTTCCCCAATTAACACAGTCCTAGATGCAATTGGCTAATACATTAATGAACCGAGACTAGTGCAATTTTGGTAACTTCTAATTTTTCCAAATTGATTGACACATGAAATGGAAACTTGGCCAATGCACACCTAAATCAAACCAAAAAAAAAAAGGAAAAAACTTACAAGTGATGTTTTAAATAACACTGTTTAGACTTGTATTATTGTATAAGTTGGAATGAATTTTCCATTGCCGAAGAGCAATGTTATAGACCACTAATTTATCATCACTAATACTACCACTAGTGAGGTGGCAATTGAAAAAAAAAAGAAAAAAAAAAAAAACAAGACACAAAACACATGTGGCAGTGGGTCTGCCACATCATTAGAGCTACCACTAATTAGTTGTCTAAAGCATTTTTGATTGCGGAATGATGATGCTATCTGACACCTACCGCATTTCTATTATTGGTTCATCAATACAATTTCTTTCCTAATAAAAAAACAAAAACAGTGATAGTGTGGGCTCCAGTATGTCTTTGTACATCGTAAAAATAATATCAAAACATATTTTTTTATATTTCTAAATATTTTTATATAGATCAAACTTTTCTCAAATTTAAAATAACTTGAGGGTCACGAGTTTAATTTTAATAATTTAAATTGTTTATTTTATAAGATTCTTAACCTAGATCATTTATGAAAAAAAATATAATAATTTAATAATTATAATATTTTCATTTTATCATGTTTGTCATTAAAAAAATCGATAATTATATTTTTTTAAAATAGATCATTTATTTTTCTTTTATAGAAATAATACAATAAAATGAAAATACTACTATTACAACTTAATTTTTATTCATGAATGATATATACCAAAAATCTTATAAAATAAATAATTCAGATTATCAAAATTGAATTGCCTCACAATTTTAAATATCAAAGTTGAAAGAAACTCAACCTTTTTATTTATCTCATTTAAGGACTCGTTTGAGAATTGATTTATTTAATAATTTTATAATTTTTCACAAAAAAATGTATAAAAAATCAATAAAATCATTTGACAACTTGTAGTAATTTTTATTTTTGTTTTTGGGCTAAAAACCAATCATCCCAAACAAGGCCAATAACCATATATTAGATCATTAATATTTTTCATAAAAAAATAAAAAAAGAGCTCCATACAATGGCAGCAGTAGCATATGTGCGGCTCTTGAAGATGGGTTTGACATATGGTGGTGGTAGTCATTGAGGAGACAGATGGCAGTAGTCGGGAGAGGGAGAGGGAGAGGGTAGTGATCAGGTACAGGAGAGCCCATGTCCACACTAGTTTGTTTGTTTGTGTATTTGAAATAATTTAGCTGATATGGCACTACATGATTTGCTACCCCTAAATCAAGGCCTTGATTGGCAACTTGAATTTTGACTAAAATAATTAATTAAAAAAAAATTAAGAGCTTGTTTGGTAATAAATTTATTTATTTTAATAAATGCACTTATTACTTTTTTTATATATATATATATTTTTAAATATAAAGTGTATTTGTTTAAATCATTCCCAACAATCATTAAAATAAGGATAATACTTGGGACCCCCTTTTGGGGCACCCCCTCACCCCCTTTTGCCATGTGTCAGGGGGTGATTGGATGTGCAGGAAAGTGGACCAATGAGAGAAGAGAGGGGGTCAAAAGGGGGTCTAAAAAAGGGGGTCTCTATCACCACCCTTAAAATAATTAATAAAATAAAATATTACATTCTATACATCAATTAATTTTTTTTTCTCACAATCATCTAGTATTTAAGTAAAAAAAAAATAAATTATAAATTATTCCAAATACAATTTCTTTTCATCTTATAAAACAGTCACAAATCAAAAAATTAACTAAATGGTCAAGTTCCAAACGAAACCAATATACATTTATGAATGATGGATCAACCGCAAATATAAGTTGCATTAATCTATTTTCTTTTTTGTTTTATTAATGTACCAAATTAAGGAGATCAAGAGAGCTAAAAAAAAAGCTCCTGCAATTAATCAATGTTATCTATGTATGCGGATGAATAGCGAGAGAGAGAGAGAGAGAGAGAGAGAGAGAGAGAGAGAGAGAGAGCTTACAGCAAAACCATAAGCAAAGGAACCGCTGACAGCAACAAAGGTGCTGAGAACAACAACAGCCGTGACGGCGGCAGAGGAGGAGGAACCACCACTCTCTTCTTCATCACCACCACTCTCTTCTTCACCACCCCCACCACCGGTTGCATCTATGTTTTGAGGCTTTTCTTCAGCAAGCAGGCACCTTGTTATTGTTGGAACAATCTTCTGAGTAAATAAAATAAATTGAAATCATTCAAACAAAATAAAATAAAACTTATAGAATTTATTTAGTTGAATTGAATCAATAATTAAAGAGCAAGTCGAATGTGTGATACTCTGTCCTTAAAACAGATTCGCCCCGCTACGGTGCTTACGGTTATGCACTACAACAAAATTGACTTTTTATGGCTTGCAATGCATGCCGTAAAAACTCTTTCACGGCATGCACACAAATGCTGTTATATGACATGCCGTGGAAAGTTGAGCGTCATTTACGACATGCAGGTGAAGTTGTAAAAAGTAATAAATTAAACATTAATGACATACTTTGTATGCCGTATATAACTTTTTACGACATTTTTATTATGTCATAAATCATCATACTTTCCAAGACATAATTTTGCATGCCGTAGAAGATTATTTTTAATATATCTATGGCATATTTTGTATGCCGTATATAGTATTTTACGACATTTTCTTGCATGTCATAAATCATCACACTTTTCACGACATAATTTTGTATGCCGTAAAAGGTCATTTTTAATATATTTATGACATGCCTTGTATGCCGTATATAATCTTCTACGACATTTTCTTACATGCCATAAATCATTACACTTTTCACAGCATAATTTTGCATGCCGTAGAAAGTTATTTTTAATATAATATATATATAGGAACATGACCTTGCCTAACCGTATGTAGACAATAGCTTATAAAATGCAACCTGTTACAAACCAAACAGAAGCAGCAACTATGAAGTAAGCAAAAAAATCTAATATCCATACACCAAACAACCTGCATACTAACTTTTATCCTCAACTTCTATCATATCAAGCTGATAACAACCTCAAACATACAAATTAAAAAATAGATAGCACAATACATTGACAGTCAGAAATAATAACAGGAATGAGACCTGTTTGTTATATTAATCAACTGATATGAAAATTAGGCGTAAACTTACATTTTGGCTTCTCTTGTTTCCATGGTACATACAACTTAAAATATGGAATCTCTTATGTCCAACATAGATATAAACATGACATTGGCATTTGGAGAAATGTCTATCAAATGGATTCAGAATGCACAATATTGGGAAAGCAACAAAAAACCCGGCATGAAATATAATATTGAGAGGGTGCCATTCTGGAAACTTGCTAGCTAACATACTGCTTCTCAAGAAGGCCTCTGCAGAATGCTAGGTCAAATATTTCCTCTGGAGGATCTCCAATGCAATCAAAAACTGCATCTGCATTTACCAAATCCTCCTCAGCCGTGTACCTACAGCCAGTGATTAATTCATTTGTTAGCATGGCTTTATGTTAGGCAAATTACAAATACACACCTGAGGTTATTTAAAAATAAAAATTCCTCCCTCACATTTGAGAAATTACATCTCATCCCTTGAGATTTCCAATCACATTACAAATGGCCCCCTCCGTTAATCAACCGTTAACATTAAGTCAAACTAATAGAGTATATGATGTAAAAAATAATTTTTTTTCCCAAAAATACCTATATTAACCTTCATGAAATTAAACACTTTATTTTCATTTTTCTTTTTCCTATCTCATTTTCCTTATTTCCCATTTTCTCTCAACTAGTAACACCACTTTGCCCAGCCATCGCATCACCCTCTCCAACTCTTGATCAGCAACACCGTCATTATTGTCTTCAAACATTTGGTGTGTTGCCGAGGAGGGTTGGAGAATATTGTAGTGCTGTATAATGTGATTGGTGGTGGGTGGGTGGAAATTAAGGTTGTATGATAATTTCATTATGCTATTAGAGAGTATTTGGGTAATTTCATTTTTTTCTATTAGGTTTGCAAGAAAAATTCTGACAATGAGGTATTTTTAATTTCCAGAATGTGAGGGGAGAATTTGTATTTTTGATAAACCTCAGGGGTGTATTTGTAATTTATCCCTTTATGTTTTGTTCCCCCCTCTCTCTCATATTACCTAACATAAGCCTCAAATCTTGCAAAATACCTATTCCAATAAGAATCTCATCCAAGAAATCTCAAAGTTTTGTGGGGCAAGTTTGTGGCTTACTATGCACACAAACAAACATTTACACAATCAATCACTGGTTAGAATAAACCCTTAAGGCTATAATTCATAGTAGAGAAAAAGAAACATACCCGCTCTTCGTTACAATACACTTCATTCCAGCAGCTTTGGCTGCTGCAAGACCTATGGCACTGTCTTCTACCACCACACAACTGGGAAACAAAAATGAAGAGTGTATCACTTCTCATATTACATGCCAAATTTTTAGATAAGAAAGCACTTCTAAAAACATAGAACTACTTATAGAAATAAAAATTAAAATCCATTTTAGACTCATAGAAGCAGTGTATGATTTTGATAATATTGTCTAGCAATACCTTGAGGGTTCAACACCCAGGGTGGTGGCTGCTAATATATAAATTGCCTGCCAGAATGCCCAAAAAAAAAAAAAAAATTAAAGTCGCTAAGAGCTCATCTTCATACTCCAAGCATTTTAAACCACAAGGAAAGAAAAGCATCAGATCTTGTTTACATGGCAATCGAAAAGATCTAATTGATTGCATGCATAAAAAGACTCTTGATCTCCATAGATACTACAAAAATTGACGACTGATGTTACCAAAACTGAATAATGTGGTTTTGCCTTAAAATGAATTGAATGCAGTATCTACCAATATAACTTCTATGTGGTGTCCAAACACTGCCAAATACAATAAATCAAGATGGATGTAGAAGTTACTGGATCAGGCTTTTTGCGAGGAACCACATCTCCGGCAAATATCTTGATTTTTTCTGCTCGCTCAGGTCCAAGCAAGCATGAAACTATTGCAGAGACCTGAAATCACAATATATGATTTGGTTGTCAAATAAGAAACAAATACTAGCAAAATAAAAGAAGTAGAATAACAGGCTTAAAATCACCACATCAAACTCAGTTGTCAAAATAAGAAGCAGAGAGCAGTGGCACATATTTTGCCACCAAACTAGAGTTTATTTATCAAATTAAAAAAGAAAATTTATGAATTTTTAATTGTAAATGTTCAACATATACTTAATTACAAGTATAAAAGGCTGCTAGAAAAGACTCAAGGGTTCAAAGGAGATCCAGATGTTTCACTTGCACAGCCTTCAATATGTTTTTAATGATTTTAAGCAAATAATGGCTCATGCAAGAGACAAGTCCCAAGATAAGGAGAATCATGGACATTACACCACTTGGACTAACACTCTATTGTAGCTAAAATTGGGAAATAAAAAAGTAGTTTATATTTTAAGCAACCTTTCTTCTACTATTTTGATACCCATCACACATTAGAGCTAAATGGTAACAGGTCCTTGGTTTTCATAACTTGTAGTTACACTTCCAAAATAGTTTTGAAAGCTCACTTCCCCTAGTGAACATAAAACCAATGCAGGAACAAAACACAGACTGGTCCATCAAGTTACACACCATCAGGAACTGAGATTCAGTACAAATATTAGCTTCCCCATTATCACTTCAATCCCAGATATAGCTAAGGCTGTCGAATAGCATTCAAAAATATAGACATTGAATAAACTCCAGCCAAATATAAGAATATGTAAAATATGATAGAATCAGTCACAGCTTGAAAAAAAAAAATTAAAATTAAAATTAAAAATAGAATAAATCGTAAGACAAAGGCTAAAATTAATATAATATAATTCAATTGACTAAATACTAAATCAACAATATTCTACAAATTAAAGAACCAAAATCATATACCACATAATACCAAAGGCTTTCGAGTCTTATTGTTGGCTTTCCCTTTTACCAATTTAAAAAAATAAAAAAAATAAATAAAAAAAGAGAGAGAAGCTCACTCTTGTCCGGTCTTCTTGCATTTACTAATTACAATAATAAAATAAAATTAACCTATAACTACCCACAAATTGATAGGGCCAAGTAATAATATTCAAACAAACAAAAACCCCTAAAATATTGAGAAAAATCAAGAAATCTTTACAAGTAGAGACATCTCAAATAAAATAAAAAGTTGAATGATACACACACACTATCACAGAGGTAATCTCATATGAAAAGAATTAAATTAAATTAAAACCAGAGAAAAGATCTAAATAACAAGCCCGTATATATGAGAAATCTAGACATACCCACATATTAACATAGAAATAAAATTCTGACAACATCATAAAAATTTAAGACTCATATATCTAAAGCCTACCAAGACTAGTAGTTCCTACTTTTTTACATTTAAAATTAGTTAATGTTGTTGACTTCAGAGTCAACAATTAATCAATAAGCCCAACTGGCTCTTTCTGTTTCCCATTTCTTCTCCTTCTCCTTCTTCTTATATGATCAAAAATAGGTCCTGGTGTATAGGAATTGCGTTGTAATTAATCTGAACCACTAAATGTATATCTATCAGCTTTCATAGTGTCTTTGGGATATATTAAATATATTTAGTTGGAAAACTTGAGGATGAGCCATGTGCTGTTGCATTTAAAATTAGTTGGAACTGAATGAAAGCGGACTGGTTTTAAGGCAGTTCATTGTAATTCAGTTAGTCAAGAGTCTATATGATTCTTTGTTGAATAATGGGGTCAAGAATTCAGGTCTTTTTGCTGGTTATTTCCGTCCAAAATTTACTCGTAGCAGCACAGATGAATAATCTGGACTGTAAGTTCAATTCTTGGATCCGAGTTTTTACTTAATTGATGTCACTAGTTATATATCTATCAACAAAAGTTGCTTGCACCAGAAATTTACCTACCAGAAATTTCTATTGAGAGTAAGTGCTTCTATTCAAAAGTTGCTAATGAGAAGTGCTTCTATTCAAATACAATGTATAGAAATAGTATTCCTTGACTTGGTTTTGCATTCAGTATGGTTGTTCAAAAACTATTAGGAACTTTTGTCAATGAAAAAGAAAATAATCTTCTGTTCAAGTCAAATTTGGGAAACATCATCATTTTAAGACTGGTTGTCAAAAGGATATCATACAATAGAGTTAAAAGTACTTCAAATGTTTTTTAAAAATTAATCTAAATTTTCTTAATAATTTTCACACACTCACATGCCTTTTCATTTAGGCTTACTTTTTCATATAATGATATGATGGATCACAGCACATTTCAATATTCTAGCAAACTAGAAACTTATAATTCCAAATGCACCACAGGATAGTAGAGGGAAGAAAGAACACCTGTCCGCTTTATCAAAACCAAATCTAGCACCAAAATAGAAGGCCACGGCAAGTAACCATGCATCGCTGTGGACAGCAACTAGAGCCAACCAGTCCTTCTCTTGCATCCCATCCCTGGCAAAGTAAATGCTTAATGCAGGCTCTGGGAGCTCTGGAGGCACCTCTTCAGCAGGCAAATTAACTTCCCATTGCTCACTGGGGAATCCATACAGGCAAAGGTTTTCTTTCTCTGCAAGGAAAATCAGTTGCTTATAGACAATAAGCATTGGAATCACATCCACTATTGGGACAAAGGGAACATTAACAACAACAAAAAAAAAATGCACAAAATAACAATAAATTTGTTATCTGAGCAAGATAAGTAGCTAAAATTTTAAAACCCCCTCAGGTGAAGTAAGAAGAAAGGAATATATTCTCTAGTCAAAATTACAAATTCCTTTTTGACATGATCAAATAACATAAAAAACACCAATAATTAACAAGTTCAGGCACATGTTGCACAAATCATCAGCAATGTAGCAAGTGGCGGAGGTAAAAAAAATCAATTTAGGACGGGCAATCCACAAAATATAAGAATAAAAATGCTATATATTAAGAGAGAGACTAAAGAAAAATGAGAGAAGTTATTAGCATAAATATATGTGTGTGTGTGTGTGTATACATCAAGGGAATTGTGTAACAAATAAAAACATTTGGAGAGGGTCAAATTGTAAGGCTTTTTATGAAAATAAAAATAAAAAAACAAATAAGGCTAACATATAATTTTAGAAAGAACAAACTAAAAGATATATTAAAAACCATAGGTCAAACAATAATTTTTAAAATTAAGGTGGCTCCGCCACTAAATGTAGCATCACAACAAAAATCTAATGAACATAATAGGAATAGTATTATGCAAGATGAAATCTCAATGTAAGGGAAGCAAAGGAAGAAAAGGAGCACCCAAAAAAAAAAAAAAAAAGCAAGAAATTATGTGCATGCATTAACTTCTCAACATATAATTAATCATCTCAATGAATCCACTAAGTAATGCACAAACAGACAAAACCAAAAAGCCTTTGGTTACTTGCAGCTAAACATCAAGATTATTAGAAGCCCCTGGAGCCTCATTTAAGCTGAAATTGTGGCAAAACCATCGAGAGTGCATAACATGCCTGCACTGAAGATGATAGAAATGCCACATGGAAGCCTATTTACAGCTATGCTATTGGTCAGGAACTATTGATCCATTTTGAAGGATACAAAAAGCTTTATCGCAGTTTGCCATTGTACATAAAATCAACAAACAGGGCAAAATCATATCATAGTGAATGCCATCTATCACCATGGCTTGATTAAATCAGAAATGCACTGAAAGAAGGCAACACGCAATGATATTGAGAGAGAGAGAGAGAGAGAGAGTTATCACGCCTAACAATCCAAGAAAAAAACCACAGCTACATAACTTATTATAAATTATCCTAAAACATAAGATATCACTTTAAAAAGATTACAAAATCCAAAGTAACCATTTGCTTCTATTCCTTTCCTCCATCCACTTCACAACAATTAAGGAATCATCTCTAAACAGACAATGGAGGAAACCAATTAAAGATAGTATTAGTATTATCCATCCCAAAAAACCAAGTATTATACGCCACCACCAATGTAATTTTGATCAACCTAGCAGTAAAAAACTGTCCAAAAGTTTATTACTGCTTGAAAATAAATAAATACAGCCTCCTATCATAACAATCACTACAACAATAAATAAATATAGTCTCCTTTTATTTATTTGCAAAAACACAGGACAGCAAATTAGCAGTCCACCATGAACGTCAAACTAATTCTGTTGCTAAACAATCAAAACGGGAGGAGTTCAAATGCCAATAAATCCTCATAATCTAACCACAAAATGCGTACAAGTGATCCATTAGAGCATTATACAAGAGTCCATAGATTAATCATTCAAATTGCAAATTGAAACAATTTTCGTAATTTAAATGATCAATCAATTACCCGGAGGAGGAGAAAACTGTGGAGAAAATGCGTCTATCAAAGGGGCAAGAAGAGAGGTCCCAGATCTCGTTGGGATGCGAAAACAAACCCTCGCACACAAGTTCAGTTCCATCTGATAAAAGCCTAATCAAATGCACCTGAAACACATCTCCATTTCAATTCGAATCATGATACTAAAAAAATAAATAAATAAGAAATTGAGATCTATGAGAAGAAAATCACAAAACCTAGTTTTCTTCTTTGAGGCTGAGAGTGCCTGCGATGGAACTGGTGTGATTTTTATCCGCTTTAACATCTAAAAATCATCTAGCCTGTAAAAAGAAGATTATGAACCAGATGAGTGTTTTGTCAAGTGTAAAAGAGATGATGTTGAATTGAAGGGGGTTTGATTTGGAGAGTTGTTCGACCTAATCAATCTATACTTGTGAAACATAAGTAGAGATTGAGATCAAAACAACGAAAAAAACGCGGAATCAAGAGCGAAATTACCGAATAGAGAACTGAAATAGCATTGCCAGAGAGAGTCTGAGATGAAAACACGATCGTCGATGAGCTTTGCCCCTCAGAAATTGAAGCCAAGTCCAAGTCGAAGCAGTCGAAGCAGATTACAAATTGATTCAATGGAAGCTTGATTGCTTTGTTGAGGAATGAAGCGGACTGCGTCACTGATTCAATTGATTGAAGACCAAGGGTTTGAAGAACCCTTTCCACTATTTCTTCTTCCTCTCTTCTTAGAAACTCGGTGTTTCTTTTTTTTTTTTTTGGTACCGCATTAGTATGTTTGATAATAAAAAATAAATTAAATATTTTTTTTTGGGATAAGTGGCGCCATAATATTGGGATTTGGCGCCTGAAATATTTTGGGCATACCATTCACGACATACATGGTATGTCGAAAAAAGTGACTTATTTTTAATGATTGATATACGAAAAGTCGTAAAAAGTGATCTATTTTTAACGATTGGCATTCGGTAAGCCGCAAAAAGTGACCTATTTTTAATTATGAAAATTATAAATTTTTTCATGAATATATAATTTTTTTTTCTAAAATTCCACTGGACGCAATTATCTCTTAAAAGAGACACTAAATTATAAAATAATGTATAAATTATTTTTTACATTTTCCTCAATTAGGAAATTTTAAAGTGAGAAGTGTGGTTAGAAATTGTTAGCTTTTTTAAATCCAAAAAAAAAAATCGAATTGAAATTTTCTTTAATAAAAGTTTTCACGACATGCTAATACATGTCGTGTAAAGTTATAATATTTTACGACATGAAATATATGTCGTCTTAAGTACAAATATTTTATGACATATTTTTGTATGCCGTGAAAATATACATTTTTTACGGCATGCTTTTGCATGCCATAAAAAAATTCCGGATTGAATTTTTTTTTTTTTTACAAAAGTTTTCACGACATGTAAATGCATGCCGTGTAAAGTTATAATATTTTATAACATGAAATGTATGTCATCTTAAGTGCAAATATTTTACGACATATTTTTGTAAGTCGTAAAAACATACGTTTTTTACGGCATGCTTTTGCATGCTATAAAAATATGAATTAACGACTTATATGGTATGTATGCTGTTATTGACAAAATATTAACGGCTTGCAAAAAAAAAAATGCCGTAGAATGTACTAACCACAGCATGCATTTAATGCATGTCGTAAACATGATGCCGTGAATAGTTAGTTTTGTTGTAGTGATGTGACTTCTATCTCCCAAGATACAATGATCTTCATAAATTTGCAGTAGCACTTCAAACAAATTTGTCCGGTGAACTAGAACCTTGTGTTCTATAACTCTCTGAAATTTATTCTAATTCTAATATGAAGAATAAATGACGCAAGAGAGCAAAATGAAGGCAAGAAAAATGAATTTTCGAAATTAATCAAAATTGGAATGGGCCTGCCTTTATATAGGTTTTGTTGGCACCTATTCAATTTGAATAGAAAAGGTATGACGAAGGGACATAACCCTTCCTTTAAAATAAAGAGACACTATGAAAGGTTTGCACCATTTCATTCAAATGGAGGTTTGACCCTTCCTTTAAAAGAAAAAGACATCATGAAAGGTTACACCATTTCATTCAAAATGGAGTCTATTTCAATTCATCACTACCTCTTTATAAATTTTTCAACAATAATTTGAATAGAAAAGGTTTGAAAAAAGGACATAACCCTTCATTTAAAATAAAGAGACACTATGAAAGGTTTGCACCCTTTCATTCAAATGAAGGTTTGACCCTTCTTTTAAAACAAAAAGACACCATGAAAGGTTACACCATTTCATTCAAAATGGAGTCTATTTCAATTCATAACTACCTCTTTATAAATTTTCCAACAATCCCCTACATAAATGAAATTGACAGAGAGAAAATGCAACAACATGATGTAAATACAGAGAGTATAGAAATTGGAAATATTCTGCAAAGGATAGGTAGCTTTTGCCTTTGAACCTTCCCTTATGAGACATTATCGGATTTACAAGCTAACCAGTGAACATGATGTCTTGAACTGTTCAGCCGTTTGTGTAAACCAAGACAGTAGAACTCACATAATATATTCCCAGACACAGTCTAGTTCTCACTATTATGTTCATTTTGGTCCTGAACAACCTGGTCTTTCATGAGTGCTCTAGAGAATTGTAACCCTTCACAAATCTCATAGAACCAGCCCAGTTCACACTCACATAGGTGATTCTTATGAAGAGTATCCTGTCATACTCTACTAGGTATACCTAGATATAAGAATGATTAAAAGTATTACTTAACCTAAAACTCTACAGTCATCACTATTTCATCATAGAAATGGGTAGGAGTTTAACTCCCCAGTGATTCTTTTGAGTCATACACAACTCGGTTGTCCCTTTGAACTTAGATCTTGGGATCTCCAGTCAATTAGGTTGGGTTGCCGTTGTGGTAACTCTTATTTAATAGGCTTTAGTCCCATTTCCCTCGATAAATTCTCAACTAACTCTCTTGCTAACCTTTTGGTTAGTGGATTCGCTATGTTGTCTTTAGACTTCCCATAATCAATGGAAATAATTCCATTAGAGAGTAGTTGTCGTACGATATTATGTCGACGACGAATATGTCGAGACTTACTGTTATACATATGACTATGTGCTCTACTTATTGCAGATTGACTATCGCAATGTATGCATATAGCGGGCACCGGTTTTGGCCATATTGGAATATCTTCAAGGAAGTGGCAAAGCCATTCTGCTTCTTCCCCTGCTTTGTCTAAAGTTATGAATTCTGATTCCATAGTAGACCTAGCAATACAAGTCTGTTTGGAAGATTTCCAAGATATAGCCGCACCACCAAGAGTAAAGACATACTCACTGGTGAACTTTGAGTCTCTAATATCCGATATCCAATTTGCATTACAGTATCCTTCAAGTGCTACTGAATATCTAGTATAATTAAGCCCAATGTTACGAGTAAATCGAAGATATCTTAGAACCCTTATAATTGCTTTTCAGTGTTCTACTCCCGGATTACTCGTATATCTACTTAATTTACTTATTGCATAAGCTATATCCGAGCGAGTGCAGTTCATCAAGTACATAAAGATTTTAATAATTTGGGCATACTCTAATTGAGAAATACTTTCCTGTACATACTTAGATAGAAAAAAATTAACATCTACAGATGTTCTAGCAAGATGATCATCATCTTTGCTGAATTTGTCAAGTATTTTCTCAATGTAATGAGATTGTGACAAAGCATATCCTTCTGATGTTTTGATAATTTTCATACCAAAAATTACATCAGCAATGCCCATGTCCTTCATGTCAAAATGTTTATTCAACATTTTCTTAGTAGTTTTAATCATATCATTATTACTACCTATGATAAGCATATCATCCACATAAAGACATACAATGACATAATCTTTGTCTGTATTTTTAAAATAAACACATTTGTCACACTCATTAATTTTAAATCCATTTGACATCATTGCCTTGTCAAATTACTGATGCTATTGCTTTGGCGCTTGTTTTAAACCATATAATGATTTAAGCAATTTACATACTTTCTTTTCATTTCCTAGAACAGAAAAACCTTCTGGCTGTTCCATGTAAATTTCTTTATCTAACTCACCATTTAAGAAAGCGGGATTCACATCCATTTGATGAATTTCTAGATTGTATAGAGATGCGATGGCAACTAGCATTCTAATGGATGTTATTCTAGTAACCGATGAGTATGTGTCAAAGTAATCAAGACCTTATCTTTGTTTAAAACCTTTGACCACAAGTCTTGCATTGTATTTGTTAATTGAGCCATCCGCTTTCATTTTCCTTTTGAAAATCCACTTGTACCTAAGAGGTTTACAACCTGGTGGCAAATTCACTTATTCCCAAGTGTGATTTTGCAAGATGGATTCAACTTTACTATTGATAGCTTCTTTCCATAAAAGAGCTTCAGGACTGGACATAGTCTCTTTAAAAGTAAAAGGCTCATTTTCTAACAAAAATGTTAGGAAATTTGGACCAAAAAATTTTGAGATTCTAGCACGTTTACTACGCCTAGATTCGTCTTCCTCATTTTGGTCTAACTCTTGCTCTTGTTTTTGATCATGTTCTTGATCATGACTAGTAATAGTATCATGAGATCTTTTATTGTTACTAGTCTCTTGTCCAGTCTTATTTGGAAATACATGTTCAAAGAATGATGCATTCCGAGACTCAATAATAGTATTTACATGCATTTCGGTATGTTCTGATTTATAAATTAAAAACCGATATGCACTACTATTCTTAGTATAACCAATGAAAATGCAAACAATGGTCTTAGGACCTATCTTAGTCTTTTTAGGACTAGGAATAGACACTTTAGCCAAACACCCCCACACTTTTAAGTATTTGTAGGATGGTACTCTTCCATGCCACAATTCATACGGTGTTTGATTCACTTTCTTTCGGAGTATTTTATTTAAAATATAATTAGAAGAAAGTATTGCTTCCCCTCCACAAGTTCTGAGGTAATTCATAACTTATTAACATGACATTCATCATTTCTTTTAAAATCTTATTTTTCCTTTCAGCAATTCCATTTTGCTTAGGTGAGTAAGGAGCAATGGTTTGATGAATTATTCTATGTTCTTTACAAAATTCACCAAAAGGTGATTCATATTCATTACTTCTATCACTTCTAAGTTTATTGATTTTCTTACCAAGTTGATTTTCAACTTCATTCTTATATTGAATGAAAGTTTCCAAAGTTTCATCCTTGATTCGAATTAAATAAACATAACTATATCTAGTACAGTCATCTATAAAAGTGATAAAATATTTTTTCCCACCTCTAGTTTGAATTGATTTAAAATCACAAATGTCACTATGAATTAATTCAAGTGGTTCCGTACTTTTTTCAATTGAATGAAAAGGAGTTTTGGATAATTTTGCCTCAATGCAAATTTTACATTTATGATTTGAATCAATGTCAAATTTAGGTAAGCATTCCATATTAATTAATCTACGTAAAGATCCATAATTAACGTGTCCTAGTCTACCATGCCATAAATTTGAAGACTCAAGCAAGTAAGAAAAAAATGTATTATTATTAATAACTGAGGGTACAACGGTCATTACATTTAACTTGAAAAGGCCATCAGACATGTAACCTTTTCCTACATACATCCCATTTTTAGTAAGTACAAATTTATCACTCTCAAATACTAGCCTAAACCCATTCTTACTCAACAAAGATCCGGAAACAAGATTCTTGCGAATGTCCGGTACATGCAACACATTGTTGAGAGTTAGTTCCTTTCCAGATGTCATCTTGAGTACAATCTTTCCTTGTCTTTCAACTTTGAAAGTTGAGGAGTTGCCCATAAAAAGTTGTTCACCATTATCCACTGTAAAATAAGATGTGAACATCTTTTTGTCGGCACAAATATTGCGAGTAGCACTAGTGTCTACCTACAATTCTTTAGGATTTCTGACAAGATTTGCCTCAGAAACAATTGCAGAAAGATTGATGTCATCTACACCATTGAAAATCTTGTCTACTTCGGTCATATGGGCTTGAGCATGCTTCTTGCTTGTTCTACTCTTGCTTTTGCCTTTGTTACGGCAATCTTTGGCTTGATGTCCCTCTTTGTCACAGATGTAACATTTGCCATTAAGGCTGATTACAGAAGACTTTGGTAATTTTTATTTCCCATTAAACTTGTACTTTTTCCATTAAACTTGTACTTTTTATTTCCCCCCCTCTTTAGAGCCTTGCATTTGCCTTAGACTCTATAGGATGCTTACCAGCTCGCTTTTCAGAATTGCGGTTGTCCTCCTCAATCCTCAAACGCACAATTAATTCTTCCATAGAAATTTCTTTGCGCTTGTATTTGAGGTAGTTCTTGAATTCCTTCCAGCCTTTTGGTAATTTTTCAATTAAGGCTGCAACTTGGAAAGATTTACTAAGAGACATGCCTTCTGCGTGAATGTCATGCAGAATGAGTTAGAAATCTTGAACTTGGCTGATTACAGTTTTTGAATCAACCATTACAAAATCCAGGAATCTGCCAACCACAAATTTCTTTGAGCCAACATCTTCCGTTTTGTATTTTTTCTCTAAAGACTCCCAAAGTTCCTTTGCTGTCTTGATAGGACTATAAACGTTGTATAATGTGTTGTCAAGTCCATTCAAGATGTAGTTCTGGCAAAGGAAATCAGCATGTTTCCAAGCATCAACTGCAGCAACCACTTGCCGGTCGGTTTCATCCTCTTTCAAAATAGGAGCATCCTCACGGAGGAAACGAGTTAGGTTTAGGGTTGTAAGATAGAATAACATTTTCTGTTGTCATCTTTTAAAGTTAGTTCTTGAGAACTTCTTTGGCTTTTCACTGTGATTTACCGGTACTGTTACAACAGGAGAGGGGGGTTGGCGTCATTGTAACCACTACAGTAGTACTTGTTTGGGCATTAGTTTCAGTAGCCATCAATTCTAATTTATAAAACAAAATTATAATTAGAATTTATACTACACAGAAAATTAATCCAAATTCACAGAATTAAATTCTGTAAAAATAAAAGAAACAAGAATGTAACTTTTATTTTTCAATTAATTTAGAAATAAAATAAAATGTTATTTAACCAAATTAATTCTACACAGAAAATTAAATTTCTGTAAAATAAAAGAAATAAGAAAATAACTTTTATTTTTTAATTAATTTGGAAATAAAATAAAATTTTATTTAACCAAATTAATTCCACACAGAAAATTAAATTCTGTAAAATAAAAGAAATAAGAAAATAACTTTTATTTTTTTCAATTAATTTAGAAATAAAATAAAATTTTATTTAACCAAATTAATTCCACACAGAAAATTAATTTCTGTAACACTTCAATAATTAAAATACTAAAACAGAATTTTAAGTAATGAAAACACAGAAAATAATTTCTAAAACCCAAAATTAATTTCTGAAAAAATTTCACAAAAATATATTCTGAATTGTTAATGACACCAGTATCATACTACTAGTTGTCAAAGAAAATAGGCAGTATATTACTACTATCTGTTAAATAACATATAGTCACTATTTGTTTTTCTAACCAGAATATTATTTTTAAATCCACAGAAAATAATTTTCTTAAAAGAAGAAAGAGAAAAGGAAACAAATGAAAAATTCTGTAAACAGAATAATTCGAATATGTCTTAAGATTGTTGGAACAATCTTCTGTGTAAATAAAATAAATTGAAATAATTCAAACAAAATAAAATAAAATTTACAGAATTTATTTAGTTGAACCGAATAAATAATTAAAGACCAAGTCGAGTGTGTGACACTCTATCCTTAAGACAGATTCGCCCCGCTACGGTGCTTACGGTTATGTGGAGTCTATCTCCCAGAATACAATGATCTTCACAAATTTGTAGTAGTACTTCAAACAAATTTGTTCGGTGAACTAGAATCTTGTCTTCTATAACTCTCTGAAATTTATTCTAAATCTAATACGAAGAATAAATGATGCAAGAGAGCAAAATGAAGGCAAGAAAAATGAATTTTCAGAATTAATCAAAATTGGAATGGGACTGCCTTTATATAAGTTTTGTTGGCACTTATTCAATTTGAATAGAAAATGTATGAAGAAGGGACATAACCCTTCCTTTAATTAAAATAAAGAGACACTATGAAAGGTTTCCACCCTTTCATTCAAATGGAGGTTTGACCCTTTCTTTAAAACAAAAAGACACCATGAAAGGTTACACTATTTCATTCAAAATGAATTCTATTTCAATTCATAACTACCTCTTTATAAATTTTCTAACAATTATCTGCCCATCCTCTATGCCTTCTCTCTTCATCTTCTTTTTTTTTCTCTCTCTCTCCTCCTCAACCAATGGAAAAAAATACCAATCCAATTATACCATTTATGAAGAGTTTCATTATATTATTATATAAAAATAAAGGAGATGCTACCTTATGTACTTAAAAAAGACATATATTAATATGTCCTTTCATAAACTTTTACAAATTATTTCATAATACAATTAGAAAATGTCATTTTTTTTTATCACAAAAGTTACTGATAATACAGTGAGTCCTCGTGGATGGGTTGGGCCGATCCAAGCTCCTCAAGCCCACTGGATAACCTGCAAACAAGTTCAATCGGGGAACGGGGTAGTCCCCCGGCGAACCCTCCGGTGTATGAATTAGAGAAGGTGATGATATGAAAATGTAGAGAGAGAGAGATAGGAGATGGAAAAACTTAACCTTCTTCTTTTCTTCGAGTTTAGCTTATATCCAACTGTAATCATTTCGCTGTCTCTGTCGTTCTGATTGTCCCCGCCGAAAGCTTGAGGCGTGGTTCGCCTTGTTCAGGGCGAGGGGGTGTGATTCCGGCTGAGAGGTGTTGTCGTAATAAATGCTGTGATGGGCTGCATTAATGGTGATGTCTCAGGGCAATAACTTTGCAGATCTTTGTCTGCTGACATGGGCTGTTCTGCACCCGCCACGTGTCCGAGCATCATTGGCCTTTCCTGCTCAGTTGGCCTCCAGCTGTGCCGGGTTTTACTGACTGGGTTGTGTAACCAGGTCTAAATGGTGGGCTTGGGTTTACTCATGGTGGGCCGTGGTCCTTATGGGCCTATCCCTGTCAGTAGTCCCCCATTCCCGAGTGCAGCTTTAGTCCAACGAAGGGAATAATAATAGCGGAGATGAATCCGACCTGTAGGGGGAGACCGACCGTGAAAGTGACCGAGTGGGAGAGAGGCCGAACGAGTGAGACCGACTGTGAGGGTGGCCGAGCGGGAGGGGCCGAGCGGGGGAGGTCGAGCGCTGGAGGCCGACCGTGAGGGTGGCCGAGCGCGAGAGGCCGACCGTGAGGGTGGCCGATCGTGAGAGGCCGAGCGTGAGAGTGACCGAGCGCGAGAGGCCGACTGTGAGGAGGGCCAAGCGCGAGAGGCCGACCGTGAGGGTGGCCGAGCGGGTGGGCGCGGGGCTCAAGGGGCGGCGTGTCACGTGATGACTTGAAGTGGAAAGGACAGGGTGAGGGCAGAAGTCAGTGTATCTGGACCGTGCACGTGGAGGAAGGGGAAACGTCAAGCGTTGGATCAGGAGTGAAACGTCAGGGGTATTATTATGGGCATTGATGAGACAGTTTTTGGCGGGTGATTTGAAAGGTTTCAAACTGGCGAAAATGAACTTGGACCCTTGGAATACGGGTAAGCTGTGGGCGTTTGGTATTATTCGATTTACTTACCTGTTTTGCAAAACTCAAAATATTCGGCGTATCGCTTTCGTTCTTCGACGATACCCCATTGAAACACTTCTGCGAATTTTAGAACTCGCATCCGGCTATCTGCATTACGCTTTAGCGATGGCTCAAGAAGAGACTGCAATCATCAGGGTGGACCCATTGGGGGACGATGATGCAGAAGAACAGGCGGGTCAGTATAGGGCCCAACGGACGAGAAAAGAATACAGGCCATGGTTCCACCATGGTAGCCGCGGCCCAACCCATCAGCCAGGTGGAACCAGACCACTGGCATTCGAGGGCTGACAGGTCCGTTATTACGGCAGCGGAGTTGGAGGTTATCCGCGAGAAGTACCAAATTCCAGCGGAGGTGCAGTTGGTGCGGCCGATATCAACGGATAGGCTGTCCGACGTCAGGCCGGGGGAGTTCTCCCTTTATGAAGAAGCGCTGAAGGGTGGGTTAAGATTGCCGCTGCCGCGGATCGTGGTGGATGTGCTCAATCACCTGGAAGTGGCACCGGGGCAGTTGATGCCCAATGCGTGGAAGATTCTGTTATCCTGCGCGAGCGCCTGGCCAAAGGCGATGGAAGGGCAGGCCATGACGGTGGATGAGTTCTTCTGCTGCTACAAAGCTTCGGGGCAGCAGGAAACTTGGGTGACCCTGCAAGCCGTGGCAGGGAAGGGCTTGGTGGCGGGGTTGCCAAGTTCAATTAAAGGTTGGAGACCCAGGTGGTTCTATGTGTCCGATGCCGGCGGGGTTGGAGTGCGGACAAGGTGGAAGGTGCCGACTAAGTTTGTGGAGGCAAAGGTGGGTGCGGCGGTGGTGGAGAGAGTAAAAAGGGTGAAGGAGTGGAGAGAGAGGGAGAAAGTTAAGTGGGACGAGCTTGTTCAGCCGTCCGCACTGTTTGCCGCGGGATTGGGTCCACAGCCGGTCGGGGGGGACCTCGATCGATCGGAGTTAGAGGCCAGAAGAAGGGCGCAGGAGGAGGAGGATCAAGCCATTATGGTGAAGGCCCAGAAGTTCAAGGAAGCGCAGGATGACCGACCGCCTCAACCACTTGCAAGGGAGAGGATTCGACCTCGTCCCAAGCCTCTGGGGCAGAAGGACTTGAGTGGGTTTGTGCCACGCCCGCTCCCCAAGGATCCTCTGAAGGAGAGGTCGTTGAAGGAGATGGAGGACTTAGGCGTGGGGAAGAAAAAGAAGAGGGTGAGACGGGGGGAGGCAGAGGGTCTGAAGGAAAAGGGGCAAAGTGCCCCAGAGGGGGCTGCAGATGAGCCCGCGCCCAAAAAGTTGAAGGAGACCCCAGTTGTGGAGGAGGCTGCAGAGGGGCGGGTCGTCCCAGAGGTGGTGGACATAGCCTCCCAAGTTAGGGATGTCGTGCCCACGAGGGCTGCCATCGGCATGGGGGTGGGTAGAAGAGATCCTGAACAAAGGAGGGAGGAACGACCTCAGGGGGGTCCTGCGCCCCAGGAAGGGGGGGTCAGCTCTGCTGCTACAATTTACCATACGCGAGCGGTGGCTGGGAGGCTGGGGGAAGATGGTGGCCCAGCTAAGGCGGCGGCAGACCGCTTAGTGAAGATGGTGGAGGAACCAGCTCTGCGCGCCGCCTCTGGATTCAGTGAGGCAGACCTGTTCAGGGGTCTGTGCTCTGCACAGATGGAGGTGACGACTCTGGCAGGATCACTCTTCAGAAAGGCGGGTGCTGCCAAAATCAAGGTGGAGGAGGCTAAGGCACAACTTGCCAGACTGAAGGAGGAAAAGGCGAGTTGGGAGGGGGCCCGAGCGGAGCTGCAAGCAGCCAAGCTGGAGTTGGAGGATGCACGCCGCCAGGTTGTGTCACTTGAATTCCAGCTGGTTACTGAGCAGAAAAAGCTGGACGAGGCTCAAAGGGCCTGTGTCATTGCCAATGACAGGCATGAAGAGGCCATGAGCAACAATGAAGAGCTGGTCAGGCAGAAGGATGAGGCAGATGCTAAGGCTGAAGCTCTGCAAAAGGAGGTAGAGGCGGAGCGTGCCAGATCGGTGGAGCAGGGCGAGAGCCTGCGCAAGGAGTTGGAGGCAGAGCGAAGCAGGGCGGCAGTGGAGGGGGAGACCTTGCGGAAGCAGTTTGAAGAAGAGAGAGGGAAGTTGGCGGCTGCGGTGGAGGCCTGGAAGGGGGAGTTGGATGCAGAGAAGGCTAAGGCTGCGGCTGAGAGGGAGGCTTTACAGAGAGAGCTCAACGAAGAGAAGGCGAAAGCGGCCTCAGAGAAGGCAGCCTACCCTGATCTTTATGTTGCAGCTGTTGCACAATTCAAAGAGTCCCCTGAGTTCCAGATGGCGATTGATGCTGCTGCAGCTTTTGGCCAGAGAAGATCTTGGAGGGCCGCCCATCAAGGCCGCATTCTTGGGAGAGTGAATCTGAGGTTATTGCAAGCTTCCAGCAGTCGGACTTCTATAAGCATGAGATGTCAGAATACTGGGACAGTGGGTGGAAAATGTGTAAAAGGAGGGTAGAGGAGCTGCTCCCAGATCTTGACTTGAGTGGTGTAGTGATTGGTGAAGATGATGTGGCCCAGACCCCACTAGACGAAGGCGTGGAAGAAGACCTGGCCTCAAGTGAAGGAGAAGAGTGAGCTGAAGATGTTTTCTGGGGGGTTGTTTTTGTCTTTGTATATAGATTTTTTTTTTTTTTTTTTTTTTTTTTTGGTGTGTTTTTAAAGTGATGTAATAAATTGTGTATAGACTTTGTTTGAATAAATAAAATTTCGCTTATGGTTCTAGTCGATGATGTACTTATGGCACATTTTTGTATATCTCTGTTTGTGTTGATTTGGTCTTGGTTGAAAGCTTGTATCTTAAAAACATGACTTAGTGTCAAATTACCTTAAAAAGGTATACTGGAATGTGAAGTTGAAGATGTGATTTGCAAATGGAATGTGGGCAGACATCTTTAAAATAAGACTAAGTGTCAAAGTACCTTGAAAAAGTAGGCTGAAATGTAGTGTTGAAGATGTGATTTGCAAATGGAATGTGGGTAGACATCTTTAAAATAAGACTAAGTGTCAAAGTACCTTGAAAGGGTGGACTGAAATGCGATGTTTGAACATGTGATTTGCAAATGAGACATGGGCAAACCTCTTTAAAATAAGACTAAGTGTCAGATTGCCTTGAAAAATTAGGTTGAACGTCAGACCATGACTGAGTGTGTTGTTTTATGACCCTTCATTCATAGGTCTGACTAGAGCTTGTGAAAGTGCTCAGGTCTGGCCGAGGCTTTTGAAGGTGCTCAGGTCTGGCGGAGGCTTTGAGTGCTCGGTCTGGCTGAGGCTTTTGTGCTTAGTCTGGCTGAGGCTTTGAGTGCTCGGTTTGGACGAGGCTTCTAGTGCTCAGTCTGGCTGAGGCTTTGAAGTGCTCAGTCTGGCTGAGGCTTTTGGTGCTCAGTCTTGGCTGAGGCTTTTGGTGCTCAGTCTGGCTGAGGCTTTTGGTGCTCAGTCTGGCTGAGGCTTTGAGTGCTCAGTCTGGCTGAGGCCGCGAGTGCTGGCCTCGCCGAGGCTTTAAGTGCTCTGGCCGAGGCGCTGGAAGTGCTCAGTCTAGCCGAGGCTTTGAAGTCTCAGTCCGACCGAGGCTTTGGAAGTGCTGTGTCCTGGCCGAGGCTTTGGAAATGCTCAGTCCGGCCGAGGCTTGAGTGCCCTGGCGGCCGAGGCTTTGGAGAAGTGCCTGACCGGCCGAGGCTACGAGTGCTCGGTCCCGCCGAGGCTTTAAGTGCCTGGGCCGGCCGAGGCGCTGGAAGTGCTCAGTCTGGCCGAGGCTTTGGAAGTGCTCAGTCTGACCGAGGCTTTGAAGTGCTCAGTCCGGCCGAGGCTTTGGAAATGCCTGGTCCGCCGAGGCTTCGAGTGCAGGCCGCCGAGGCTTTGGAAGTGGTGAGGCTTGGATGCTCGGATGGCCGAGGCTTTGGAAGTGCTCAGTCCGACCGAGGCTTTGGGTGCTCTGACCGCCGAGGCTTTGGAAGTGCTCACTGGCCGAGGCTTTTGAAGGTGCTCAGTCTGGCCGAGGCTTTTGAAAAGTGGCGCCAAGAAAGAAAAGTTGCATGAAAGTTACATTCTGCAGCTTGAATCATAGAAAGTGGGAGCTCCAGTCGACATTTGTATTATGTATTGAAAAAGGAAAATACAACAACTTTGACAATACAAAAGTGAGGATTTATTGATAGTAACGTTTCAGATGTTCAGCATTCCAGGGATGGGGAAGGTCTCGGCCATCCATATCTTGAAGTCGGTAAGTGCCTGGTCGCGGTCGGGCTTTCACTACATAGGGCCCCTCCCATTTGGCTGCCAACTTGCCCTCAGTTGGATTCTTTGTGGCAAGAGTTGCTTCTCTCAAGACAAGGTCGCCAATGGAGAACTCCCGCGGTCGGACTCTGCGGTTGTAGTGTGCTCTCATTTTCTGCTGGTATGTGGCCAGTCTGACAGCAGCAGTCTCTCTGAGTTCCTCAATGAGATCCAGGTCTGCTCGACGGAGTTCTTCGGTTGAGGCGAGGTCTGGATGTAAGACCCTGGGGGTGGGCAGACCGACTTCTACAGGAATGACCGCCTCAGCGCCATATGTTAGGCGAAAAGGGGTTTCTCCAGAGAGTCCTAGTGGTTCGTAAGCCCAGAGTACATGTGGTAGTTCCTCAGCCCAAAGGCCTTTAGCAGCCTCAAGCTTAGTTTTGATGATCTTCAGGAGAGAGCGGTTGGTGACCTCAACTTGACCATTTGCTTGGGGATGGCCGGGGGAAGAGAAGCATGGTTGAATTTGGAGATCTGCACAAAATTTCCTGTATTTGGCGTTATCGAACTGTTTGCCGTTGTCGGAGACGATGGCCTGAGGGATGCCAAATCTGCAGACAATCGATTGCCAGATAAACTTGGTGGTGTTCCGCTCGGTTATTGTGGCAAGGGGTTCTGCCTCGACCCACTTAGTGAAGTAATCAATGGCAACGACAATTTGGTGCAGCCTCGGCCAAGATGGAAGCGGCCAACGTCGATACCCATTTGGCTTAACGGGTAAGGGCTGCAGAGGGAGATCAGCTCGGTGGGAGGAGCATGGGGAATGTTGGCGAAGCGCTGACACTTGTCACATTTCAGCACGAAATCAGAGGCATCTTTGTTGAGGGCGTAAGTAGCTCAGACGAGTACTTTGTGTGAAAGTAGAGATCCGCCACCAATGATTGCCACATATTCCTTCATGGATCTCTTGCATTACATAGGTTGCTTGGGCGGTTTGAGACATCGCAGTACGGCCGTGAGAAGCCGCTTGTAAAGGACGCCGTCGACTGTAATGTAGTTAATGACCGAGCTCGACCTTGGCGACTTCTTGTTGGTCACCGGGAGTTCTCCGTGGTCAAGAAGAGGAAGATGTCGATGCCCAAGGGATGGGTTCCGTCAAGGAATTGCACTTCTTCTGGTCGGGTGAGATGGCCGGTCGGGTCAGTATTCGAGGCGAACTCCGTGGTCGAGGTCGGATTGGTCGGCGGAGGCAAGCCGAGCCATCTCATCCGCTGGAGTTTTCCGCCCTAGGTATGTGTTTGATCTGGAAGGTGTTGAAGAGACGAACAAGGGTGAGAGCCATGTCTCAGTAATTCCGCATTGTGGCGCCCTTGGCATCGAATTCACCCGTGATCCGCCGACGATAAGCCGAGTCGCCGAACACTCGGATGTGGCTAACACCAATGTCTTTGGCCGACGGAGCCCTCGCTATCAATGCCAGATTCAAATTTCATTGTTCTCGGGCCGCAAATAAGAGGCAGAGGGCACATTTGAAATAACCTTCGGGGATGTGAGGATGAGGCCACCCACTTCCTCTCGCGAGACGAGCCAACATGGAGTGTCCAACAATAAGGATCTTCAGGCTCTGGTGGAGTTGGTGCGGACGGAAGGTCAGTGGTTGGGGCTGGATTGGTAAACTCCAAGATGAAGTCGGCTACGGCCTGTCCCTTGATTGCTGTCCGGGGGCGATAAGAAATGTCGAACTGGCTTAGTTCTACTGACCACTGCATTAGTCTTCCTGAGAGCTCGGGCTGTTGCATGATCTTCTTGAAATTTGGTCGGGGAGAACCACTATTGAATGAGCTTGGAAGTAGGGGCGAAGTCGTCTGGAGGCGGTGACCAAGGCCAGGGACAGGTTTTCTAATTGGGGGTAGTTCTGGACTGCTCCCCTGAGAGCCGTGATGAAGTAGCCCGGTCGTTGGACTAAGCCGTCCTCTCTGATGAGCGCTGCACTGATTGCGTTGTCTGATACTGCTAGGTACAGGAAGAGGGGCTCACTGGTGATTGCTTGTGAGAGAAGGGGAGGATTGGCCATGCACTGCTTCAACTGTTGAAAGGCCTCTTCTGATTCGGTTGTCCATTCAAAAGTCTGCCGCAGGACTTTGAAGAATGGTAGGCATTTATCCGTTGCACGGGAGATGAAACGGTTAAGGGTTGCCACTCTGCCGGTGAGCCTTTGGACCTCTTTAACGGTTTTGGGTGATCGATCTCAATCAAAGCCTTGACCTTCTCAGGTTTGGCCTCGATGCCGCGCTGGCTGACCTTGAAACCCAGGAACTTGCTAGATCCTACGCCAAAGGCGCACTTCTCTGGGTTGAGTATCTTCTGGTATTTGCGTAGTGTGGCAAAAGTGTCTCGCAGGTCGGTGAGGTGGTCACGGAGAGTTTGTTTAACCAAAGATGTCATCCACATACACTTCCATGTTCCGTCCGATCTGATGGTGGAAGGCTGCGTTGACCAAACGTTGGTAGGTGGCCCCCGCGTTCTTTAGTCCGAACGGCATGACACGGTAATGGTAGGTGCCCCGATCGGTGATAAAAGATGTGTGTTCCTGGTCGGATGAGTGCATCACGATCTGGTTGTACCCTGAAAAAGCATCCATGAAGCTGAGCATTTGATGACCGGCCGTGGCGTCGACCAGTAGATCAATGCGGGGAAGAGGGTAGCTATCTTTGGGACAAGCTCGGTTCAAATCGGAGTAGTCGACGCAGAGACGCCACTTGCCATTGTTTTGCGGACCAGGACCACGCGGATACCACTTAGGATAGTCCACGTTTCGGATAAACTGGGCCCCGAGAAGTTTGTCAACCTCTGCAGCTATGAGATTGTTGCGCTCTGGATGGAAAATTCGCTGCTTCTGTCGGTAAGGTCGGAAGTGAGGCTCGATACTGAGGCGGTGGGTTATGAAAGAGGGTCGATGCGCATGTCCGCATGGGTCCAGCGAAGACGCTCTGTTCGGGAGAGAGCGGTGAGGTCGGCCTTGGCTTGGGAAGGCGGTGGTCGCCGATTTTAGCGATTTGAGTGGGTTGGTGGGGTCGATGTTAACTTCGACGAGTTCCTCCACAGTTCGCCTCGATCGTTCGTCCTCATCTCGACGTCAAGTCCTTCTATGATCATTGCCTCCTTTAGTTTGACCTCTTTGAGTAAGGCAACATAACATTCTCTGGCGACGGCCGTTTCTCCTCTCACCGCGTCCGACGCCAAAATCGAGGGAACTTGAGGGCAAGGTGGTAGGTGGATGTGATGGCCCGAAGGCATTGAGGGTGTGCGCCGAGGATGACATTGTAAGCGGAGGGCGATCGACAACAAGGAAAGTAAGCAACTTCGTGGTCCGCCGTGGGTACTCTCCAATGGTGATGGGAGATCGATGGAGCCGACGAGGTCACCCGGCCACCGTAAAACCAACCAGAGGAGTTTGGAGGGGACAAGCCTTCTTCCCCGATCTTCACCGGCGGAAACATTTTAGGAAAATGATGTCCGACGAGCCGCCATTGTCAATGAGGACTCGTCGACTTTATAATTGAGAGAGGATGGAGATGACAAGGGGATCATCGTGAGGGTAACGGATGCCTGCACAGTCGGCTTCCGTGAAGGTAATGGGCTCTGTCCACTGTTTGGGTTGCTTGGGGGGTCGGTCGACCGTGGCGACTGTCTTGTCCGAGCCCTGTCGTATCTTTCTAAGCTCTGCCCTCTGAGCTGAGCGTGATGGCCCACCACAAGCAAGACCACCTGAAATAACTCTGATTTCGCCGACTGGTGGAGGCGGATTACCTTGAGGCCGAGGTTGTTGGTGGGGTCGGTTATGCCCCTGGTCTGGTTGAACTGGTCGCCGTGGGGGGGTATGCCTGCGATTGTCTCTGTGGGGCTCGGCTCTTTGTCTCTCGCCGAGGGGTATTCGTGAATCGGCTCAGCGCCTGGCGAATGAGGGTCTCTACTTGATCTTTGAGGCTGATGCAGTCGTCGGTGTTATGGCCATGATCCTGGTGGAAGCGGCAATATTTGGACTGGTCTTTGCGGTTGGAAGGGTTCCGTGGAGGAAGAGGCCACTTGAGGGGGTAGTCTTGTTGGATTTGGTTAAGAACTTGTTCCATGGGTGTATTGAGAGGGGTATATTGCTCGAACCGGCCGGGGGGTCTGGTTGAGGCCGGCCGATCGGCACGAGGGGCCTGGTCAAGATAGCGGGATGTTTGGTTATGAGACCGGGTGTTGCTGGGTTCTTGATCTTTTCTTTTTCCTCTGGGGGTCAGGTATTTAGTTGTGGAGTCCTGCCGAGCGGCTAGAGAGTCCTCGGCGTTCATATACTTCTGGGCCTTGGAGAGCAAGGCTGCCATGGATGTTGGGGGGTTCTTGGAGAGAGAGAAGAGGAAATCGGATGACCGCAGACCAGCCATGAAGGCTGTGAGGATGACCTTATCGTCGTTTTCAGCAACTTGTAAGGCTTCGGTGTTGAAGCGAGTGACAAAGCTACGTAGTGACTTCCGCCCTCGACGGATGTTGAGAGTTGAGTTGGGACGCCGCCGGGCGTTGGGCTCCAATGAAGTGGCTCAGGAAAGAGTCACTGAGGTGTTGAAACGTAGAGACCGAATCTGGTGGCAACTGGCTGAACCATAGCCGAGCCGATCCCTTTAGGGTCACGGGGAAGGCTCGGCACATGATTTCGTCGGGGAAAGCATGGAGGATCATGAGTGTACGGTAGGTTTCCAGGTGGTCGACGGGGTCGGTTGTTCCGTCGAAGGGGTCGATGGTAGGCATTTTGAACTTGGGGGGTAGGGGTTTGTCTCGGATGGAGGCGACGAAGGGGGAGTTTGCTGTGGTGGAGGGCTTGTGTTGGATGTTTTGCATGACCCCTTGGAGCTGGAGTTTCATGGCTCGGAGTTCTGCGTCCCAAAGAGGAATGTTGTCGCCTCCAGAGGGGGATAGATGTTGGACGCTGCTGGCTTCTCCTTCGGGAGCTGGGGCTATGACTGAGGGACGTGGGGGTGGAGGAGGAGGATGTGTATGTGGGTGAGGGGGGTGCAAGCCCCCCGAGTTGGGAGGATTGGGTTGCGGGACAGTATGGCCTGGGACTTGCTCCGGATGGGGTGGAATGTCTGGAGGTGGTGGAGGAATAGGGAGGTTCCGTTGGAGCAGAGCGTTGATTAAGGCTCGGGTTTTGTTCGCCATACGCTGATCTTGTTGGTGAGTTCGATGAAGCATCGTGGTGGGTTGTTCGGATTGGGAGGGTCGGTCGGTGATCGAAGACATTGTGGTGGGAAGCCATGGATCCGTCGTTACCATGCACGTGACGGATGAGGTGAAAAAGGTTGTTGGAAAGGGCGGCAAGAATGAACACAATCGGGCGACGGATAAAACCAGTTCCCACAGACGGCATGTGATATCTGATGAGTCCTCGTGGATGGGTTGGGCCGATCCAAGCTCCTCAAGCCCACTGGATAACCTGCAAACAAGTTCAATCGGGGAACGGGGTAGTCCCCCGGCGAACCCTCCGGTGTATGAATTAGAGAAGGTGATGATATGAAAATGTAGAGAGAGAGAGATAGGAGATGGAAAAACTTAACCTTCTTCTTTTCTTCGAGTTTAGCTTATATCCAACTGTAATCATTTCGCTGTCTCTGTCGTTCTGATTGTCCCCGCCGAAAGCTTGAGGCGTGGTTCGCCTTGTTCAGGGCGAGGGGGTGTGATTCCGGCTGAGAGGTGTTGTCGTAATAAATGCTGTGATGGACTGCATTAATGGTGATGTGCTGTGGCAATAACTTTGCAGATCTTTGTCTGCTGACATGGGCTGTTCTGCACCCGCCACGTGTCCGAGCATCATTGGCCTTTCCTGCTCAATTGGCCTCCAGCTGTGCCGGGTTTTATTGACTGGGTTGTGTAGCCAGGTCTAAATGATGGGCTTGGGTTTACTCATGGTGGGCCGTGGTCCTAATGGGCCTATCCCTATCAGTTACAATATTTTTTCACTTTAAAATGTCATCATAAAAATTATAAAGTTTCACAACAAAAATCACAAAATATGATAGCATTACAATTCATAACCTTAAGGTAGGAGTCATAAAAGAACTAAACTGTTTGAACTTGACTCATATTCAGGTGGTTAATCGTTCTAGTTTGGTTGGTTAAATAAATAAGTAAAGCTTAAATATATTTTAAAACTCGTTAAAATTTTTAAATTAAGCTTGAATAGTTAATTGCTCGTTCAATTCGGTTCAATAAACTTAAAATTATATAAAATATCAAACTACTTGAACTTTGTTCGATAACAACTTATTTGAGATTGGCTCGAAAGCTTAATGAATCAAATTTGAATAAATTTTAAAATTCGTTAAAATTATCAAACTAAATTTAAACAATTAATTGTTCGGCTCGTTTAGTTCATTTATCACCCATACTTTAAGGTACACACCATAAATTTACTATTCGATCAGTAGTTTTATAGTTATGTTCTGATTTAAAACTAAACCAATTAGATATATATATATATATAAATATTTTTATTATTATTTATTGTAAATAATCAATTAGGAGTACTCTAGAGCCAGTTGATCCCTTAAAATCAATAGACCCTCCCTAATCCATCCGTTTTTAAGTGATTTCGACAGTATGGACGGACATATGTAGATGAATTTTTTTTAAATTTGTCTATATTTGGATGGATAGCAGATGAAAGACTACACAACCCAATCTGATCCTCCAATCCTTCTTAAGAAATGATGTTATGTCTTTATACTTTGTAGGTTAAAAAAAGACATTTTATTTAATTATTTATGAAATATGAAAGTTTGACCTTTATTGTAATTATAAAAAATAAAGAATAAAAAATTTTAGCCTCAAATAAGGCTTCAAATAGTAAAAAATTACTCTAAAATAGTTGTAAAAAAAAAAAAAACATAAAATAGTAAAGCCAAACCGCCAAATTGATCTGTATTCACCCATTAACCCACACGACTCGCTCAATCTGCACCCACTAACTAAGCGGATGAATACGGATTGATTTTTTTCAATCCTTCTAATTTGGAAGAATGACGAATGAGAGATCATCCGAACCAACCCAATCTAGGAATACCTCTATGATCGAGTATCTTATTAGCATCTCATATCTATTTGTAAATTATTTACTCTTTGTTTGTAAGTTTGTTCTTGTATAATAATAAAATTAAGGGCGAATTACACTAACGGTCCCTATAATTTGGGATTTGTGTCACTTTGATTTCTGACTTTTCAATTGTAACATATTTGACCATAAATTTCGAATCTCGTTCCAAATAAAGATAATTGAAGATACCATTACTTAATTTTAATGGCAAAATCATCAATTTGATAAAATATAAACTAAATTTGTCAAAAAAATATTTTTGAATTTTTAAAAATTATTTCTACCCACTAAAGATAAAATTATGTAAAATTGATAAATCTTTTAGACATTTATTTATTTTTTTACCAAATTAATTTTTATTATGTATTTGGATAATAATCATGTAATGAGTGGTTATTTTTATTTTTATTAAATTAGTTTCTATTTTTCCAAAAGTCAAATATGGTGACAATTTTGATATCATTATTAAACAAATCCATTTAAAAAAATCTAAAACTAAAAATATTTCATATATTAAGTATATTTATTACGCATTAAAATCTTACAACTATCCATTACATGATTATCATCCAAAGACATAATAAAATTAATTTGGTAAAATAAATAAATAAATATTTAAAAGATTTATCAATTTTACATAATTTTATTTTTAGTGGGTAGAAATAATTTTTAAAAATTAAAAAATATATTTTTGACATTTATTTTTGTCAAATTAGTTTATATTTTATCAAATTGATGATTTTACCCTTAAAATTATATAATAATATCTTCAATTGTCTTTATTTGAAACAAGATTTACAATGTAAGGTTAAATGTGTCACAATTAAAAAGTTTTGGATTAAAGTGACACGAGTTTCAAACTATAAGAACTGTTTTTGTAATTCACTCTAAAATTAATTTTAAACGATCATTTAATTTGATTTGAAATTGAATAACATTATCATGATGATTCGATTTGATTGGATTTTAAAATTTTCATAATTCGTTTTAATTCTAAATTTTATAAAATAAAAAAAAAATAATTTTAATTAATTTAAAATCAAACTAAACCGGGTTATGCTCATCACCAATATCCAATCCTCTGCTTTTATTTATTTATTTTATTTTTTATGGTCGAACTAATGCTTTGTTTGCCACACAACACTATTTTAATCAATGGTGATTTTGAATATGACTCATTTTTTTAATTTTTTAATTTATAATAAAAAAACGTTCAAAATAGTAAACATATGATATAACTAAAATAAACTAATAAATTAATAAGTAATTTATTTAAGATTGTTTTGAAAAGTGCTAAAAAAACCACTTTTTTACTTATTATAAAAAAAATATACAAAAATTAAAAAAATGATTTGACTTAAATAAACTAAAAAAATTAATAAATTGCCTGTTTTTTTGGTTCTTCCCAAAAAAGGCCTCATTTTGGGAACAAGTTTAGGACAGGGGGTCATTGCTATGAGCCTCTGCAGTGGTATCTTTTTTTTTTTAAAAAAAAAAAAAATTAAAAAAAAATCAAATGCTATTCTCATAGTTTAAATATGATTATATTTTATTTTATTTTATGTTATTTCATTTAACTGAATAAAAAACATGTAAAATAATTTTTTAGTCCCAATATGATATTTTTGATTTGTAATTTTTGTAGGAGAAAAAAATTTCAAAGTTTGAGCCTTATAACAAAATAAATGATGAGCTTTCAACTTTATCAATTTAAATTCTAAATTTTTTATTTATTTTTAATCTAAACTATTTGTCTATTTCTATTAAGTAAAATCAATGATTTTTTTTTTTTCAGTCATTAAGCTCAATGAAAAATAATATTTTAGACATTTTATGTATATTAATATTGAGTTTAATGACTAAAATACTTTTTCCTTTGGTTTTACTTAACAGAAAAAACAAATGGTTTAAATTGAAAATAAATCTACAGATTAAGGTTTAAATTAAAAAAATAAAAAACATAAGATTTATTTTAATAAATAGGGTACACAAACACCCCTTACATTTGATTACACCCTTACTTACGGTTTAAATTGACAAAATTAAAAATTTATGATTTATTTTATTATAAGAGTCAAATTTTGAGATTTTTTATATACAATTTTTTTTTGAAAAAAATTACAAATAAAAATTATCATATTAAAGAGCATCTTTAATAGAACCCTTAAACTCTATCCTTACCTATTTTAAGGGATTAGTGGCTCTCTATACCTTTCCATTAAAGCTATTAAATACTTTTCTAAAATAGGAATTGCTCCAGTGACTCCCTATTTGTAGGAAGTCACTGTAGCTCCCTTATAATATTTTTATGTTTATGTTTATGTTTATGTTTATTTTTATTTGCTTTGTTTTGTTTAGGGACTGCAATACACATTTATGACTTTTAATTTTTTAAAATTTATAATTAAAAATTATATTTTAATAAAATAGAAAAAAAATAGGGAGTTTGTTAATAGAATATGGAAATAATAAGAAGTCTTTTGGGAAAAATAAATGAAAAAGTGATTCTTAAATAATCCCGTTTTGTAGCTCGAAACTTATGAGTCTCGAATGGCCTGAGTCCGAAACGACAACGTTTTGGTTTTTTTTTTTTTTTTTTAAAGATGAAGTACAAGAAAGTGAAGAAGAAGAAGAAGAAGAAGAGAAGAGGGAACTGGAGCTGGACAACTTCATCAACAACAACATCTTCATCAACATCATCAACACATTATCATCATCAACATTTTTTTTTTTCCAGGTCCAAATCTACTTAGAAAAAAAGAAAAGAAAAGAAAAGAAAGATAAAACAAAGATCTTCATCAACATCATCATCATCATCAATAGCTTCATCAACATCATCATTAACACATTATCATCATCAACAAATTTATTTTTTTATTTTTATTATTATTATTATTATTTTCAAATCTAGATCTATTTAGAAAAAAAAAAGAAAAAAGAAGAGAAAACAGAGTCTGAAAGAAGAGAACACCGATACCCACTGGCGCCGCCACCATCACCGTCGTCTTTCTTCTCTGTCGCCTCTTCTCTTCTCTCTCTCTCTCTCTCTCTCTCTCTCTCTCTCCCTTCTTCACTTCCCTTTGTCTGTGTTCGAAAGAAAGAAAAAAAAAAAAGTATTACCCCAACGAGTCGGGCTATTCGAGTCGATCGAATTTCTAGCTACGAATCATTTTTCATTCTTAAAATAGCGAATAGATTTTTTAATAATATTTTAAGATAAAATTTAGGTAATCTGATAGGGATGCTCTTAGGCCAAAAATTTTATTTTACATATTTTTAATTTAGTTAAATTAGATTACATAAAACAAAATAAAATTTTAACCATATCATAACGTCAGTGAATTAAAATAACCTTAAATTAATATGAGTGATAATTTAATTTAGTTTATTTATATGATTGCATATATATATATATATACACATAAAATTATATTATATTAACTTTTTTTTTTTCATATCAGTTTAACTCCAAAATAATAAACAAAAACATTACACTTTATTTTCAACACAACTATAACATGCAAATTGTGAGAATAAGATGTGGAAAAAAAAATAGTGAAACTGTGCCGTTTTTGGCAAACACAGTAGGTGGTCATAGCAGTGATCCCATATTCAGGGACGGAACTAGGATTTCATTACCGGAGAGGCTAAAAGAAAAATAATTTTTTTCACTATATATACAAAACATACATGTATGTATATATGATATATAAATTATATATATATATATATATATAAATACCATGGAAATAATTTCTAAGATGATGAATAAGTTTTTTTAAATTTTTTTTTAATATAAAATAGAAAGATAATTCAATATGGAAGAAGAATGACATATATATTTTTTATACTAGGAGGCCATTTTATATGTAAAATGATATATATATTTTTAAAGTTTTATGACAAACAATAATATTCACAGTAACAGGAGGGCTATGGCCCCCCATAATCTTTTCCTAGTTCCGTCCCTGCCAGTGTCTACAAGTTTATAAGTCAATTTATCAACTTATTAAATTTATTATCTCTTTATTTTTTGTATATATTTTTATTTATAATAAATCAAAAAATTAATTCATAAGTCACCTCTCAAAATAAATTGTTCCCAAACTGAGGCCTCGTTTGGAAACTAGCCCATTTAGCCAAAAAAATTAAAAATTTATTAAAAAAGTCAAAAAGTCAACAATTTATATAAAAAAGTCAAAAATTCTATTTTCTCTTTACTTTTTGCCTATGTAAAAAGTTAAAAAGTCATCATAAATATACTAATTTTTTTACTCATATTTTAACTAAATAACTAAAAAATTATTAAATTAACCAATTTCCAAATGAGACCTAAATCCGACTAACGACAAAAAAAGAGGCGTACGATAAAAATGAGACCGAGGGATTTGAAGTCCCCTGAAGAATGTATGTTGCGTGTACAAATCAATTTTCTTGGGGGTTATGTCGCGTTGAGTGTATTCACCCAAAAAAAAAAAATGGATCCGCCTCCTCTCCTGCGCTTTTTCCCTCCGGCTCTGTCCGGCGAAATGAGGCGATTGAGACACGTAGGTTTGGGACAATCCAAGGGTCTCAAGAAGGGGATGGAATAGAATTAATTTTTTAAAATTTTTGTATTTTTTATGTATCTTATTTAGATATATCTAAAAAATAAAATATTTGTGAAAAAATATTTTTAAAAATTAATAAATACATAAAAATATATTGAAACTTTATGGCTCCGTTTGGTAAGACTTTTTAATTATGATTTGAGAATATGAGTTGTATTTTGAGTTTGTGTGTTTTTTTTTATTTTTACTAATTTGTTTTTAAAAAAAATTCACAAAAGTTATATTAAGTGTATTTATAGTAGGTGTGTTTCAAAATTTTAAAAATTGTTTAAAATATTAAATATAAATTAGTAAAAATAAAAAAAATATAGAAAACAAAAAAATAAAATTTAATCAAAAAACAAAAAACAAATAAGCTTAAATTATTTAATTTTTTTGAATATTTTAAGAAACACAGTATCAAATTTAAAATAAATGATTTGAGTCAATAAAATAAAATAAATAAATGATTTAATTTAATCAAAAGATTGCGGAGGAGTGATCCAAGGGTTTGAAGGCACTTACGTTGTGAAGGAAAAAATGAATTAATAAATTAAATTTTAATTTTATGTTTTTAATTTTTTAAATTTCAAAATATTTAATCTGTGAAATTTAAAAATTAAAATAAATTATTATTTATTTCTTAAATAAAATTTTGTCATGTCAGTGTTGAGTTTGGGACACTATTGTTGGAAGCTTCGTGATCGGTAGTTGCTTCTTAGGCGTCGTTTCATTTTGGAGTTGGGCTAAAAAATTATAAAAAAAATAAAAAAAAAGGTTAAAAAAATTATAGAAGGATAAAAATTACAAAAAGATAAAAAAAAATTGCCATTTTAAAGTCAAAAAATTAAAAAAATCAAACAAGAATATCAAACGATTAAAAAAGTCTCTGACTAAAAAAGTTAAAAAATTAACTAAAAAAATCATTACCAAATGAGCACTTAGAGCATCCACAATGTATGTGTTAATGTATCAACAATGATAGAGACCACTAATTTTGGAGCTCTAAAAAGATCACTAATGACATGACATTCAATAAAAAAAAAAAAAATACAACACCAAGGCCAAAACATCAATTCATTCATGGTGGGACCCACTGCCACATCATTAGTGGTAGCGCTAATTAGTGCTCTCACTCATTTTCCCTAATGTATTTGTTAGTGTTAATTGTTAATTTTTAACTAGTGTCATATTATGTCATGTTAATGTATTTGTTAGTGTTAGTTGTTTGGTGCTGCAGTAGAGCTACTAAAGGGCAGCATTAGTACACTATGTTAGTGTCAGATGTTAGATTTTTTGTTAATTGTAGCGAGCGTTTTAACTAGTGAAGAGAGAGAGAGAGAGAAAGAGAGAGAGAGAAGAGTGTGTCTGGAGAAGTCCTCCTGGACGTCCTGTCGGAAGTCCATCTCAGACATTCGGACCCTTCAAGAAAAGAAAAAAAAAAAAAAAAAATGGGTCTTACTAGTTGACCGGCCGGACGTCCGACCAATCAACAGGAGGTCAATTGAAATTGAAATTTTTTTTTTTTTACTTGTTGGGGTTTTTTTTGGACTTGAAATTTAATTTTGGGCTTCAAATTTTTGATTAAACTAAATTAGTTATTTATTTTATATGTATATATATATTCTTAACATACACTTTAACACACCTTTTAACACATTTATTATATCACCATTCACTCACTAAATTAACAAACTCTTAACATACATTTTTGGGTCTCACTTTTGACACTTTTTGTCATATAGCACACTTTAACACATCCATTGTGGATGCTCATAGATAAGAATAAGTAGATGTTTGACATTTATTTATAAAAATTTTTTTTTTTTTTTGTATATACATTTATTTAAGTCATATCGATCAATATCTATCAATATTTTTTCTTTACTTTTCTACTTACTTTATCTACTTTTCTACACTTTTTTTTAATTATTTATAAAAAGTCAAAAAGTATACTTATTTAGAACATCTCAAACCACCGCTAATTTTTTTTTTCATATTTATAAAAAAAAAAATTAAAAATTAAAAATAAAATATCATTTAGTAATTATTTTAAAAAAAATAGTGAAAAAATCTTTTTCATATACTTCTATCCAATTAATCCATGAGATATTGATATATTTCAATAGAGTAATGTTAGATTTTATGAAAGAAATATTAAGAAAAATTTATGAAGATTTTAAAAATAATATAGTGTTGTAAGTAACAAAATAGGAAAATCAGTTTCCCTTAATGTAAGTATATTTTTAATTTTGAAGTCTTAGTTTGCAAATAGTCTAAACTTTATGATTGAGAGATTGTAAGTTGTTGTATGTAATTACATAATATATAATAAAACACCACAAAATAATTAAAGGATTAACAATATTCATGAAGCTCTTCCTGATATTTCTTTCATGAAGTGTAGCATTACCCATTCCGGCCTATGTGCTAATTTGGACTTTTTATTATTATTATTTATTTCTATATATATTAAACTTTAAAAATTTATAATTTTGGTGGTACATATTTATTTTTAATAAAATTTATATCTTTGAAACCTATTTAACGAGATATATTAAACAAGATCTAACTTAAATATGTAATTATGTAAAAAAAAAAAAAATTTACAGTGTGAATGTTCACAATGAAACTATAGCTATTAATGTGAGATGATTTCGCACATTCAATTTTAGATTTGTACAAATTCAATTTTGATATTAAAAGTTTACATTTGGCTCGCTTGGAACTTAACTATTTTAGTTAGTTTTTTTTATTTATTATTATTTTAACTTGACTAAAAAATTTGTGTTTGAGATGATAATTGGCTCTTTTTTTTATTTTATTTATTTTTGAAGTTGATTTGATAGTTGTGCGAGAAAAAAAAATAATTATGATTTGAATGTGACATTTTGTTTTATTAGTTATTTTACTTTATTTTGTATTTATTGACTATTTTAACCAAAACAATCCACCAACCTAACTTCCCAAACACCTTCATTATGTCAATTGTCATTACGAATATTAACATACCCCACATTTAAAATACCATCCACATTCACAACATGAATATTCAAAATTCCATCCATATTGTTTAGATCGACTTCTTTTAGGTGTTGGGGATTTGGTTCATTACGGAAAATACTTAGGCATGCCATCATTTGTGGAAAAGTCTATATCATAGGTGTTTCATTTCGTTAAGATCAGTTGTGGAAGTGTCCTAATGGGTGGAAAGAACGTTTTTTTATCAGCCGCGGGGCGGAAAATTCTCATCAAATCTGTGGCGCTACTATGTTGGTGAAGTAGTGTTGGTGTATTTTGAATCACTTGGAATCTTTAATGGCTAGAATGTTAAAAACTCATTATTTTCTAAATACCTCATTCTTGGATGCGCCGTTGGGTGTCAACCCTTTGTACACTTGGTGGAGTGTTTGGAATATGAAGAACTTGCTTCAAACTAGGTTGCGTTGGCGAATAGGCAATGGGTAGCAAGTTAATACTTGGGGTGCAAAGTGGGTTCCTCGGCCAACATCGTTTTAACTTCTCTCTTCTTCTCGAGTTTTGTTACCTGATGCAACTGTTCTTGAGTTAATAGATCGTGATTTGGGATTTGGATGTGCTTTGGGCTAATTTTGTTAATGGAGATGTTGAATGCATTTCAAGTATTCCCATTTGTCCTAGTTTTTCGAATGATTTGCAAGTTTGGCATTGTTAGGTTTTTGCAATTGGTAATCCTGTTTGATAAAATTCTTTTTAATAATAATTTTATTCGCTTTTTTGTTTAAGTGAGGTTGTAAATGCTTAGATACGAATCCAACCTGAATTGAGCCTATGCAGAGGAGTTTGTGATTTTGAGACTTTCATATTTGCCACTTCCCTGACTATGTACGGGATCGAGTTGTTTGATCGCTTGAGTGGTAAATAGGAATATCCAATATCTCTGCCTGTAAACTGAACTTCTGGGAAATATGTTTTAGCGCTTGAGCGGTGAAATGTGTGCTTGAGTGGTTGGCCTATATGTTTTGCACCGCCTTTTCTCACATTGCTCGAGCAGTGAAATGTGTACTTGAGCGGTTTTTGCGATCCTATTTACTATAAAATGTGCCATTTGTTGTTTTTAGGGAGAGAAAAAAAAACCAAAGTGTGGTATATTGAAGGGTGTTTTATATGTGTTTCCCCGATGATTTAAGCATGAATAATAAATCTACGAGCTTCATATTGACTTCATCAAGGGGTTGTTTTTACTGTTACGTTCACAAAAGAGAGAGGTGCTCTTCAGTGGATTATGAAAACTTGGGTTTAAAGCTTTGGTGGATTTTAGAGTGGCTTATTGTGACAACCCTGACTCTTGGTTAACGCTAATTCATGATTAAGCATACTAAGTAAATGATTAAGATGAAATCCTAAATCAATCATGTGAGTGTGTTGCTTTAGATACATTTTTATCTATTTGATATAGAAAGATCTATCCAGGTTTTAATTTCGATTCGCGAATTGAAAGCCTTATCGGCAACCAATTCAGAAATTGACTGGTGTTATATGCTAATTAGGAATTATATAATTTTATGGTAGGTTTAATTGGAATTCGATTTGGAACAATTAAATTAAAATAAATAATGCTAATTAATTTGGGTTGGGTTAATTACATGTTTGCCATTAAGTGGGTTTTTCAAGACCATTCTTGTTTATACTTCATACATGTTTGACACATCAATTTCTACCTTCTTGCACAAACGTGAGAGAGAGGAAGCAAGGCTATGGAATTGAAATCAAACTTGAGGGAGAGAAGGTCATTGCTTAGAGATTCAAGGAATTGCTTAGAGATTTTGCTTAAGTGAAGTTCAATTGAGTAGCCTAGGTAAGAGCCCAACCTTTCAATTTTGAATTTGAGCCAATTAGTACTTGAATGCAAATGAAATAGGTGAATTTATGGGAAAATTGAGCTGGAATTTAAGGAAGCTAAGTCAATCCATGCATGTATGTCCATATCATGGGGTTTTGGAGTTGTTTTCATAAAATTCTCACATGCATGTTCATATCATAGTTGTAGTCTAAGAATTCACCATGTTTTTAAGTTGAATGTTGCATTTGATCATATTTTGAGAAGCTCAAGATCAAGAAACTTCATGCATGTTATGTTCTTGCAATATTCATAAAGTTTAAGTTGAAATTTGGTACAATTGACATACTTTTGAGCTTTGATTTTATGAAATGATCTTTAAATCATGATGTATTATGAGTTTCTAAGTGTTTTCTAGAATTTTGGCCCAAAAGGATGAGTTTTGGAATGTTGAATCCATGGTTTGAACTTTGGGAGCAAATCTGGAAAACCCAGAATTTTGCTTCCACGCTTGAGTGAAGGATTCCATGCTCGAGTGACCACCTTCATTTTCAGACTTTCGCTTAAGCGACAGAAGGCTGGCTCGAGCGTAAATTGCAAGCTCTCAGAATTTTTGCATGTGTAGAAGCACGCTCGAGCGACAAGACTTGCGCTTAAGCGAAGAACTGTGTCTCACGCTCGAGTGAGCATCAAGCGAGCTTCGAGCGGAGATTTCATGCAACTAGAACTTTTCATATTTTTGCAGATCGCTCGAGAGAAGGAGTCTATGCTCGAGCGACTAATCACATTTGGCATATTCACTTGAGTGAAGAAAGTCACGCTCGAGCGAGACCCCTATTTTCAACAAGTTTTGAAAAACATTTTCAACTACATTTTGCATCCTCTTTCCATCTTAGGCATTCCTAGGCCATGTTTAAGACATCATAATGAGGATGATGAAGTAGAACCACACCAAAACAAGTAGAAAGGACTAAGTTATCAATTTAGGGTGTGTAATTTAGTGTGCGTTCGTTCTATAACTATGCAGTTTTGGCACCCAAGGAAGCTGATTAGCCTGCTTATAGCTCTATGATCTGTGAGTAACAATGTTGTAAAGCTATGTTCAATTACAATTATTTTCTGAATGATTAATTGTACTGCTTTCTGAAATGATATTGTTTACCGAATGAATGTTTGTCCTATTTTATGAATTGTACTTGTGGCATCCATAGCAATTGATTCTTTATCGCCATCACATCGCTATCACATTATTATTATCGCTATCGTTACAGAGATCTTTGTTAGTTCCAATGTTTGGAACTACTACTATTTACTGTTTTGATGGCCATCAACTGACTGTTTGGTCTATTAAAACCTACTATACTATTTTGCTATTGGATGTACCACGTATGACTGCTATGATTTCAAAATGACTGATATGACATGAAATATGAGACATTGAATGAATAATTGATCTACTGATGCAAATGACTGCTTTAATTACCGAAAGGATATTCATTCTTAACCCTTTTACACATTTGTTATTCACTGGGCTATAGCTCATAGTTTATATATATATATGTAGGTGGCCAGGCACTGGACCAAAGCTAGAGGCGTTGACTTAAGTTCATGTTTTGTCAAGCCAACCATTGTGCCTCACTTCGGGGTTCCGAACCTGCACGAGTCAAGGCGTTCTGGGTGTTTCTATCCACCCCTTTTTGCTAAGTGTAATGAATGTCTAAGACTTTTGAATGTACAATTATGATGAGGGGATTATGTCCCTAATCCGTATGCTACTTTTTTTTATGTATTTTTGTTATATATATGGCTATGAATGTGGTTATGTCCATGAAAGTCTTTCCTATTCAGGTTTTCACAGCTCATTAGACGATGTAAACTATTATTGATTGGCTTCCGCCAGCCCCGTTATATTATATCATTGTCAACCTGTTAAGCAGGCCTTTGGTAATCATGGATTACTGGCCAGTTACGATGCTAAACCCTTAGGGGCGGGTTTGGGTCGTGACAGAGTGGTATCAGAGCACGAGTTATATCGCATACACGTGTCCAAATGAGCTATAGGATGTCCTAGGAAAGTAATTAGGGCATTGTATGAGTATAAGAAAGTGTGTGTGGACATGATATGTATGTATGTGCTAATGTGCATAAGTAAGCTATTTTTCCTATGTTTATTATTACTGTATTGTTTATAGTGGAATGGAGAACGCAAGAAATACCGATGAACCTAAATCATCCAATACAAGGATTGCCAGATTAGAAAAGATGGTTGAATTACTGACTGGGTCACTAAGACAACAACAGAACCAACAGCCCCCACATTCTCCAGTACAGCCATAACCAAATGCCAATGATGATGTGATTGCCTTGACACAAAAGTTTAAGAAAATGAAGCCACCAACATTCCAGGGAGGTCTTGAGCCACTGAAGGCCGAAGCATGGGTCCTAGAAACTGAGAAGCTGTTTGAAGTATTTCTTTGCTCAGAGGCACATAAAGTGTTGCTAGCTACTTTTACTTTGCAAGAAGAGGCTAGACGGTGGTGGATGCTCATTTGTGATGCAAACAATACTATGACTTGGGCTCAGTTTAAGGAAGCTTTTTATGAGAGATATTTTCCTCAGTACGTCCGGGACTGTAAAGTGACTGAATTTGAACAACTAAACTAGGGTACCATGTCAGTAGCTGAATATGAGTCTAAGTTCACTAAACTCGCTTGATATGCACCACACATGGTGGATATTGACTATAAAAAGGCTAGAAAGTTTGAAGGTGGGCTTAATGTTGAAATACTCGATCGAATTAATGTCTTGAAATTACTCAAGTATGTGGATGTCCTTGACCGAGCAATTATAGCCAAGGCAAATGTTGCAGTATTGAAACAGACTAAGGCACCGACGACTGAATGGCGGGGCAAGAGACAAAATTTTAGTTTTAAAAGGGGCCAGAACAACTCATTCAATAAAAAGCAAAACACAAGATCAACAAGTAGCTCCAATCAAGGAAACAGTTCCATACCACCTTGTCCAGAATGTGGCAGAAGACATAAAGGGTTTGTTACAAAATTTCTGGGGCATGTTAAAGGTGTGGCGAGGTGGGCCACATGGTCAAAGTTGCCCTCTCACGTCTCAAGGCACTAGTAAGCTCGCAGCCAGTGCTGCAGCATCAATTGTTACACCAAAACCCAATCCCAAAGCTACCGGAAAGGAACCTTTGAGGCAAGGTCGGGTGTTTGCACTTGTACCAGGAGACGTGCAAAATATTGAGGCGGTTGTGTTAGGTATACTCTTAATTTGTGCTCAAAATGCTTATATTCTGATTGATTTGGGGTCTACGCACTCGTTTGTCTCGCATGCTTTTTCACGAAAATTAAAGAGACCACTAGAACCCATGAACTATTTATTAGCTGTATGTTTACCTGCTGGGGGATCTATGACTTGTGCTTATGTGTATCCTGCATGTGAGATTGTTATTGGGGATGTACTTTTGTATGTTGATTTGTTACCTTTGAATCTTGATCATTTTGATGTAATTCTGGGAATGGATTGGTTAATAAAATATCATGCCTCCATTGACTGTGTAAGAAAGCAAGTTATTTTTCGTCCACTTAGGTTGCCTGAATTTGTGTTTAACAGAGTTGGTGTTGTACCTCCCCCATACTTGATTTCGTCCATGAAAACATTCAAGCTGATTAGAAAAGGGTATAAAGGGTATTTATGTTGTATATTGACTGTGCTTGCGGATGCTAAAGCTAATGTGGATAGTATTCCTATAGTTAGAGAATTTCCAGATGTTTTTCCAGATGACTTGCCAGGGGATCTGATTGACAGGGAGATTGAGTTCACTATTGAGGTGTTACCGGGTACACAGCCAATTTCTAAGGCTCCGTACATAATGACACCTACTGAATTCAAAGAATTGAAAATCCAGTTGTAAGAGTTGTTGGACAAAAAGGTTATCAGGCCCAGTATTTCACCGTGGGGCGCACCAGTTTTATTTGTGAAAAAGAAGGATGGCTCATTAAGGCTTTGCATTGACTACCGTGAATTGAACAAGGTGACAGTGAAAAACAAGTACCCATTGCCTTGTATTGATGATTTATTTGACCAACTACAAGGCGCTCAGCTCTTTTCCAAAATTGACCTTAGATCCGGATATCACCAATTAAAACTCAAATCAGAGGACATTGAGAAGACTGCCTTTCGAACAAGGTACGGACATTATGAATTTCTTGTTATGCTTTTCGGAGTTACTAATGTGCCTGCCGCATTTATGGATCTTATGAACATAATTTTCAAACCATTCCTCGATGAATTTGTGGTTGTTTTTTATAGATGATATGTTGATTTATTCCAAGAGTAAGGAGGAACATGAACATCATTTGAGAATTGCTTTACAGACCTTAAGAGAACAGAAACTGTATACAAAACTAACAACGTGTGAATTTTGACTTAATAGTGTTATGTTTTTAAGGCATGTGATTAGTAAAGATGGCATTTCAGTTGACCTATAGAAGATTGAAGTAGTGGTGAACTGGCCTAGATCGACTAATGTTACTAAAGTTCGGAGTTTCTTGGGTTTGGCCGGGTATTATTGAAGATTCGTGAAAGATTTTTCCAAAATTGCTCTGCCATTGACTTAGTTGACTCGAAGAGGAATACCATTTGACTGGACTAATTAGAGAGAATCAGCTTTTCAAGAATTGAAGACTCGACTTGTGATTGCACCAATTCTCACCTTACACTTAGGTGCGAATGGATTTACTATTTTTAGTAATGCTTCTTATAAGGGTTTGGCATGTGTATTAATGTAGAATAGTAAAGTTATTGCGTATGTTTCCTGACTACTGAGACCACATGAAAAGAATTACCCAACTCATGTCTTGAAACTTGCCGCAGTAGTGTTTGCATTGAAAATTTGGCGCCACTACTTATATGGGCAATATGTGAAGTGTACACCGATCACAAGAGTTTAAAATATTTCTTTACACAGAAAGAGTTGAACATGAGACAGCGGAGATGGTTAGAATTGATAAAAGACTATGACTTACAAATTTTGTACCATCCGGGGAAAGCTAACACCGTTGTTGATGCACTTAGTCGAAAATCAATCGGGAATTTGGCCTGTTTACTTATCGGACAGATAGAATTGCTACATGACTTTGAGAAATTTGAGGTTGAAATTGTTTTGCGAGAACAAGGTGGGATATTGGCTGCAGCCTCAACCGGCACTTATTGAGGAAATTAAAATGAAGCAACAACAAGATGAATTTCTGAAAAGGATAATTGATGAACGGGAATCCAAACCAAGGCCAAGTTTTAGATTTGAAAATGATGTGTTGAAATTTCAAGGAAGGTTATGTGTACCAAATGACCCTAAATTGAAAAAGCGAGTTTTGTAAGAAGGCCACAGTTCAAAACTTTTTATCCATTCGGGAAATACAAAAATGTACCAAGATTTGAAGCTTAATTTCTAGTGGCCGGGAATAAAGAAAGAAATTGCCAAGTTTGTCTTGAATTGCCTATATTGCTAACAAGTCAAAGTTGAACATCAACAACCCACAGATTTACTTCAACCCTTGCCAATACCGGAGTGGAAATGGGAACATATCACTATGGATTTCATTGTTGGATTGCTTCGCCCCAGTAGAGATATGGATTCAATCGGGGTTATTGTTGATCGGTTGACTAAGTCTGCTCATTTCTTACTTATCAAAACAATTTATAATGCAGATAAGTTGGCTACAATTTATATTAATGAGATTGTTAGATTGCTTGGAGTGCTTGTGTCCATTGTTTCTGATAGGGACTCGAAGTTTATATCAAGATTCTGGCAAAGCCTGCAAGTGGCATTAGGTACTGAATTGAGATTCAGTAGTGCATATCATCCTTAGACAGATGGCCAATCAGAAAGAACAATCCAAACTCTGGAGGACTTACTGCGTATGTGTGTACTTGATTTCCAAGGGAATTGGGAAAGTCATTTGCTTTTAGCTGAATTTGCCTACAACAACAGTTTTCATTCGAGTATTGGTATGGCACCTTTTAAGGCCTTATACAGCAGAAAATGTCGGTTTCCTATTTGTTGGGCAGAAGTTGGGGATGGGCTTTTACTTGGGCTTGAGATTGTGCACGAAACGACGGAAAAGGTGAAGTTAATTCAACAAAGATTGAGAACCGCACAAAGCTGACAGAAAAGCTATGTGGATGTCTGAAGACGAGATAGGGAATATGAAGTGGGCGATCATGTTTTTATTAAAGTAACACCAATGAAGGGGCAGACTCGCTTTGAAACCAAAGACAAGTTGGCACCGAGGTATGTTCGATCGTATGAAATCATTGAAAAGATTAATCCGGTGGCATATCAGGTAGCTCTTTCTCTCGAAATGGACCATATGCATAATGTCTTTCATGTTTCAATGTTGTGGGACTATTTGCGGGATCCTTTCCATGTTATTGAGCCTATCCATGTGGTATTGAGTGATGATTACACTTATGAAGAACGGCCTATTCAGATTGTAAACCGACGAATCAAGAGGTTGAGAAATAAGGAAATCCCGTTAGTGAAAGTGGATTGGCAAAACCATAGTGACGTTTACGCGACTTGGGAAAGGGAAGATGATATGATGAAAAGATATCCTGAATTGTTCCCCCTGAATCCGGTGTTCTTCCAAAATGAAGGTAATTCGAGTTTGGAGGACCAAACTCTTTTAAGTGGGGAAGACTATGACAACCCCGACTCATGGTTAACGCTAATTCATGATTAAGAATGCTAAGTAAATGATTAAGATGAAATCCTAAATTAATCATGTGAGTGTGTTGCTTTAGATGCATTCTTATCTATTTGATATAGAAAGATCTATCCAGGTTTTAATTTCGATTTGCGAATTGAAAGCCTTATTGGCAACCATTTTAGAAATTGACTGGTATTATATGCTAATTAGGTATTATATGCTAATTAGGAATTATATAATTTTATGGTAGGTTTAATTGGAATTCGATTTGGAACAATTAAATTAAAATAAATAATGCTAATTAATTTGGCTTGGGTTAATTACATGTTTGCCATTAAGTGGGTTTTTCAAGACCATTCTTGTTTATACTTCATACATGTTTGACACATCAATTTCTACCTTCTTGCACAAACGTGAGAGAGAGGGAGCAAGGCTGTGGAATTGAAATCAAACTTGAGGGAGAAAAGGTCATTGCTTAGAGATTCAAGGAATTGCTTAGAGATTTTGCTTAAGTAAAGCTCAATTGAGTAGCCTAGGTAAGAGCCCAACCTTTCAATTTTGAATTTGAGCCAATTAGTACTTGAATGCAAATGAAATAGGTGAATTTATGGGAAAATTGAGCTGGAATTTAAGGAAGCTAAGTCAATCCATGCATGTATGTCCATATCATGGGGTTTTGGAGTTGTTTTCATGAAATTCTCACATGCATGTTCATATTATAGTTGTAGTCTAAGAATTCACCATGTTTTTAAGTTGAATAATGCATTTGATCATATTTTGAGAAGCTCAAGATCAAGAAACTTCATGCATGTTATGTTCTTGCAATGTTCATAAAGTTTAAGTTGAAATTTGGTACAATTGACATACTTTTGGACTTTGATTTTATGAAATGATCTTTAAATCATGATGTGTTATGAGTTTCTAAGTGTTTTCCAGAATTTTGGCCCAAAAGGATGAGTTTTGGAATGTTGAATCCATGGTTTGAACTTTGGGAGCAAATCTGGAAAACCCAGAATTTTGCTTCTACGCTCGAGCGACCATCTTCATTTTCAGATTTTCGCTCAAGCGACAGAAGGCTGGCTCGAGCGTAAATTGCAAGCTCTCAGAATTTTTGCGTGTGTAGAAGCACGCTCGAGCGACAAGACTTGTGCTTAAGTGAAAAACTGTGTCTCACGCTCGAGTGAGCATCGAGCGAGTGTCGAGCGGAGATTTCATGCAACCAGAACTTTTCACATTTTTGCAAATTGCTCGAGCGAAGGAGTCTATGCTCGAGCGATCAATCACATTTGGTATGTCCACTTGAGTGAAGAAAGCCACGCTCGAGCGAGACCTCTATTTTCAGCAAGTTTTGAAAAACATTTTCAACTACATTTTTGCATTCTCTTTCTATCCTAGGCATTCCTAGGCCATGTTTAAGACATTAATGAGGATGATGAAGTAGAACTACACCAAAAGAAGTAGAAAGGACTAAGTTATCAATTCCGGGTGTGTAATTTAGTGTGCGTTCATTCTGTAACTGTGTTGGTTTGGCACCCAAGGAAGTTGATTAGCCTGCTTATAGCCCTATGATCTGTGAATAACAATGTTGTAAAGCTATGTTCAATTACAATTATTTTCTAAATGATTAACTGTACTGTTTTCTGAAATGATATTGTTTACCAAATGAATGTTTGTCCTATTTTACGAACTGTAATCGTGGCATCCATAGCAATTGATTCTTTATCGCTTTATTATCATATCGCTATTGTTACAGAGATCTCTCGCCGGTTCAATGTTTGGAACTACTACATTCTTGTTTTGATGGCCATCAATATCGTTCGATCTATTAAGACCTCTTGCATCGTTACGCTATTGGATGTACCACGTATGACTGCTATAATTTTTAAATGACTGATATGACATAAAATATGAGACATTGAATGAATAATTGATCTACTGATGCAAATGATTGCTTTAATTATTAAAAGGACATTCATTCTTAACCCCTTTACACATTTGTTATTCACTGGGCTATAGCTCACAGTTTATATATATATATGTAGGTGGCCAGGCACCGGACCAAAGCTAAAGGCGCCGACTTAAGTTTATGTTTTGTCAAGCCAACCATTGTGCCTCACTTCAGGGTTCCAAACCTGCATGAGTCAAGGCTTTCTGGGTGTTTCTATCCATCCCTTTTTGCTAATTGTAATGAATGTCTAAGACTTTTGAATGTACAGTTATGATGAGGGGATTATGTCCCTAATCCGTATGCTACTTTGTATATGTATTTTTGTTATATATATAGCTATGAATGTGGTTATGTCCATAAAAGTCTTTCCCATTCAGGTTTTCACAGCTCATTAGACGATGTAAACTATTATTGATTGGCTTTCGCTAGTCCCGTTATATTATATCATTGTCAACCTGTTAAGCAGGCCCTTGGTAATCACGGATTACTGGCTGGTTACGATGCTAAACCCTTAGGAGCGGGTTTGGGTCGTGACACTCATCGTTGTGGATTCGACATTAGCATTGTGAATTTAACATTGAGCAAGTGAAGATAGTAGTGGAGGAGGCACATTGGGGTTAGTTCAATTCAGACTTGAATTTGTTAGGTAATTGAGGGTACACATATGTAATTCCTTTTTGTCTTTTTAGTGGATTGTTTTGTGGCTTTGGCATGTGTTTTTTATTTTTTTTTTTATTTTTTTTATCAAAATTGGAGACACTCCAATTATGATTTTTTTTCACGTCAAATCGTTGTATCGATTTGTTGTTGATTGTTTGATTGGGATTTGTATTCACTATTTATGTAGGAAAAATAAGAAATAATACACAGCGGAAATAAACAGATTTGGGCATATCTTTTACATTCAAATCGAATCCATAAATCACGTTGGTGAATCACGTGCCTTTATTGATGTCTTCGAAATAATTCCCAATAGTGGAGTAGAACTACTAGAGAACTACCTACACTCTTCATAGTACAAAGGCTATCCTGTGTTTTTATGGGGAGAGAAAAAAGAGACTGATTACCCATATAGTTAAATTCTTACTCTTCCAAATATAATACGTATATTATATAGGAGAGTTATAACCACCAAGAACTCTATCTTCTTAAGAGATGAGATAGTGGGTTATATGCACTTATCTCCAAGACAAGTTGATTCAAAATGAATCTCCTAATATGGTCTCTCAATGAGTCATGGGTCATGCCACCATAGGCAACCCAATCGGGTATGGGTTCTAAACCTGACCCAATTTCTAACATCTCCCACTTAAACATGCGTTGCCATGACACCGCGCTTTTTTTAACTCAATTTATCCATCAAACACAATCATACTAGCCAGTGGACCATGCCACCACTGAGAACACTTGCATATAGGAGCTCTATACTAGAAACTCGAAAGAACTAGCATAGAGACATCAACTCGAAGATATAGTGTCACATATACCCCAGACCCATCCAATTACACCAATCCAAAAACATCTCTAATCCCTTAAAAGAGCATGTTTGACCCTCTCAAATATTGTAATATATTTACACCCAATCTGCCTCTCATACAAAGCGATGTGATTTGCCAGTAGTGAATATACAACAGAGGTATCTTCCATTTACCCTCATGCCATTTAGTTTAGGATTGATCGCTTTTCCAGTGATGTCCCTTAAGGCCGAATCATACATAACCGTAGATAACATACTAAAGTAGCTGAACATCAACCCTTTACCTTATGACATAGTCAAATATCACAAAATGGTACAAAAGTGAAAGTCATATCAATAATGACATGTAAGACTCACACGGTGATGAAGTAGGGATCTATTTTCTTACCTCATTACTTAGTCGCCAAGCATATGTAGTTTGAATACATGGTATGGTAGAGTAACTCTTCCAAAGAGTGACACTATATTCAATACATTGTACAGATGTTAGTCTAGTCGCTTTCTAGCACCTCACCCAGATTCTCTATTTGTTTGCTAGTTTAGTTGTTTTCTAGCGCCTCACTCGAATTCTCTATTTGATCGCCTTTCAGGTGCTAAAAGAGATCTCGCATCTGGCTAATCATAATAGGCACAACCTGGAAAGTAGGTACTAACATCCATGTTTGGTCTTTAACACGACCTTATCTTGGTTGTTACCAAAGTGACATACATAGTGTATAATTTAAGCCTCTCTTGGCTCTAAATAAAATAAACCCCTAGTCTTATCCTTACTCGCTTCCAAGCACCAAGGGTGATTGCTCGTGTGAGTGAGCCAATCTTACCTGCTAACATCATCATCTGCTAATCATTATGACACAAACCATAACAGCATCAATATCTCATAATCTTACAAAAATAAGTGATCGATTAAAAAAACACAATCACAATTTGCGTAATTCTAGATTCCAAACATAAGCCTTATCAGCACTTCTTGTGATAAGCATATACTATGGAATCCACCATGTGCGCCTCACATGAAGTGGTTCAAGATCATTACCTCTTGCGCAATTACCTTTCTAAAGATATTTTGGTGACTGATTTGCATTCATTCAAGATGTGCCTAACTAGAGCATTGAATCTTGCAAGGGGAAAAATATACAGTACCAGTAGAGCATTATATCCACTGTCTAATGAGTAAAGTCAAGGTCTAAACTACTTAGTTGACCATTTACAAAAAATACCACTCATCATGTCGATTACACCCATATAGCGTACTTCAAGCTCCCACAACAAAAGATCAAGGAATATAGGTTATCTGTTTCTCTATAAGACAATTTGAGAATTTACTCAATAGTTGAGGCTCTAGATTTTATTGATAGATAAGTCAATAGGTTTGTAATTTGCATCTAGAATAATTCTAGGATATTACTTATGTAAGTTATCAAAGACAAACTGAGAATTCTCTCAAAACAATCTCTAAGGATCATACATCCGAGCATATAAATTGCATCACCCATGTCCATCATGTCTAAATAGAGGACTGCTAATCCTAGGTGGCGACAACCTTATAATTTTTTGGCTCATAATGACTACGTAAGGAAAAAAAAACTTCTTTTTAGAGCATTGATCATGTATCAGTGGTCTTCATTGATCATCATTGGCCCATCATGGCTCGATAAAATCTAAGAACCACTATTTGGATAACTGCTTTAGGCTGTAAAAGATTTATTAGAACTAGCAATTGCGCTCGTTACTTTTTTCCATAAAAGTAGAAGGTAAAATCCCTACGGATCTACTTATCCAATTCTCTAATGAGAAGTTAGGTCATAATGTTCACCTAGTAAAGTTCCAAACTCATGTCAATCATAGCCTAAGTCGAAGTAAGCCTCACTCTTAGGAGGAAGTTTTCTCATGGTCTATACCTTCCTTAATGGTGCAATTTTTCGGTATCTAGTGAGCCTTATGTCTCAAAAAATGACTATCTAAATAGCGCATAACTTTAGAACAGTTTTACGTCGTAGCAGAAAGTCAACCAAATCCTAGAAATAGTTAATCCTCGAAGATTTCGTCTTAAAATGCACAACATTGATCCACTTTCTAAAAATAGGGGACTAGAGAGCCTTTGACACTGTCCTAGGCTCTTTATCATTTTGCGGAGTAATCATGAACGTTTCCTTCTCAATCACCTAGTGATGATGTGAAAAATTTTCACATTCACTACCATGTAACTAAGAATATAGAGTATTATTCTCTAATGGAGAAATCCACTAGTAGGTACGTCACTCCCACTGTCCCTAGGATATTAGAAATTTATTTCCATTATTAACTAGGCTACATAAAGCATCATACTTAGAATTATCTATCTTATAGAGTTCCAAAACTCTATTCACGTCACGTCTACTAAGAAGACTTTATGTGACCAAATGCGCCAATACAGATGTCCTTTTGTGGCTTTCTAACTTGTGCATAGCCATTGCGAACAAAGTTATACATTCATATGAGAGTAAGATGCCGTAAGCTAGTGGGCCCAAAAAGGCCTTCTCAAACCATCCATGTCATCTTTTTGTAAATGTAATTAAGTAAACAAGCCACCAGTTCATGACCAATGTCATAAACTAATTCCAATCATCCTAATTTGTGAGTTCTCGAAGACAAGTATAAAGGTTTAGGCCCAATTAGGTAATGACTCATGACTAACTAATGTTCACTAGATCATAAAAGGATGTTACGGAGATATCAAGTGCGCTTAAGTCACAAATTTAACTGGTAAGTGCTAATCTCCTGCACCTTCAAATCAATTTTATTCTCAATACACTTTACTGTATCTAGTTGAAACATGACGATACTGCTTTTGTTATCTCCATTTCTCGCTTCATGGTTAGTTGAAATTAATTATACTATCCACAAGAAGGAGAGAATAAGCTAATAACCTATGACTGTTCATTGCACGTTAGTCCAGGCGTGTTGATGATGTCAGCGCGCGTTAGTCACTCGCGTCAGGACATTAGCGAGTCAAATTAGTGTTAATCCCCTGCATTTTCAAATCAATTTTATTCTTCATACACTTTACTACATCAAGTTGAAATATGACGATACTCCTTTTGCCATCTCTATTTCTCGTTTCATGGTTAGTTGCAATTAATTCTACTATCCACAAGAAGGAAATAATAAGCTAATAACCTACGACTACTCATCGCAGGTCAGCCGTGTGTGTTAATGATGTCAGGACACGTCAGTCTCCCATGTCAAGATGTTAGTGAGTCAAATTAGTGCTTTGAGGTGCATGAAGTCAACTATCTGTATGTGGGTCCCACGCGCCACCTCCCGGACTCAATTACGGCTCGATTTTGGTACTATTTGACCCAATTTTTCGAGAGGAATCCAATGGTTGTCTCGGTTTTTTTTATTTTGACAAGTCTAAAATAGGGAGTGTAATCCACACTCTCTCTAGTGAGAGTGGGAGTGCAGATTTTATACACTTCATCTTCTATACTGAACCACCAAAATTACAAAACTAACCCAAATTAGGGTTTATGATTTCTCTCAATTCGTAAGTCAAAATCAGACCTGTAATATTTCTCTCAAAGCCTGTAAAAACAGTATGCAGTCAAAGTTATGAAAATCAAATATAAATCTAAATTTTTCTCAAAATCTGACCGTTTGATTTTTGAAAAACTTTGTAGATATGATCTAAATAATACAGACTATAACATATATGAAATTTAGGATGATTAAATATGGTTCGAAAAACATCAATTTTTTATGTACAAATCATATCTATACATATATTCATGCACAAATCAATAATGACTCTAATATCAATGTAGGAAAAATAAGAAATAATACACAGCGAAAAAAAATAGATTCGGGCATACCTTTTATACTCAAACTGAATCCATTGATCATGTGGGTGAATTACGTGCCTCTACTAATATGTTTGAATAATTTCTAAGAGTATAGTAGAACTATTAGAGAACTACCCACACTTTTCACAGTACAAAACTATTCTGTGTGTTCTATGGAGAGAGAAAAAAGAGACTAATTACCTATACAATTAAATTTTTACTCTCACAAATATAATACGTATATTATGTGAGAAAGTTATAACCACCCACAACCCTATCTCTTTAAGAGATGAGATAGTGGGTTATATGCACTTATCCCCAAGACAAGTTGATGCAAAATGAATCTCTCCTAACATGACCTCTCAATGGGTCATGGGTCATGCCACCATGGGCGACCCAATAGGGTATGAGTTTTAAACCTGACTCAATTTTTAATAATTTAAAATTAAAAAATAATCACGAATCAATATCTCAGAGATTTAAGATTTTTCAGGCATTACACTAAAAATAGGGTCTTACTAATTGGAGTTGTCTCATTGTAATAGAGAAATGCAAGCTGCAAGGGGCATGGGTGATAGTGGTGTTTGGTGGCTCTTCGAGTTTGGTGTCTTGTATATCTTCCATCTTTGAGTAAATTTACAGTGGCGTAAGATTCCATTGGAGGCGATTTGCGAGTTTTATGGGGCTGCCTCTAAAACCATTCGTCATTGTTTTTTTGAGTGAGAATTTGCTGAACAGGTTTGGATTGTAGTGGGTTTTGAGTAGGTGTGGAGATGTGGTGTAGCTTTGTGTTTTAAGAATTGGGTATGACGGGTGTTTGAGGTGTTTGGTCGAGATATGTTGGGTATGTTTTTCACCATTTGTTGGGGGCTCTAGCTTCATCGCAATCAATTGGTATTCTCTAGTAAGCATCATGTAGCAGATGAAGTTACAGCTCAGGCCGTGAACTCTTTCTGTGAATTTATGGTTGCCCAAACGCGAGTTCAAGTTATAAAGGGTAGCGAGCTGCTTCACGCTTGGAAGCCTTCGCAGGTTGGATCTTTCAAGCTGAATTTTAACGGGACAACATTTAAAGACCATCATGTGGTGGCTGTTGGTGTTATTGTTCGGGATGCACTACAACAAATTGCGCCTTTGGCGACTAAAATTGGCGACCAAACCAATTTTAGTCGCCAAAAACATTATATTGGGCGACCAAAAAACTCATTTAGTCGGTATTAGTTAAGAATATTTAGCTACTAAATTACTTTAGTCGCCATATTGACTCATTGGCGACTAAACTGAGCTTTAGTCGCTGTTTACAACATTTTAAGCGACGAAAATTTCGTTTAGTCGCCGTATAGTATGATTTTTGCGACCAAAAATTTTTGTCGCGAAAAAATGGGAGTATGTTGATGATATTTTGGCGACTAAAGCTAAATTAGTCGTTGTATGTTAACTAATTGCCGACGGAAATTTGAATGTAGTAGCCAAATAATATTTTTTTCGCGACTAACTTTTAGTCGCTGTTAGTGACATTTGCCGACAAATTACCATTTAGTCGCCAAAAGTTTGAAATTTTTTTAGAGGGAAAGTAATTAATCTTCGCGCCCCAGGATGAAATTACACAGACTCACATTTTTTGTTCTGTTTTGACTCACACACCAACATACCCAGCAGTCGATACACCTAACCTCACCATTGCTCACCACTGCCGATCATCACCATCGTTGGCCACCGGCGGACGCCAGCATGACCACTGCAAATCGGCCCCACCACTTATAGGTATTTGTCTCTCGTTTCTCTCCCTCTCTGTCGCGATCTAGGTCTGTGTGTTTCTATCTCTGTCTCGCCGTCTCTTTCCATTTCTGTAGGGTTTGTATATGCATGTTAGGGGTTTTCTATTTTGTCAGTTTTGTCTGATTTCGTGAATGCGTTTGATTGGAATTTCGGCTTATGGATTTCTGATTCCCGATTTGGATTGTTGATTTGGACATGACTCTTTTGGTTTACATCTCATAGGAGGATATAAACTCAAACTAATTTGATTTGGACAAACATTGTGCATTACAAATTGGTTTTCTATTTTGTTTTTCAATGTGTTTCAATATCTATTGGTGGTATGAAATGATGATATTATATATTATTTCAATCCTTTTAATGATGATATTATATATTATTTCAATCGTTGGGTATTTCAAACAGGTTACTTAGTTCCTACAGCTAAAAGGAACTTATCGTCATGCCTACAGAGCCTAGATTTATATGGAAAGTTGAATTTGGGTACAACAAAATAGTTTCAGATTGTCGTGCCATCCTGTAGCCCATTTCTATTTCGACTGAGTATTTGTGGGTCGATTCTTGGAGACTGAGGATGAGTGAGAGTACTACCCACTCTCTCTATACAGCCAATTTGGAATGATTTTATCACGATTCTTTTCTTTAGCAGCCATAAAAATGACAATAATGTAGTAATATCAGAAATCATAATTCAGGGGGTGTGTATAGCTTTATTTTGTTTTGTTTTAATTTATTTAAAGTATGTGTTAAAGTGTGTGGTGTAGCTTTTTTTGTATTAAATTCAAAAACTGGAAGTGGTTAATTACAAGTTTGATCAGACTTTTAGGGTCAATTACACTTTTAACCCTTGTGCTTTGACTTAAATTTCACATTGGTCTCAATAGTTCCAGTTGATCAACTTGATCCATGCACTTTAACTTTATATTAAATTTATTCTTTCTAAATTTATGTTAATTTTGGTTGTGTACACTTTAGGAGATTGATAAGTGTTCTATATTCGTTAATTTTAACCTCCAACTTGAACATAATAAATAAATTGAAATTAGATTTAAATTGTAGAGATCAAATTATTCACTTCCAAGAGGAATTACCTAGATGAATTTACATAATTAAACCTTGGAAATTTTTAAACCGTACTTGTTATTTTTCTTCTTATTATTGTACTTCACTATTATGTTTTATTTCACTACTTTTATTGGTGTGGTTTTCTTTGGGTTTGTTTGTTGGGAGGTGCGAGCTGCAAATTTTTTTTTATCAATACATGGAGAGAGAGGTGCAAGTGACACCTGCAGCTCCATAATTTTTCATTAGCACCCCACTACAAACACACTTGCAACCTCCATGTGTTTGTTAATATTTTTTCCAACTCCCACCGGCATGTAGTTCTCCCTTGTTTGTTTTCTATTGGGCTTTTTTGCACCTCACAACGTTGTATGCCAGGTTTCGAAGGCAAATGAGTAGCTGACTTAGATCCATGAGCAGGTGATGCTGGAGACAATTGGTTGCCGTGAGGGTAAATACCATAGTGGCATTACCTTCTTTTGTAGTTTTAAATTCTAGTCGTACTTTGTTTTGATGGTAGATTGAGAATGTAGCCAAATAATTTTTTATTTTTGTACTGAGTGATATTATGGGACTTGGTTTTTATTCTGTAAATATTAAACTTTTAACGGTACAGTCTTAAACTTTAAATTTTATTTACCTTATAACTTGCTCTTTTTTTTTTTTTTGGTTGAGAAAAGATAAAAAGCATTAATTAATAAAATACAAGTTATAACTCCTAAGGGAGGCAGGAGGCAGTTTCGGCAGCTATGTGCACTACCTACACTGCCTTCCTTGGAGCCTTGGAAATACATTACAGAATTATGCATTTTACATAGCATTCTACTATCAAACAAGTGCATATATTCCCGTTCTTCAAACTTCGCCTCCTTTAGCTTCTCTATTAGCACTTAACAGGTTGCTTTGAGCTAGAGCATTTGAAAATCAATTTTACATTTGTCAATCTTTCACTTATTTGGTAAACTTGTTTCGCCTGAAAATTTTCATCTTCTGATCTCATGTAACTTATCCTATGATCGTTATTATTGGATACTTGTACCTTCACTTAAATTTTGGGATTAAACTAGTTTTGGTTTGTTTTGCTAGGGCATATCCAGCACAATTTATTTTGATTTTCTGATTCCCATGGTTCTGTCTGTCATCATTTCACATGTCATGACCTGCAGTTGCCTCCAAGGACACTGAGCTCTTGCAGGTATGTGGGATCTTGCACTCATAATATCTTTCTTTAGAGGTTAAATTGTCACCCATTGAATAAATTAAGTCTTCTTACTTTCTGAAAAAAACCTGCAAGCATTTTTATATTAAAGAACTTAAAATCCTCTATGTTGGGATGTAGTCCTTAGAGATAATTTCATTCTGTTTTTTGTGTTTCCTTAGTACTAACACCACTATTAAAATTTTGGATTGTTATTTTTGGTAGTTGATTTAGGGGAAAATTTTATTCTTATATTGGAATTAAGTTTATCAAGTTTTGGAATTTTATGGAACTTGACTCACTTTAAATAGTAGTGAAACATTACCATGTTGCAATGAGTTGCTACCTTAGCATAAATAGTTATTGATGGGTTGCTCTGTAATGGGACTAGAGCTTGTTTAAGCGAAAGGATTACAATGGTGAATTGTTCATGTTTTGGTTTATGTTGGTGATGGTTGATGGGTGCAGTTTAATAGGTCTATGGGGTGTTTGTTTTTCATGGAATATTCCAAATAATGGTAGTGTGGGGTTTTCATTCTTTGGGGGTTTTTTTTTGCTGGACTTTTGTTCTTGTTCGGTTTGGTTTCTACTTAGAAGGAACAATCAATCCTTGTAATTAAATTAATTATTTTACGGTTGAAAATCAATTTATTCACACAATTTTTTAATATATGAACAATACAAAATATAATTATAGTTCAAATTTAGTTGTTGTTTACATAAAGATACAATTATATGTCTCCCTGTAAGATGACTTCACATATAATTGTTCATTTATATCACAATTGTTCATGTATGAGTTGAAATTGTTATTACTATTTCATTCACTTCATTATTGCAATGCTAATCGAACCCATAAACTTACTTCAGCTCTCTTCCAGTACAACGTGTTTTTCCAAGTTGCCGTCCATTCCCAGGTTCATCTTCGCTTGATGTGTACTGTTCCAATAATGGACAAGAGTTGGATGATGATCACCGATAGGCTAAAAAGTAAAGAGTATCTTGAAGGTGTTCAGTCATTTATTGAGTTCGCTACGAAGAATTTAGGGCCGCAGGATGAAATCCGTTGTCCTTGTGTTGATTGCTTGAACGGCACAAAATTTAGTCCACATGTTGTACGGTTGCACTTGATTCGAAGAGGAATCGCATGTTCTTATCGAACTTGGGTCCACCACGGGGAACGCGTTCCCATGTTTCGTGCTTATCCTACTATGCGAAACGATGATACTGAAAGCCACCGAGATGGAATGACAACCAATCATGAACATGTAGATGAACTTCCAAGCATGTTAGAAGAGATTTACATGAGTGGTCTCATGGATGATCATATCGACGATGAACGTACTAGTTCGGAGAGACACAATTTGATAAAGTTCATGAAGTTGTTCGATGATGCTCAACGCAAAGTATATCTAGAGTGTGAAAAGTTCTCCATCTTGTCCTTTGTAATCAAGATGCTTCACGTGAAGGTGTACAATAAATGGAGCAACAAATCTTTCGATATGGTTATGCAAGTTTTCAAAGACATTCTACCAAAGTGTGATGAAAATGTTCCATGGACCCTTTACGAAGCGAAAAAATTCTTACGTGAATTGGGTTTGGGATATGAGGCCATTCATGCATGCAAGAACGATTGTAGTTTATTTTGGAAGGACAACGCCACGTTGGAGAATTGCCCTACATGTACGGCGTCTAGATACAAGTTGAACGAAAAGACGGGTAAGAAAATTCCACACAAAATACTGAGGTACTTTCCTTTGACACCGAGGTTGAAGAGATTGTATATGTCGAAAAAAATAGCCGCACATATGAGATGGCACAAAGATAAACATGTGGATGATGGAGTATTGCGACATCCAGCTGATGGTGAGGCATGGAAGGACTTTGATAGGTTGCATCCTACGTTCTCTACGGATCCTCGGAATGTAAGGCTTGGCCTTGCCACGGATGGTTTCAATCCATTCGGAAATATGAGTACATCGTATAGCATGTGGCCCGTAATCTTAATGCCTTACAATCTACCTCCATGGATGTGTATGAAAGATCCATTCTTCATGATGTCATTACTTATTCCAGGACGATCCGCCCTTGGAAGAGACATCGATGTTTACTTGCAACCATTAGTAGAAGAGTTACATACTCTGTGGGAGCATGGTGTGCAAACATATGATGCCTCCAACGACCAAATATTTACAATGCATGCAGCAGTCATGTGGACCATCAACGACTTTCCTGTATATGGTTGCTTATCTGGTTGGAATACAAAAGGTTACCTAGCCTGCCCTAATTGTAACACGGATGCATCATCTCAGAGGTTACGATGTAAGATAGGGTATATGGGTGCTCGGCGGTACTTACCTGAGAACCATATTTGGCGAAGAAGTAAGCTATTCAACGGTGAAATTGAGACTCGGTCCAAACCTGTGGAGTTATCGGGCCAACAAATACTGGACCAAATTAATTTGGGGACGTACAGCCCGTATGGAAAGCATCCAACCAACCAAAAAAGACAACGAACTGAAAATCCAAATACGAACTGGACAAAAAGAAGCATTTTGTTCGACCTACCCTATTGGAAAACGCTTAAGCTTCGACATAACCTTGATGTCATGCACATAGAGAAGAATATATGTGACAATTTACTTGGGACACTATTGAGCATTGATGGGAAGAACAAGGACACGGACAAAGCACGTTTGGATCTGGAGGACATGCGAATACGAAAGGAGTTACACTTGTTAAGGCATGTTTGTAATTTGTGACTCCTTCCTCTTTTGTACCAGGGAAAACGAGATCAACTCGTGTACGAGGACCAACATTAGGCAAAGGAGTGCAGAAAAAAATTACTAGGAGAAAGGGGGAGAAATTACATGTCTATGTGAATTGGGTGTTGAACGCAATCACAGGAGGGAATGCCACTCCAGCGACGAATGAGTTGGGCGTTCAAATCAGACGGTTGTGCCCTCTTCAGAGCGTGAAGTCATGGAGAAAAATTGATCAACCTACCAAAGATGAGGTCATCCAAGCGGTGCTAGTATGATAATCATCTTGCCATAATGTCTTTGTTGCCCTATTTATAATTGCATAAATTAATTGTTGTACTAATTCTCTTATTATGTTTGTAGGACAAGTTTGTTATCGGCGATGATTTTGATAATGATGAACAAGCGCAACAGATCCTCGATAGAAAGGCATATTTGCTATACAAGGATTGGAGGTACAATCTAAAGCAAGAGTTCCTCGAACTTGAGGAAAAGGGTGTTGATGACCCCTATAGTCATTTGCCTAGTGGAGTGAGCTTGGAGGACTGGAAATATATGATTGATGTAGCTTGGAGAGATGAATCTCACTTGGTAACAAATTAATTAGGAAATCCATTATTGAAATTAATTTATTTTTTAATATGTCAAAATTGTTCAGTAATATGTTATTTATTTATTTTATTTTTTTGTTCTTATTTTTTTAGAAACGCTCAATAGCTAGTAAAGCAAATAGGGGTATGCTCCCCTATAATCATACAAGTGGATCGCGGTCATTTCCTATAGCAATGTCGCTTATGGTGAGAAGTAAATTTAGTAATGTAATGGATGATTGATTCTTCTTGATTCTGAATATGACCATGTACTAATTCGTCAATGGAAATTTTCCAAACGTAACAGGTAAATGAGGATAGAGATATAGATTTTCCCGAATTTTATAAGAAAGCACACAAGTCCAAGAAGACGGGAGATTGGATTGACCCCAAATGTGGTGAGCTACATGTGAGTATTGAATGTTGAAACGAAGTGTGATGCATATCAATTAATAAAGTTGTTTTAAATTCCTTCTCCCATCTTGACTTTATTGTTTTCTTGCCATTACAGGATGATATGGTGAATCTACAAGGCGAAGTGCCACCGATGCGGGGTTGCCATTGACCCACGAAGAAATATCAAGGCAAGTGCTTGGGGAAAAAAGAAATTACTTGCGTGGATGTGGGATAGGCCCACAACCCTCTTCCACAGCTTCTAGTGCGGCACGAGCACGTGATAAACATATGGAGTCAATGAGAGCGGAACTAGAGGTTCTTCGTGAGCAGCGTCAAAGTGATCATGAGGAGTTGTTGAAGGAGAAAGAGGAGCGTCAAAGAGATCATGAGGAGCTATTGAAGGAGAAAGAGGAGCGGCAAAGAGATCGGGAGGAGCTATTGAAGGAGAAAGAGGAGCGGCAAAGAGATCGGGAGGAAATTACGAGGGAAAGAGAGCAACTGATCAAACAAGTCGATGAAGAAAAAAAAGCACGGGAGGCACAACAAGTACAACTCAATCATTTGAACGACGTGGTGTCCCGGCTCACAACCCTCTTGGAGTGTTCATATGGTCATCCTACTATTCGGTAAACAAAATTTTGTTTGACAAGCTAGTTCAACGTCTACAAAAAATATGGATCATATTCACACATAATACTTTTCTAAAGTTGCTATGCAAATTTTGTTTTTGTTATAGTATGCTCAACAATAATTTTGGAACATGGCTGTACATAATTTTTGAGTTCTAGTATGCTCAACAATGAACTACTACATGATGCCTTATTTTACCTACATTTTCCATTCCCAAAAGCCGCAAGAGGTAGATCCTAACCATCTTACTGTATTATCACTGGAAAGCATTAAAAAATGAAAAATAAAAAATTGGACAATAGACAAATCCTAAAGAAGTAAATGTTCTCTCTCTTTAGTTTACTTTTTAATTCACCGATATTGTTGAAATGGTTAGGATTTTAAGATGTGGTTGTTGGCATGGAATTTAAGTGGGAGTGGGATGATGAATCTACTTATCCAAATGCTGTAGTTGTGTTTTTATGTGTTTGTGTTTGTCTCCTAAAGAATATTATTGTTTTTTTGCAGATTGAATAGCACGGTATAATTATTGACTTTACTGATCCCGACTATAATACAAGGCGAAGTGCCACATATCTGCCTGAGGTGGCTGCCCATGAAGGTCAGTTTGTTACTTAAATTTAGTTCGTCCGTCCTTATTGCCACAAACATTACTGGATGAAATCCTTATGTATTTGTTGCTCTGTTGCTGCTTGCCCCTCCAACTATTTCATGTCCCTACAAACAATAGCATACACCAACATAGGTACAATTAAAAAACAAGACTTAGCTAGCTGCTTATAATAGTGTGGCCAGTGAAGTAATGAATTTGTAATTGGGATAACAAAAAATTGACTCTAAATTGACTCTAAATTTTGTATTTGGGCCATTGTAAATATTAGTGGTACACTTTAGTCATGTAGAAAATCATGTCGATGTGGTTTATATATTAAAATTACATTCACCGTTAATTTTTTTTGAAAGCCAAATATAATCTGATCATGTGGCAACGAAGGAGATAAAACCCCAACTCCCAAAAGATAACACATAAATATGATCATGATAGCATTATTTATTCAATACCGGATGAAACCTATTTGTACAAAGTTGGACACTAGGAGTCATTTTATTATTTAGTTATTCCTTCTCTGAATGTGGAGACGGAAGAATTACTTTGTCAAAGATTTGGGACATGGTAAGCTCCATCTTGAATATGTGACTAGTTGCCACATAAAGCATTGTGTTTTGATTGGTAACAAATTCGACTGAATCATAACTGAATCAGGGTTGGCACCATAACTGACCCCTTCATAGAGGCTTGGCACCATAACTGAATCACTCCGGAAACAAATTTGACTGACCCGTTATCGGAGTACACTATGTACTATGCATTATAGTGACTATGTCACCTATGTCAAAACCGCCAGAGGTGTTGCTCCCTCTATTGTCGGGGCCAAGCCTGGCAACCATTGATTGCTTTAAGCTTCTTCCATTGAAACCGAGCAAAAAAAACTTAGTTATGGAGGACCTCATGTCAAGACAAAAATATAAAAAATAAAAAAAATTGATGGGGTCGGAATCGATTTGTTTGTATTCCAACCCCACAGCAGGAATTGTTATAAACTGTTCTAAATTATTCTTCAAATTCAAGTTCATTTGATTTTGAGGAGGTCACCAAAATTGCTTGTAATATAAGGTCATACAGTGTGTTTATTTAAAGTGTAAAGAAAGTATATTGAAATTCCTAAATTCAAACTATAGTTACATACAATTTCAATTACAATTGACGTCATTGCGATTTGTGTTTTATAGATGGCTATAACTTTTTGTTTACAATGGAACTAATGTGTGTAATTTTTGTTGTGTAGATGGCTTTTGGCATTGACACGTGGATCTTCTATTTTTTTGTCCGGAAGATCATGCACAGTTTTGCAAATTTCGGAAACTTTTTGTCGTCCTATACTTTTTGTGTGGACTATGGACCAATCGTACATATAATTTGTGACGGGGTACCTAGTATTTTTGGAGCTTCTATTAATTGCTCTAATTGTATAGAATGAATGACGGGGTACATAGATCATTCACATTTGCTGTTGCTCCACATGTATTAATTGCTCAGGTCATATATACGTACATTACCTTTTGTCATGGTACATATTACCATAGTAATTTGTACTTTGGCAAATGGTCATTACAATGCCTAGTACAGTAAAAATGTGGATCATATGACATTGTTTTGGTAACGTATTTAGAATGTATGACGTTATTAGTTGTAATTGAAATATATATAGTTGGTTTCTATATAAGTTTACATTAGCAGGTGTTCTTTTGTATTTGATGGTTGTAAGTGAAACATGCAATACGGAATAGGTGATAATATATGTAGGTTGTATATTCTAACAAAATTTATTCGAATGAAAAAAAAAAAAATAAAAATATAAAATGACGTTTTTGATGGCAAAACAATTAGTAGCCAAAAAAGAAATAAATTTTTTGGGGACTAAATATTTGGTAGCTAAAACGACTCAAAACACTTTTGGCGACTAAATATTTGGTAGGTAAAATAACTTGAAATATTTTTGGCGACTAAATATTTGGTAGCTAAAAATCAATTCATTTTTGACGACAAAAATTTTAGTCGCCAAAACAAATAAAAACACTTTTGGCGACAACCATTTCGGTCGCCAAAACTTAATAAAAAAGGCATACCCGACTAAAAATTTTAGTAGCTAAACAACAGTGAGACTTTCAGCGACTAAATATTTAGTAGCTGAAATAATAGTATTGGCGACAAAAGATTTCGTCGCCGTAAAGATTTATACTTTTTGCGACAAAGAATTTAGTAGCTAAAGAACTAAGGTAAACAAATTAACAGAGCCTTTGGCGACTAATATGTTGGTCGCTAATGTGAGTAATCGGCGACTAATCCTAGTTTCGTTGCTAATAGCTGTAAGTTTTTGGCTACTAAGGTGTTAGTCGGTAATTTTGTAGTACTTTTGGTGACTAAAGGTTCTTTAGTCGCTAATACCTTCGGCGACGACATATCCCCGACAAAACCAGCGACCAAAGTATTTGGTCGGCAAATCCTTTTGGCGACTAATATTTTAGTTGCCAAAAGTGTGTTATCTTGTAGTGATGCTTTCAGTAATGTACTTACATCAATGTCAACTCACATTCTTTTTGCTACGGATATTGATTTTGTGGAATTGATGGCGGTATATCATGCGGTTTAGTTTGGAATTGATTTGTGTTTGCGTGATGTCCAATTGAACAGGACTCTCTTACAGTAGCGTGTGCCTCATCAGATTCTTCTCTTGACTATGCTCTATTTGGTCATGTTGTTGAACAAGTTCGAATGGATATTAGGTGCTTTCGATCTTCGAGTGTGGCTCATGTTCAACGTAAGGGAAACAGTGCTGCACACTTTCTAGCTAGGATGCTCGTGCCTCATGTGACTCCATGAGTTTGGATGGAGGATATGCCTGATTTCGTTTCCTCGATCATTCTGATGGAAGCTTCATCTATGTAATCTTTCGGGCTTTGGCCCTCATCTATCTAAAAAAAAAACATCGGCTTCTTTTTCGATTTCGAGTGATAACATAAATCTTGAAAATCAATCAGAGGACATCGATTGTCTGACCACTAGGGTTCAATCTTTTTAAAGAATTTCTCACATGAATTCAATCTAAACTCGAGCACTCAATTGGGTTCGTTCTTTCGTGATGAAATCAATCGAATCATGAGACCATTTTCTATTGGAAGCAATCTCAGTGATGTTTTGAGTGTATATTGGATGCAATGTTTGTGCCTCCACTCATATGGTTGTTTTTGCAACCTATAAGATTAATTGGAACATAAGAAATTAGTTTGAACTAATTGGAACATAAGTAATAGAAGTAGGATTTATGAAAAAATGCTCCCTGTTTTTATTCTTAAAAATTTATTAATAATTTATAAAATTTACCAAAATTTTATAATCATTAAAAAAAAAAAAAAATAGTTTCCCTTATTTAGAAATTTTTTTGCTTCCTTTCTCCTTTTCATACCCCTTTTCGGCCACCACCCATAGCTTATCACCCCCATCGGTCATCGTTGCGGTAACTATTTTCGTCATCCATCTCCAGCCACTACCTTTAGTGGTGAGTCTATTTTTTTTTTTTTTTTTAGGGTAAACAATAAAAAATTTAAACTTTATAAATCTGCTAATTTAAACTTTGCAAATCACACACACAACACACACACATATATATATATATATATGTGGGGATAAATTTCTGAAGTACCAACACGTGGCAAGGTGATGCCGACGTGTTAGCCGAGGTGCCACGTATCGTGGTAAGTTATGCCGAGGTAATCTCAGAGTTGCCGAGGTTATCTCCGAAGGTATCGGAATACCGAGATAAGCGGATAAAGGACATGAGTCCTAGATTGGGAGAATACTTCAGTTTGGATAAAGGTAGAACTCTTAGGGAGTTTTGTCCTGAACCCATTGGGAGTTCCAGGTTAGCAATAATCCTGAGTCCATTGGAGTTAGGCTCCTATTGGGACTAGGATTGTATTGGTTATAAAAGAGAGGCACCCCCATGGGTCTAAGGTATGTTTTTTATATTCAAGCTTGTGAGTTGAATACTTGATTATCTTTGAGAGATATACTGACTTGATCGTTGGAGTGCCCCCGGGTGGAAGAACCACCGCCGGAGCCTTTTCTTTCTGTGTAGGACAGCAGGATGCCATCTATTCTGCCTGTGCTCTATAGCTGAATCACTAAGGAGGGCAGTGTGATCAGAAAATCACTCACACAATTTGGTGCCGTCTGTGGGAAAGAAAGACGAATAGATGGCCAGTAATGCACAAAACGAAAAGGTTGGGGACGACACTCCCGCTGGGAGTGGCAGGCCCATCAACCTTGACGTCGAAGGAGACAACCACAATGAAGAAGCCCGTGGCCAGGGGCACGGGGGAAAAGACGTCGTCCAGGAGGGCGACACTTCGAAGAAAACAGACCGGGGCAATTACTACAATGAAGACAACCTCCAGGTATGGATGGATAGGTGCCTACGAAGGGATGAGGAAATAAAAGAATTAGCAGATAAGTTGGATGACCTGTAGTCGGTCGTCAACTTCATGATGCAAAACAATGTCATGCAGCTGCCATACGTCGTTGCAGGACACGCCGATTCCAGCAGTTAATACTCAGAAGGGAGGAAGGAAAATAATTCCTGAAACACCACAACACTCCAGAAGCAAGAGGCACTCTCACCCGCCTTCCGGGAAGGTCGGGCGAGAGGAGCCAAGGCAAGAGAAGTCCCAGAGGACGTATCAAACAAAGGATCAGGAACGCAGAGAACATCGAAATATTTATGGGCAGGCATTCTGCTTTGACACAACCCGCGAAGAAAGATCAAAACGGGCCCATCACGAAGCCGAGAGTAGTGTGCCGAAGAGACTGAAGTCCAAAGACAGCCGAGCTCCGGGGAGGAGTAAAGAAGACTTGAGAAACTACCTCAAGAGGAAGGAACAGAACGCTGAAGCCGAGGTAACCTCACCCGTCAAGCCGAGGACACCGTTCTCGGTAGAACTGGACAAATTTGAAGCGCCAAAAAGATTCAGCATGCCAAGGTTTCAAATATACGATGGTAAGTCAGACCCTAAATTCCACGTTGGACTATTTTTGAACTCAATGGCGTTGTACAGTGGAAACGAGCCATTACTCTGCAAAGTATTCCCCTCGTCCTTTGGGGAGATTGCATCAGATTGGTTCCATAAATTACCAAAGGGAAGCGTGAAAACATGGGAAGGCCTGGCCGAGATGTTTGTGGCCAGGTTCGTAACCAACAAACTACAGCCATTAAGGGTAGACGTGCTAATGGCTTTAAAAATCAGGAAGGATGAAGGCCTCAGGGCCTATGCAAAAAGGTACTACGAGGTGTTCAATCGAATACCTGAATGCAACCAGGAGGTAGCGGTCGTATCTTTCCAGAACGGCCTGAAAGATGACTGTTCACTATGGAAATCTTTGGCAAAAACATTGCCGAAGAGCATGGAGGAGCTCATGGTAAGAATCGAAAAGTATGCACGAGCCGAGGACGATTCATCGGCCCACAAAGAAGTCAAACAGGAAAAAGGCAACGGCTCGCCGAAGCAAGGCCGAAGTAATAACGGATTCAGTAAAACAGAGATGGAGTTAAGGGCTAAACAGGTAGTGACAACCGTATTCCGAATTCCAATTCAAAAAGTCCTAGGAAAAATTCGGAGCCAGCCCTACTTCAGAACACTAGCAAGGGAACGAGGAGAGTTCATGGGAAGAAACATGGACAGACATTGTGCTTACCACAATGAAAATGGACATACAACACAGGGCTGCAGAGCCCTAAAGGCACACTTGGTAGATCTGGTAAGACAAGGCCACCTGAGAGACCTTATCGATGAAACCAGAACAAGAGAAGAATAGGCAAGACTGCATCAGGCTCCAGCAGCCCCACCACCTCCACAACCTCGGGCAGAAGGACCTTGGATAATTAATGTGATCCACTCAAAGGTTAACGAGAATGAAGTCAGAGGAGAAACCCAAAGGGTAAGGCATCTACAGCATGTCTACCAATTCGGGGAAAAGAGATATCGGCCTGAAGAGATCCAAGGACCGATAATAACCTTCACCGAAGTCGACCTAGAGACGGTCCAGCACCCGCACAATGATGCCTTGGTAGTATCCCTCCAGGTCGGGGAGTGCCAAGTGAAACGCATCCTAATAGATCAAGGTAGCTCTTGCGATATCATGTACGTTAGATGTTACAAGGAGTTAGGGCTTCACCCAGACGACATGGAACAATCGAATGGCCCGATGGTCGGCTTCAATGGAACGCCCACGTGGCCACTGGGCGCTACAAACTTGGAAGTATAGGCCGGTACTAAGAAGGTCAGGACAGAATTCATCGTGATTGATACGCCTTCTCCTTACAATATCATATTGGGAAGGCCATGGTTGCATGCAATGGGGGCAGTTCCCTTAACATTGCACCAACTACTGTGCTTCCCAACAGAACATGGGATTGAAGAAGTCAGAGGAGATCAACTGCAGGCAAAAAATTGCTCCATGGCAGCAATGAAGACTACCTGCAATATTCGAGAACCAGAAAAGGCAGAGATTGAAGATGAGGACATGGAGGTCCTAGATGATGTCGGCAAGGAGCCGGCCGAGAAGAGTGAGGAATCACTAAAGAAAATCCTCGTCCAGGAGGGCGACGAAGAGCGCTTCTTTCTTCTCGGCTCAGACTTAGCCGAAGAAGAAGAGAGAGAACTGGAAGCTTTTTTAAGAACAAACATAGAGGTGTTCGCCTGGACACCTTACGAAATGCCTGGCATTGACCCCGAGGTCACATGCCACAGACTGAACGTCGACAGGTCGGCAAAACCTGTAATACAATGAGCTAGAAGACCGACGTTAATACACGTCGAAGCTGTGGAGGAAGAGGTAGACAGACTTATGGAAGCTAAGGCCATCAGAGAGGTCAATTATCCAACATGGCTATCAAACACTGTGGTGGTAAAAAAGAAAAACGGTAAATGGAGGGTTTGCGTAGATTTTACAAGCCTAAATAAAGCCTGTCCCAAAGACAGCTTCCCTCTACTAAAAATTGACCAGCTGGTGGATGCCATATCAGGACATAGAAGGATGAGCTTCCTGGATGCTTATAGGGGGTACCACCAGATAGTCATGTACCCCTCAGACGAAGAAAAGACAGCGTTCATCACTCCAAAAGGCCTGTACTGTTACAGGGTGATGCCTTTTGGGCTGAAAAACGCAGGAGCAACTTACCAAAGGCTGGTAACCAAAATGTTCAAACACCTGATAGGCTAAACAGTTGAAGTTTACATCGATGACATGGTCGTGAAGACCAAGGAGCCTAAGAATCATCTTGCCGACCTAAAAAAGGTATTTGAAATACTCAAAACATATCGGCTCCGACTCAACGCATCTAAATGCGCGTTTGGAGTTGGATCAGGTAAGTTCCTAGGTTACCTGGTAACAAGAAGGGGAATAGAAGTCAGCCCAGATCAGATCAAGGCCATCCTAGATCTACAGAGTCCAACATTGGCAAAACAGGTTCAAATGCTCACTGGAAGGGCCGCAGCCCTAAACAGGTTCATAAGCCGAAGTTCAGACAAGTGTAGACCCTTCTTCAACCTGGTAAAAAAGAACGCAGACTTCCTATGGACTGAAGAATGTGAGGCCGCTCTGGCCGACCGAAAGAAGTATCTGACCACGGCCTCAGTTCTCTCCACACCTGAACCTGGGGAGGAGTTATTTTTGTACTTAGCCGTGTCAGAACACGCAGTAAGTGCAGTTCTAATCCGAGAAGAGCAGGGAGAACAGAAGGCTGTGTATTACGTAAGTAAAACCTTAGCCAACGCTGAAGCAAGGTACTTACCACTAGAGAAGTTAATGCTGGCCCTAGTCATGGCCTCAAAGAAGTTGAACCACTACTTCCAGGCACACAAGATTGTAGTGCTAACAGAGCACCCACTGAAGTCCTTGTTACAACAAGGAGATTTAACTGGAAGAATTGCAAGGTGGGCGAGCTTGGGCGAAGATGACTGGAGTTCGAGCCCGAACGACAATTAAAGGCGTGTTTTGGCCGACTTGGCGTAATTCACACTTGAATCCATCGAACGTCAGGCTCCGTTGAGCCAAGATACACGAGGTCCCAGCAAGCAAGGAGAATCCCAGCCAAAGGCCAAGGAACAAAAGAAGGAAAAGCTCAGACCCTGCAGCATCTACATCGGCGACTCATTTAGACTGTATGTCGATGGAAGTTCAAACCGACAAGGGGCAGGGGCAGGAGTATTACTGATATCCCCAAATGGGGAAATAATAGAACAATCCATCCGTTTGGGGTTCAAGGCGTCAAACAATGAAGCAGAATACGAGGCATTAATTGCAGGACTAAAGTTGGCAGCGGTAGCAGAAGCAGATGAGGTAATAGTTTTTTGTGATTCACAGTTAATTGTTAACCAATCAACAGGAGAATTTATAGCCAGAGACGAGAGGATGTCGGCATATGCAAAAGAGGTTATCAGATTGGCCGAGTTATTTCAGAATTGCCGACTTCTCCAAGTAAGCCGAGACGATAACAGCCACGCCAACGTATTGGCCAACCTGGCAAGTTCAATGCAAATTGGAAAGACAAGAACAATTATGATCGACTACATGTCAGGCCCGAGCATAGCACCACAGAACGCAAAGTAGGAGACAATGTGTGTAGACATGGGGCCAAGCTGGATGGATGCAATTGTTGCATTCCTAAAAGAAGGAAAGCTGCCAGAAGACCGCAAGGAAGCACACAAAGTCAGATTGAAATCGGCAAGATTCAGCCTGACTGTAGACGGACATCTCTACAGAAGGTCCTCCACTGGACCCCTTTTAAGGTGCGTACATCCTTTACAAGTTGAAGATTTTTTATATGAAATTCATGAAGGGATTTGTGGAAGCCACACTGGGGGCAGATCATTAGCCCATAGGTCCATTACCCCATAGGTCTATTACCCAGGGGTATTGGTGGCCCTACATGCAAAAAGATGCAGAAGCATACGTGAAGAAGTGCGAACAATGCCAAAGGTTCGCACCTTTGATTCATCAGTCAGCTGCTGACCTAAACCTAGTATCCAGCCCTTGGCCGTTTGCCCAATGGGGCATGGATCTGGTTGGACAACTTCCCCAAGCAACTGGGCAGAGAAAATACATGCTGGTAGCAACGGATTACTTCACAAAGTGGATAGAGGCAGAACCGCTTGCCAAAATCCGAGATGTGGACGTTAAGAATTTCATATGGAAAAATATTATCACAAGATTTGGTATTCCTAGAGCCATCGTTGCCGACAACGGAACACAGTTTGACAGCAAACTTATCAAAAACTTCTATGCAAAATTCAAGATCAAGAACTACTTTTCAACACCAAGTTTCCTCCAAAGCAATGGGCAAGCAGAAGCATCCAACAAAGTAATTTTGGATGGAATAAAGAAAAGGCTGCAGGCAGCAAAAGGGAAGTGGGTAGGCGAATTGCCCAACGTTCTTTGGGCATATCGGACTACGCCGAGGAGATCAACAGGAGAATCCCCCTTTGCTATGGCCTATGGCACAGAAGCAGTAATTCCATTGGAAATCGGCATCCCAGGGATCCGAACCCAGGGAGTTGAGAATGGGACTAATGACATGCTCTTAGCCCGAGATCTGGATCTTTTAGAAGAGCGAAGAGAGAAGGCTGCAATTCAGCTTGCAGTATACCAGCAACAACTTGCCAGAACTTACAACAAAAAGGTTAACCCAAGAGATTTTCAAGTCGGCGACCTAGTCTTGAGAAAAGTCGTCGGCAACAAGAAGGACCCCAGAGAGGGCAAGCTTGGCCTAAACTGGGAAGGACCTTACAGAATCATTTCGGTGTTAGGCAATGGAGCCTATAGGCTTGAAGACAATGAGGGCAAAGCATTACCAAGACCTTGGAATACTTGTAATTTGAAAATTTTCTATCATTAAGATGTTCATTATTGACCGATGTCATTAATAAAATCTTTTCAGAATTCTTCAAGCACAGATGATTGATTAAGATACTTAACATTATTTCTGGAAGACATAAAAAATGAGAACCCAAGTGGAACTTAGGTTCACATTGGGGGCAGAGAGAAGACAAAGTCTACCACTTGTTGAAATTTGTAGCAATTTACAAGTTGGTCAGATCGATACAAAGTCTACCACTTGTTGAAATTTGTAGCAATTTACAAGTTGGTCAGACCGATACAAAGTTTACCACTTGTTGAAATTTGTAGCAATTTACAAGTTGGTTAAACCGATACAAAGCTTACCACTTGTTGAAATTTGCAGCAATTTACAAGTTAAAAGTAAGCTGAGATGGTTCCCTAATTTCACTTGTTGAAATTTGTAGCAATTTACAAGTTGAAGTTAAGCCGACATATAACTATCTGTTGAAATTTGCAGCAATTTACAGGTTAAGGTAAATATAATTGTTTAAACCCTTGTTGAAATTTGCAGCAATTTACAAATAGATCATTGTTTAATACTTATGCTAACTTGAGAAAAGTTTACTGTGTATGTTAATCCTTGTTGAAATTTGTAGTAATTTACAAGTAAGACAGATTGAGGTTACTGTTTAAACACTCGTTGAAACTTCATAAAAGTTGGCAAAATAACATTGAATAGTATCTATACTTGTTGAAATTTATGAAAAGATTGCAAGTCAGTGTCTTGCCGAAGTAAAATTTGCAGTTATTATACCCGAGTTATGTAACCCCGAGAAGATGGTGTAAAGGAGGAATTAGACAAAATATTCTAAGTATAAAACCACATAGAAGCAATAAGGAGAAATTGAAGACTAAAAGTATTCAAAGAAAAACAGTTGCAGTTGTATATAACAAAGGCACTATGGCCTAGCAAAAGACAAATGTTTACAAGTGATAAAGAAAGGCGTATCGGCCACAAAGGGGAAGCTTACATTGTTCAGAAAACAAAAGTACAAAAAGAAGAAAGTACAAAAAAACATTCAAATGTCTTCAGCATTAACAGATGGTTGGACTAAGACCTCGGAGGACTCTGGGAGAACCACCTCGGCATCTTTTTCTCCCACAACCTCGGCTTCCTTATTTGCCGCAATCTCGGCATCGATCTCAGCAAGTGTTTTACTAAAACTTCTTTCGGCCAGAAGAAGGTCGGATGATAACTGCCCTGGCTCAGCCTCTTTGGACACCTCCTCAGTCTCATCATCTTGGGTTAAGTCCATGACTTGATCACCCTGAGGTAGAGACTTGGTTTCATTGGTATCCTTGGCCTTCCTTACCAGGGCACCAGTATCCTTATCCTCAACCTCGGCTTCAAATTCGGATTCATCTTCTTCCTCAGTTTGACTTGGAGGTGGAGGAGGGGGGAATGACAGAGGAATTACGTCAGCCTTGCGCAGGGGGGAGTCATCTGGGACATTAAGCTTTTTGGCAAGGGACATCCAACCAAGGGAGAAGCCCCTGTTGCATGCCTGCCTAACTTGAAGCTTATAGTCCTCAGTGACATCAGCTACACCCTGGGCATAATCTTTTTCATCAGTTTCTTTTATTTCAGCCTCTTTAGTTTTTAAAGCTTGCTGAAGCTCCATCTCGGCCTGGGCTGCTTTTTCCTCGGCCTCCTTCTTCTGCGCGTCAGCAACATTTTTTATAGCCTCAGCAACGTTAGCCTTTTCTTCGGCCAAGGTTTGGGCCTTGGTTGCAGCCTCGACTTGATCCTCCAGTTTTTTCATCTTTGACTGAAGGCCTTTATTTATCTTTTGAAAAGCTGCAAACTCCTTCTTCAAATCATTCAACTTCTCCTTGGTCTCAAAGGACTGCATAGAGAAGGAATGCGCATGCTGGACAGCCTGAAAAAACACAAAGCTAAAATTATAACAGAATTTTACAAGTATGGAGCAATAGGGATAAAACAAGTTACCAAATAAGGACACTTACTTGAACACATCGCTGAAGCATGAAAGCATAATTTTCATATTCACTCATCTCGACGTTCTTCTCAAGATCGCTTGGGAGAAGGAGGGCTGTGCTTAGTGCAACACCAATGTTTATGTCATCGGCGCTGTCACTAGCCAAGACTGGCTTGTTCTCCAGAGTAATAGCAGGTGTCTAAGGGATGTTGGGCACTTTGGACTTCGAAGTCGTCCCAGAAGAAGACCTCGGCCTCTTTGATTTTTGGGACTTTACTGGCTGAGTTTCAGCAGACCTTTTTGCTGAAGTGGAGGCATTCTTCATGTTCTCGACCAGTTGTGAGATGGGCACAGCATCCTCAGCCTCAGCCTCAGTAGATTTGGACTTTGGCTGAGCCTTCTTTATTCTTTTTGGTTTTGGTGGGGGCATCGTTTGGGTTGGAATGGCATCAACATCAGCTGGTAGGTCGGCCAGGAGATCTTGGGTAACAGGCTTTGGGCAAACCATTTCGGCGGTTTTGACAAGCCTTCACCGACGTTTTCTTTCTGGTATTAGGACTAAGTATGGGGCTGAAGTGGATGGTTGGTCGGCTGGATCAGAAGTTGATCCTTGGTCAGTCCGAGATGTGGATGCGGTTTGAGTTATTGCAGTAGGTGAAGAGGGGCTCTTTTTCTTCCTCCTTGGAGCATCGGGCAAAGTGGATTTGTAGGAGAGGATGAAATTTAGTAGGAGTGGAGCTTTTCACTTTTGGATAGGAAGGTCCAAAAGCTTCTTTAAGTCTTTGCCAAGAAAATAAGACTGGCGAAAATCCTTGGGAGGCTTGCGAACGTCTGCAAAAAAAGAGCACAACATCAGAAACAGATAAAACCTCTTGAAGACTTGGAGGAAAACAAACAACAGCTAAGTAATTGACGCTGGGCTCTTACCCTTGCCCTCTTTAACTGTTCGGGGAAGAGGGTAGAGATGGACTTCTTCGTCTGGGCCAAACTCCCAATTTCCAGAAGCAATAAGATAATCGTCTCCAGCCCCTTTGTTGGAGTCTGGGAGGTCGGCTACAATTTTAAATTCGGTAGACCTCGGCTTAAGGTAATATACAAAACCCTTTTCTTTCAGGTTAAGGGCGCACATAGTATAACAGTATTGGATATCGGCGAGAGTGATCCTAACATTCTCCTGCCGAGCTAAGGCTATAATACCATTAAGTGTTCTATAGGAGTTGATGGTGAGTTGCATAGGGTTCAAGGTGTAATAGTGAAGAACTTCACGAAAAAGGGGATTAAGTGGGAGCCGAAGTCCACACTTAACAAAAGCTACAACAGGGAAAGGCATTGTATCGTCTGTGGGCATAATGGAATCATCATCCCCAGCCAGCCTAAGGTGAACATCAGCAGGGATAGAGAATTCTTGCCTAAAGAATTCGAGTTTGGTTGGGGTATTTACCCTATGTCTCCATATACCCATGATTTTTGGTATAAAGGTACTCGGCTACAGAAACAGTGTGTTCTTAAAGGATTACTAGTACCTCGGCTTAAACCTAGGTTTATACTGGTAAAGGATTGTTTCAGTTTTTCCTAAGAATTGAAGGTTCTATAAACAAATCCCAACCCTAAAACTATAAACGCAAAGATTGGAGGCTCGAAATCTAAGAAAAACACAAAAAGCAGAAAACAAAAGCGAAGTTTCAGATTCAAGAAACACAAAGGGTGGAAGACTAAGAACAGTGATAAAACAAATACAAGTGTTCATGACGTATGTACAATCATGAAATAAGAATCGTTCAGAAGAGTAAATGCTAGAAACGAGCGATAAAAGCGAGAATTTAGGACAAATCGAAAACTAGAAGAAAAGACCGATTGCTTACGAGAAAAAGTGGCCGAATGAAATTCGCCGAGGGGCAAGAGGCAAGAGTTAGCGAACGGAAGAGTGAGGGCGATTCACGAGCTTGGAGCTTAGAACAATGGCGGATTCAGAGAAGAAAAAGTTTTTAGAGAGAGAAAAACTAGTAAACAGAATGTAAAGGTAAGAAAGGAAAGAGGGAAAAATGAAGTTTTGTTAAAAAACTTGAAACGGTGGCAAAACAGGGCATTAAATGCGCCTGGAGTAACGTAAATGTCAGGCGGCGTGGACAGACGAAAGATGACTTGCAAGCGCGTCATAAGCATGAGCCAATAGAAAACACGTAAATAAAACGGTTAAGGGAAGATGCATGACAGCTCACACATACAAGAAGAGTTCCTTTTGAATTCTTGTTTAGAAGAAAACATGTCGGCCTAAAATAAAAGACCTTGGCTGGGAAGTCCTAAGCCGACGAATGAGAAAGAAGAACAATATAGGTTCCATCACTTCAGAATGCCGAAGTAATAGAACCTGGGGGGTAGTTGTGGGGATATATTTCTGAAGTACCAACACGTGGCAAGGTGATGCCGACATGTTAGCCGAGGTGCCACGTATCGTGGTAAGTTATGCCGAGGTAATCTCGGAGTTGCCGAGGTTATCTCCGAAGGTATCGGAATACCGAGATAAGCGGATAAAGGATATGAGTCCTAGATTGGGAGAAGACTTCAGTTTGGATAAAGGTAGAACTCTTGGGGAGTTTTGTCCTGAACCCATTGGGAGATCCAAGTTAGCAATAATCCTGAGTCCATTGGAGTTAGGCTCCTATTGGGACTAGGATTGTATTGGTTATAAAAGAGAGGCACCCCCATGGGTCTAAGGTATGTTTTTTATATTCAAGCTTGTGAGTTGAATACTTGATTATCTTTGAGAGATATACTGACTTGATCGTCGGAGTGCCCCCGGGTGGAAGAACCACTTGAGCCTTTTCTTTTGTGCGGAGACGGCAGGTGCTATCTATTGCACTTTGTGCTCTCTGGTGAATCACTAAGGAGGGCAGTGTGATCAGTAAATCACTCACACAATATATATATAATAGAATGATAAAATGAGACTTTTTTTTCTTGTAGAGTCTGGTTTCTTAATAATTAATTTGTCCAGTAAGTTATAAAATAATTTTTTGAGGCATAAGATTTTAGACAAGAAATAAAATACATGGATATATACATTATATTGAATTATTGTCTAAAAAATTATATATACTAAAGAAAATAAACAAAAATTAAGAAAAATCTCTGTATATAAATTTAAATCATATATCTACATATATATATATATATATGTTAAGAACATTAATGATCACATTTCTTATCATATTTTATTTATCATTTCATACGTTGACACTATATTAATAGCAAGCATGAGTGCTGACATTCATTAAACTACAATACGATATTGACACATAAAGTAATAAACAAATTGTGATAAGAAAAGTTGGTAATCTTAGCATTATTGTTTTAAGAGTTCATAAGTTATGAATTGGGTGTTCAATGAAATGAATTGGGTGTTCAATCAAGTGAGTTGGGTTGATTGGGTGTTCAATGAATGCGATAGGGTATTCGAACTTAGAGAACGAACAATTTTAACATGCATATATTACTAATTTGTTAAATAATTTTTTTAGGGTGTTTAATTGCATATCCTACTATGAGGAAGTGGTTTGGAAATACTCTTATGATCCTGGAAGACGCTTTTGATCCTCAGCTAGTCACCTGAAAAAGAATAAATACTCCGGTCGGGGGTGCCGGAATTAGCACTCCGATGGGCAAGTCAGTCTCTACACTCTGGATTACTTGTATTCTAAGCTAAGCGTAATCGTTCTCACATACCTTTCTCTAACTGAAGATCCTGTATTTATAGTATTCTCTTTGGGCCTTAGGGCCTGGTCCATCTTTGATCCTTTACATGTACTTCTACTCGGCCTTTGTTCTACTGGTTGGAATGCTGGTTATTTTATTCGGCTCTTCAATTGACTGGGATTAATGTCGAATAGGGGTTATGTTATGGACCAGACTAGTCCATTCTTCTCTATTGATCCAAGGAAATTCGGCTCCCACAATTGCCCCCCCAACACCCCACTAGCATTAGTTAGTCGGCGTGTTTGGCTTCTAGCCTGGGAAGTCAAAAATTCGACGGTTAATCCTCTTCCCGATGCATGTCAGAACGCGTACACGCTTTTTGGTCATTGTAACAATTTCCCGTCCCTTCATACACTGCCTCCTTTTAATGCGATTTGAAATTGTCTCTTCGAATGTATGTTCTGAATACTCAAAGATATCTGGCTCACCTTCTAGTGCAACTCCTTCTTTTCGTGGCTTCTGCAACTCCTTGTTTCTTGTTTTTCCCTTCGTCTTCTGTAAGTTTTCTTCTCCTTCATTTTTGATCCCGCTTTCTTGTTTGCTTTTAGTTTTCCATAATCCTTGGGTTGGCCAAAATAGCAAAACATCCGAAGAAGCTCCTTTCAGCGATCGAATCTCTGGCTTTCGACGCCATTTTTCCATCCCCGATAACGTCCATCTGTCACTTTTGGCAGACAGCACCACTGATATGCAGAGCGAAGATGAGAGCACAATCGTCTTTTTTCTCCTATCAATTGCTGAGGGCGGAGTCCGCTTTCCTTTACACCCATTTTTGAGGGCCGTTCTTCGATACTGGGATCTAATCCTTTCCCAGCCCAACGTGAATTTCTTTCGCATCATAATGGGAATTATAGAGATAAATCGGCGCTTTAGGATTAATTTAGGTATACCCGCGATTCGGCATTGTTATGTCCTAGCCAAATCTACCGGCTGGCTAGGACGCTACTTTCTTAGAGCCAAGGATACTGATCATCACTTAGTGACTATGCTTGCTAGCTCTGGCAAGCAGGTCGATGACGTGATGGTCGTCATCCGCGGCAATTGGGAATTCGGCGAAGGTGAAGATCACCTAGACCCTTTGCCAAGGCTAAAAGGCGAACCAGGTGGCCGATTAGATCACTTGTTTATGTTATTTCCATATCTGTGTTCGGCACTATACACATCTAATCGTTTTGTTTGTGTAGGCAGCGACTTGAAGAGAGTGTTAGTTTCAAACGACGGCGTTGTGCTTGCAGAAATCAAGACCGCGCTACAGTTCGTCGGTCGTCCAAACCTTCAAAAACAAGGGAGGGCGGCCCATATTCTCCTACGGTACGAGCCGACTTCTACTACATTCTCGGCAGCAGACAACATTCCGATCGCGCGAGGCGACAACCATCTTACAGCCCTCATCTGCCCCAGCTTAAAAAACTTGAGGCAGATCGGTTTAGAAACATCCGATTCTGAACACTTAGAAGAACAAGCGGCGGAACCAATCGCCGAGGACCCGGATCAGTTGGCAGCGGAGGTTGACGAAGCTATTAACTCGGCCTTTGAGGAAGTCGGACTGAACTCGTCTGACCCTCCGTCCACATCAGGCCGAGGGGACGCCTTCGAAGATATTTGTACAAATTTAGGAGACTTTCCCAGTGATTATTCTGCGGGTATGGCTGGGGAAAGTCTCATGCAGTTGGCGTGAAAATGTAATGTCGAATGCATGGCCGCTCGACAGAAAGCCGAGGCCGCCCGTTCTGGACCTGCCTCGATTGAATCTTCCGAAACCATTATTGTAGAAGAAACAGCTTAAGTTCATGCGGCTGAGACAGAGAAGGATGCCGAGCGTCCGATTACAGAAGAACGGCCGATTTCAGAAGATCGGGGAGAAAAACGTACCGTTGAGAGTGAGGCCGGCTCCGAGGAGGGTCCCATTGATAAATGGCCACGCTTAGAGGAGTCGGGTGTGGTTGCTCCTTTTGTTGTTGAGCCAAAGATAAAAAAACATGTCGATCTCCTCTGAAGCGTCGGCTTTGAAAGATCCAAATGTGCTTGAGCTTAATCGCCTCGGTTTCTTTCTTGCGGTGACAAGGCAACCTTCGTCTTGAGCAGTTGGTAGCAATAGCATTAGCTGCCCAATCGGCCCTTCTAGTAAATGACTAAACTCCTTATTTGGTTTGGTTTGGTTTGCATACTGTATTTCTTGGTATGTGATGATCCCAACTTGTTTTGTAGACGGTTGGAAGGATAGCCGAACTAGGACGCCGCCAGTATGATGCCATTGAGAGAATTGGCAGCTTGATGTCGGAAGTCGAAGGTGAGAGGAGCAGAGCCGAGTTCGAGGCGGCGAGAGCCACAATGGAAAGTGCACGAGCCGAAGCTGAGAAGGAGAGGGTAGGGACTACTGACCAGCTCAGATCTGACGCTGAGGAGAGGGCAAACGCGAGCGAGAAATTGCTCAAGTTAGCCAAGGAGGCGCTTGCCAAGCTGGAGGCCGAGTTGGAAGAGTTGAAGAAGGCTAAGGAAAAAGCCGACTCTGAGGCTTCCGCTGCGTTCGAGGCTGGGAAGAGCGCCGCCCTTGAAAGCTACATAGAAGAAGTCCCCAAATTTGAGAATCGGGGATTCAAATACGGTTGGCTCAAAGCCCTTGCTGCCACTGGAGTTACATTGGCCATGCCAATTCCATACGAGCAAGTGGACGTTGAGCCGCTTGAGTCTGATCCTGAGACTTGATTTGGGAGACGTTTTAGTTTTGTTACGTATTTTTAATTTCAATGTATGTTCTTTGTTAGTTGATTTTCATCTTTTTTGGATTTTCATGTGTAAAATGTCTGCTGTTAGCGCCCAATTTATGAATGAAAATTTTCTATGCTCTCAAGTTATTGCTTGTATTGTTTATTATATGAGTGCATAATTAAAAGAATCAGCAGTTAGAACAAAATGTCACGACTACGTGAGACGACAAACTTATTAGCCGATTAAATTAATGAATTTGATTTATGACTGAATAAAATGAATTCATGAGGTGCTGATAGGTCAGCTCATAAGGCAGCTTGGGTACATAAGCTGATTAGCTTGACGAATCTGCCCTTAGCTGGTTTATGAACAAGAACGCCAAATAACGGAGGTTCGTGAACTAGAACGCCGAATTAAATGAACTTATGAATATTGTACTGATAAATTGATTCGTGGAGCAGCTAGGGCACTCAAGCCGACTAGATTGATGAATCTGCCCTTGCCCCAGTCGGTTCATTAACATAGAACGCCGAATAAAATGAACTTATGAATATTGTTCTGATAAATCGATTCATGGAAAATAAGTTACAACTTTGATTGCATTGCAGCATTCTCTCCCTTGAAATTAGATTGGGTGGTACTTTGCAAGACAAAGTCGTATATGAAAGTGTTGGTGTGCCATGTACACAATTTGTTTTAAATAGTGCAGAGATATTTGGCTTCACTCAATGATGCCTGATGTTTTATTTACAGTTGAGAAATTCACTTATTCATGAAGGACATGAAACTTGTGAATCATTTTGTGATCCCAATGAAGACAATGATTATGATAATGGAGGCTTTGATTTTGGTCTATCTAATTTTGACATGCCAGAGAATGCATATGAGTATGAAGAAGTACCTCTGCAGCCTGAAAATGTTAGTGTGAACTTCAACAAAACCTTTTATTTTAATTAGCTATTCAAATAGTTAATCATTTTTTTTTTATGTGGAATGTGTAAATTTTTTTTTTTAAATACTAACAAAAAGAAAATAATTTTTTTAAATAATAAGAGTCATAATTTTTAATAGTCATATTTTCAACTATTATATCCCATCAACGATCATATTTTCAAATGATTATATTATCTAAACAAGCATATTATATGTTTATAAAAACCATTTATTCTTTCATTTTCACCAATCTCAACTTTATTTTCTCTGAACTTCATTCTATTTTTTTTTTTTTAATTCCAACAGCTCACAATATTACAATGAATATGATTGCTAATGACTTTGATTCCGATGAAGAATTGGAGATAATGGTGATAACTGCTATGGAAAAAGAGTGACTCAATAGCGAAAGACAGTTGAAATTATGGAGTCTTGGTAAATTTTGTGCATGATTATGTGAGGATTAATGAAAGTATTTATAAAGGGTTTAAAAAGGTTGGTTAAGGCAATGGTTGCAATTTTTTCTAACTAGTACTTGGGAAGTCCAAACAACTACGACATTCAAGATTATTAGCAATGAGCAGCCATTGCAGGGAAATGTATGTATTGTGGTTAGGGTTACAAATGAATCGAGAGGTTGATAATTAGTTTGAGATTGGCTTGTTTAAAGCTTTTATAAGCTCGGTTTGTTTATTAAATGAATGAGTTTCAGTAGGATTTGTAGGATTGTTTATTGATCGAGCTGAGCTCAAGTAGTCCCAAGCTCGACTCAATAAGATTTGTAAACATAAAGAAAACAAATTAATATTTACTTTTAATATTATATCAAATAAATTTTAATAATTTATTTTTATTTATCTATTTGTGTTTGGTGTTTGTGTAAATTAACACAGATAAAATTTATTATTAATATAAGCATTCTCATAGATTTTACTCATAATTTTTTTTTTAATCATAATAAGTAAATTAATTTAAGTTATTTTTTTTTCAAGCTTGAGTTCGAACTCGTTTATACAATTAGGCAAGCTCGAGCCGAGCTTGAGTTTATCAAATATTGGACAAGCCGAGCTCGATTATTTAAGCTCGATTAATTCTTAATAAACAAGGCCGAACACTTAAAAACTCGACTCGACTTGACTCATTTACAATCCTAATTGTGGTTATATCCATGAACCAACTTGTATATTTAGAGGCTACGGCTTTTTATGGTCTATGGATAAGGCGTGCCTTTTTTTGAGTTGCTTAGATCTTATAACTGTTGTATGTATTATCATCACCCGATATGAGATGATCATGGAGCATCCACTTCCTTCACCAAATGGAATGGGGTGGTTGGAGAACCAAAAATGGAGCAACCACTCTTGATAGTGGCTCACCCACTCTTCCACTTCACCCACCCTTCCACTTCACCTACCCCATTAACTAGTGAAAGGAAGTAGGTGATGGCCAATCAAGTCTCTTCTCCATGTGTATAAATAGATGAAGAGAGGAGGAAGAAAATGAGAGAGCAAGAACAACAAAGAGAGTGAGTTAGAGAAACCGTCTCCCTCGGTGTGAGCAAGGGAGACAGGTGAATGGGTGAGTAAGAATAGTGTGAGCTTTTCCTCTGTAATATTTCTGTAATCTCTCCATAATTGATAAACGGTTACTCTCCTGTGGACGTAGGCATTATTGTCGAACCACGTTAAATATTGTGTCTCTTTCTGTGTGGGTGTGTTATCTGGTTGTTATAATTTTTATAAGGTCTTGGGCGGGATCCCCGATCCCAACAAGTGGTATCAGAGCCTCGTCGGTGGCGTTTCGGAACAAAAACAGTGCGATGTTCGAAACTGCCTAGAAATCGAATTGTTTGACATCAAGTTTTAAGCATACCAGGAGCAAGGTCTCGACGAGAGGAGTCCAACCATGTAAAGTAGACACCCAGAGGATGCCCCACACTCCATCACGCGCCGCCTGAAGAGGGAGCGTGAGGCCCAATCCCAGTCACGCGCCGCACGTGCTGCCGAAGGAAGAAGGTGACGCACGTGCAATCCACGCGTAGACCCATGCGCAGGCCACGTCATAAGCCACGTCACGCCACGTTGGTGAGACGTGGCGAATCATACGCGGTCATCAGCGACAGCCGTGGCAAATCGAAGCCGTCAGCTGTTTTGGCCCGATCTAAGCCATTTGGAGTCCGTTTTTGGTGATCCAATAGTGTTTTATCACTATTTGGAGTATTCTGGATACATCCGTACGGTCAGATTTTGGAGACAGAGTTAATGTAAAAAGAAGGCAGATTAAGGTGACAAACGACAGTAGTGCGGCAGACGAAATATTCTGTTGGAACACGGAATATTCCTAAAATTTTGAAATTACAATTTTGGCCCCTGTAGTTTGTGAAATTACAGTTTGGTCCCCGTGTTTGGAAAATTTGCAATTTTGCCCCAGTTTTGGAGAAAGTTTTCAGTGATGTCCCCGAAAGTGCAGCGATGGTTGGTTCTAGCTAATCGGACTGTTCCGGACGCAACCGCAAGGTCAGAATGGTGAAATTCTGAACAATTTTTAAAAGACTGTTAAAACATGGGACTTTGTCATCTCTAATAATCGAAGAAAGGTTACCGGATATTGTGGAACGCTGCGGATTCACTGAAGAGGTTAGAATGGGCAGATTCTAACCAGATTGGACAACCAGATACAGATCGAGATAGATCATTGAAGACCAAAGGAGACCAGGCTTAATCAAATGGCAAATCAATGGAGATCAGGATTGGTCAAGGGCGATCAAAGGAATTGTACATGATTATCTTAAGATCAACAATGTCTAGGTAAGTTCTGTCAAAAAGACACTGTCTAAGGAGACTGGTTCTTAAGTGGGACCGATTGTGACCCCACCAGTCTTTCCTGGGAATTTTCTTGGTTGTTGATGTAATCGGAAAATCTGGTTCAATCAAAAGTCCACTTCATCGATAGATAGATGATTGGCAACCAGTACAGGCTCAGGAGAACGTTGTGGCAGTTGGAGCTACTGTCAAACATAATATAATAAGTATTGGTAGTATGTGAACGTGGGAGGGCAACAGCTGCAGTAGTGCACACATAAGGTGTAGGAGCACGTACCTACAATAGCACAGATGAGTACACATGAATGTCATACAAGGTACAGATATACAACAGTGCAAGAGTGCGCAGCAGAATCGTACAAAGGTGCAGTGTGCCGGATTTTGGCCTGGCAGCAACAACTAGTTCACAGAAGAAAGCTCCAGACAAAGAAAATGAAAGAGATAAGACGCTGCAGTGCGCACCCAGTGAAAGGCAAATCTCTTTCTTTGTCCTGAATCTGGTTCGTGCTAGTGAAGTCGCGACGGGCACCCAGAGAGTTTGGGTGGAGTCACCTCAACAGGGAAACACTGAGCATTCTATTGGAGGATACAAGTACTTGGTGATAGAGGTGCGAGCCATGCAAGATGATGTGTGGCGGTTAAAGACATTCCAAGTAAGAGGTGCAAATTCACTCTAGATGCTCAGTGGAATGGAGGCATATTTGTACAACGGTGTTTTATCATCCATGTGGGTGATGGGGATGATTTATTTTGTTCACCCGGTTAAAGCCAATTGGAAGCCAATTGAAGACCTTTCAGAGTCAGTTGCAAAAGTTATCAGTTCATTTGGAGATTCTTGGGTTAGTTACAGAACTTCAGAGTTCATTGGGTTTTTCTCTAGGGGATAGAGAGAACCAGCATTGGCAGAGTGTACTATGGAGATTTGGCATATGTAATAAGTCCAAATGGTAGTACTTTATTGGCATTGACCTCTGTGGAGGCGTTGGAGATCCTTCATGGATCGTTGTTGGAAGACTCGCATCTGGTGAAGCCTTGGTTTCCGCATTTGTCGATTTGAAGAAGGTGTGACAATCTACTTCAGATCTTGGTGGAGTTTTTTCCGCATTTGTCGATTTGAAGAAGGTGTGAAAATCTACTTCAGATCTTGGTGGAGCTTTGGCGTTTTTTGTTCAAAGTCTATTGGAGGCATTGTTGTTGGCAGTCTTTCACGGATTATTGGCGACTTTCAGAGTTGTGGTTTATTGAGATTCATTATCACAGCTGGGATCTATGATCGTGTCTGATTAGATCCAGGGGTGTCTTCGGTTTGTGAGACTTGATTGTTTCTTCTTCTTGTGGATTTTCATTTTCGCAATCTGTTCCATATTCGAAGACATCAGCTATTGGTAGTTTGGGTGACGATTTAGGCTCCGGGTGTTTGCTTCTCTGGAAGCGGTTTGATCGTTGGTGTTCATTGAAGATTGGAAAAGATTGCTACGGAGAAACGTGAAGATGGTGATTTTGTAAATCTCATGTGTTGGGATCCATCCCTTAATCTGCCATTGGATTTGGAGGGGATAGATCGTTTGCAGACTCGGTGGAGTCAGCGAGGATTGTTGAAGTTGTGCATTTACGGTGCATGCGCCTTTTGGGCGGTTTTTGGCAACTGTGAAGATGGTGCATCATCTTGTGTTTGCCGATTGGAGTGGCAGTTGGAGGAATCTGGAGTTTGCTCGACACTTCAGAATTTTTGGCTCTTGGTATTTTGTAAGTTCATTTGAAGTTTGTTCTAATACTTCTGAACTGGTTAGAGCCTAACTGCGTCCACAGTCCAGTTTTGTTTGGTAGAGAACTTGCCTCAGTTCTCGGAAAATTTGTTTAGCTCTCTTGATTAATTCGAGCTTGAAGAGAGCAGTATTGTGTTCAATGGTTGATCGGACATGATGTTTTTGGTACCGCTTTCGAAGTTGCTTTGACGGAGAATTTGAAGCCTCTCTTGTTTACTCTCCTCAGCACTGGTTCAAGCGGGTTGCTCACCGTGTTTTGTTTGGAGTTGTCAAGGACAACTTGTTTGGCGCCTATGGAAATCAGAACTTGGCACTATGGTGGAGCTTGAGTTGCAGAAAATTGAAGAGCTAGCTCGATTGGTTCTGCATGTTCTTTGCATTGGCTCAATGTGATTTTGAGCAATGGAATTTGCTATGTTTTTTTTTTTTTTTTTTTTTTGGAAAAAGCGCTTGTGTTTTGTACAGCAGATGGTATTCAGTTTTGATTGAATGGTTGGATACCTGGGTTATGGTATCGGTTTTTTGATTCTGTGGCGGCGAACACACCTCTTGATAAAACAGAGTAGTTGCGGATCTCTTAGGCGAACTCGAGCGCAGGAAGAGAGATGGAGCCACAATTAGCACTCAAGAATATGGGTGTGGGTACTATGCGGTGTTGCATAGTTGGTGACTTGTACAGATTTGTTGAAGTTGCTTTGGAAGAAAGAGCTACTGTCAACCATCATCTGGTAGTACAAGTGATAAATACGCAAGTAACGTGTATCGCTGAACTGGAGATTAGGGATTGCAAAAGGCATGAACAATAAGTGTGTGGAAACGCTGGGAAGTTGTTCAAGAGTGCAAAGGGCAAATGCTGATAGTTCAGGATAGTTCAAGGGAAACTCCGAGCAAAGAAAACCAGGAACTTTGACCAGACAAATGAAGAGTTTTCTGTTGCTCCAGTTTTGGTCATGCAAAGAGATAAGGCATGACAGTCAAGGGCATCTCAGCAGGGGGTGCAGGACATCCAATCAGGGGGTGTCGGATATCTTGGTTACACCAGTTCAAGCATAGCAGGTGAAGACATCCGAAACAGGAAGCGTGGAAGAGATGTGTGGGAGATAGGAGCAGAGGCTCTTTCCAAATCAGAGAGTGGTGTGAGTTGAGTTGAGGATATTGGATTCCCTCCTCCTCTTGTATCTCTGGTGTATTATCTCTAGCTTCAGGGGATGTAACGTCTCAGTGAGGAGATGAAGATTCTATTGTTTTCTTGGGCATGACAAGATTAGCAGCTGTGTGTAGTGGATCATCTCACATGGGTTGAGGGGGTGATTTGTTGTATGTATTATCATCACCCCATATGAGATGATCATGGAGCATCCACTTCCTCCACCAAATGGAATGGGGTGGTTGGAGAACCAAAATTGGAGCAACCACTCTTGATAGTGGCTCACCCACTCTTCCACTTCACCCACCATTCCACTTTACCTACCCCATTAACTAGTGGAAGGAAGTAGGTGATGGCCAATCAAGTCTCTTCTCCATGTGTATAAATAGATGAAGAGAGGAGGAAGAAAATGAGAGAGCAAGAACAACAAAGAGAGTGAGAGATGTGAGTTAGAGAAACCGTCTCCCTCGGTGTGAGCGAGGGAGACGGGTGAATGGGTGAGTGAGAATAGTGTGAGCTTCTCCTCTGTAATATTTCTGTAATCTCTCCATAATTGATAAACGGTTATTCTCCCGTGGATGTAGGCGTTATTGTCGAACCACGTTAAATATTGTGTCTCTTTCTGTGTGGGTGTGTTATCTGGTTGTTATAATTTCTATAAGGTCTTGGGCGGGATCTCCGATCCCAACAATAACAACATCAATATATTAGAATAGTCTTTTGTATTCTTTCTCCTTAATGAAGGTCATACCCTTTCAGTCAATTATTCAATTAATGAAAATAACTACACAATGGGATACTATCTTGTTGATGGTATATATCCATTGGGTTGACATTCATTAAAACAATCTCATCTCTACAAGAGAATCATTATAATATATAAGAGTTTTAAAGACTAAATTTTTTAGTCCATAAAAGTAAAAATTTTGTTACAAAAGACATTTAGGGACCAATTTCTATCGTCGTAAGAATAATCGTTAAAAAGTTGTCTTGAAAAGTCAAAAATAAGACTTTTAGCGACAAAATTTTGAAAATTAATGCCACTAATAAATACACTTTTAGGGAAAAAATAATTTGGTCTAAAAAAAGTTTATTTTTTGTGACAAGAAATTTGGTTCCAAAAAGATAATAATCATCATTAATTTTCTATTTTTGTTAGTAAAAATATAATGACACTTCTTACAACAAAAATATTTGGTTCCTAAAAAATAATTTCCTGTCTAAATTTTAATTTCTAGAACCTTAATTTTTTGTACAAATATTTTTTACAAAAGCCTAAGAGTCCGCAAGAAAGGATGTAGAATTTAACATTTGGAGTACGTTTGGCAATTATGCGAGGACCTACATGTTTTTGAAAACTTGAAATGCTTAAAGATATTATGATAGCGTGCATAAAATTGTACAACATGATTACTGAAGACGAGAGAGATATCCATAGATTTTGCGTTAATTATGATGCAATTGATGGAAGTCCTTCATTAGTATCGCACGAGCATACAGTTGAGCTTTTTAAATTCATTCAAAGCCATATACAGAAACTTACTCCAAACTCCAAGAAGACCTGGTCGAACACTTGTGTTGAGAATCCTAAGAACTTGTGTTCTTTCAATACACAAGTTTGTGTTTTAATTAGAATTTAGGAAATTATCTGCAAATATACATAGCATGCATATAACGCATATTGAAGAATCCAACATAGAGAAGAAGAAACCAACAGCTAGGCTTGATAAATGGATAAACCAACAGCTGTACAATCTGGAGGGAGTTTTATAAACGCATTGAAGAATACATGAAGTTGTCGGTTCATAGATGAGGGGTCAAAATGTATAATAAAAGCACTTCTGAAACATAAAAGCTTATGATTTCTATGCAAAGGCCTGGTAGTTTCTGCATATTCAAGGCACTTTTAGGCTTGAAAATAATGCATATAAAAGTGTAAGTGAGCCTGATAATGGACATAGGAGAATGATCATCCGAACAAAAATGTTCAATACAACGAAAAAGAAGTTATGATGCTCATGAGAATTTTTGTTTACAAAGTGAATCTTTCAGTCAGGGCTTCCTGGCAGACACGTTACAATCATGATCCATAAAATACAAGTGGCACCCATTAAACCTTGGTGGTTTCCCAAAATTGACATTAAGGTTCCAAGTTCAGTAGCTAATTCAATTAAATATGAAACCACAAGGATCCCAGAAAATAGGACTGTATTTACAAAAAAGAAAAAAAGAAAACACCCTCTATACAAACTTACATTGACAATTAATTGGTCACTATCAACAATTTGTTTGAGGAGAGGCAATCTGTACTCCAGAAGGAACTGCCACATTGGTTTTTAAGTGCTTCACTATTTGCTCCATATATATTTGGTCTAGCTTGTAAATGTGGATGGCAAGAAAGAACAGCTAAGAGAACATATTGCTCCATTACCTCTGGCAACTTCGGTTCGGGCATATTTTCTTCAATTACTTCCTGTGCTCTCCCTTTCCTCACCAATGATCATGCCCAATCTGTCAACAAGCAAGTCTTCCATTCATCTTTCAAAAGTACCGATTTCTTTCCACTTAAAGGTTCCAGCAAAACAACCCCAAAGCTGTAAACATCACTTCCTTGTGTTAGTTTTCCATATAAGGCATACTGAGGGGCTACATAACCAAGTGTTCCAGCAACTTTAGTGCTCAAATGCGTCAACTCCTGTGGATTAAACTTCGCCAACCCAAAATCCGCTAGCTTTGGCTCAAATTTCTCATCCAGAAGTATGTTGCTGGCTTTGATGTCCCAGTGTATGATGGTTGTGCTCCATAATGCAAATAAGCCAATCTGCGTGCTGTTCGAAGAGCAATTTTTTGACGGATTGGCCAACTGAGCCTCTTAAGCTTGGATCCAAGAAGATGGTCGTAGAGGCTTCCATTGTGCATCAAATCATACACAATCATTCTCTGGTGGCCTTGCAAAGGGTCTGTTGCAGTACAATAGCCTCTTAAAGTGACACGGTTGATGTGTGTGACACTGGCCACGACTTCCACTTCGTGGGCAAAAGTCCTATCCCCGCCAACCGAGCAGTTCTTGAATCGTTTCACTGCAACTTCTGACCCATCTACAAAACAACATTTGGACTCTGGAATCCACACTGAGAACTACTCTGAAGTGATTGATTACAGCAATTTGAACTCTGGAATCAATCTCTCAAACTATGATCTCACTGTAACATTCATACAAGCATGTAAAATCCATTCTTGTTTGTACCCATAAGATGATTCAATGTCAAAACCATGTATAAGTTCACTGATGGTATGGTTTGGGGAGTGGGTTGGCTTTTTGACTATTTTAGCCTAGGATTAAAATGTTTGGTTTGGGAATGATTTTTAGTTTTTTTTATTTTTTTGACTTTTTTATGAGAGAAAGAATGTAATGATTATGTTTTGTCTTATTGGGTTAAAAAGTCAATTTTGTTTTTTGTGGCTATTTTAGCCAAAAAAATCGCCCAAACCCTCTTCCCAAACCAACAAGATTGGGAGGAGAGTGAAGAGGGAAGAAAGAGATTGTGGGTTCGAAGGAAATGGGATCGAAGAAGACGCATTCCTTGAAGAACGTAATGACAACATGTTGGAACATCGACAAATGTAGATCGAACATTGGCTAGTTTTTGAAGAACATTCGAAGTTCAGTGGACATGAAGAAGGGATAGAGGATTTTGATGTGAAATTTTACGGGCATTAGCAGTGAAAAAGATTAATCCATTGAAGCTTATTGCTAATGCAAAGAAAATCCAACAATGGAGGGACGTTTGGAAGTTGGGTTGCACAACACACACACACACACACACAGATTTGCTCTGTTTTGAGCATGAGTGGCCTAGCGAGGGAATTGGGCGGCAGGTAAAAGTGTGAAGCAGTCATATAACTAACTTTTGGATATTGGATTCGAAAACATGGACAAAGCTACAAGTAGTTAAAGATAATAAATATAAAAATAAATATTTAAAATGAAGAAGAGCCAACGGAAGAATACAGTAGCCAGAAAATAAAATATAAAAAATTCATAGCCAACTACCCTTCACAAAAACAACATTTCAAAGAAACATAGCTAAGTGGAAAATACATACGGATTGAGTTCAGTCCGGATCAAACTGGGTAACCTGTGTTAAAACCAGTAACTATTGAATAAAAATTTTAAAAAATAAAAATAAAATTGAAGATGATGATGGTGAGAGAGAGAGAGAGAGAGAGAGAGAGAGAGAGAGAGTTGCGAAGAAGATGAAGATGATGATGGAGGGAGATCTGGGTTATGATTTGAGTTCGTGAGTTCTACGGCTTGATGCAAATCAAAATAAGGAGTTGTGGGGTTTGAAGATGAAGATCATGATTATCATGACTCAAACCCGGCCCTATAGGTTTAGTATCGTAACTAGTTAGTAATCCTGAGAGTACCAAAGGCCTTTGAACAAATCATTAAAATTAAGGGGCTAGCAAAAGCAATATCAAAATATAATGTCCATAGAGCTGTGTAGACGTATATAGGATATAAAATTTAAAACTTATATATGTAGACATCCCATTTTTGACCGACCTCAAGACTTAGACGTCATCGCTTGTGCACTCGATGATTACGATTGCATATATTCGCTTTGAGTGCCCGAAGTTCTCGGTGGAACGCCCTGTCTTTGAGCCTTTAAAACTTGTTCATTTTGTGCTTTGTTTTGGACCAAAAGCTTGGTGTTTTGAGTTTGGAACTTTTGGTGACTTGTTGGCCACCACCATAGGCTGTCGGCCATGGCTCATGGTTGTTGGCCATTGGTGTGGCCGGTCGGCCATTAGTGGTGGCCGGTCGGTTATCAGTGGTGGCTGACGTCCACCAGTGTCTTTTTCCAGATATTTGTTGACAGCTGTGCTAGCTGTTAGCACATTGAGTTGTATCTCTCTACATGTGTATGGCAGGATGTTTCTAAGCTCAAGGCTTGTTTTTCTAAATATAGGGGGGTTCTTTCCCCATTTTTGAGGGTTAGCAATTTTGGAACAAAATTCTCTCTCTCTCTCTTTCTCTCTCTAGCAATTTTATGCATAGTTGCTTGGATATACTTCACTTTTGTCTATCAATCCTTAACAAAAGTTGCTAGTCTTTGGGCTGAGGTAGCTTGGGACTTGTTTTGAGCTCTAGGAGGAGGTTTTGGCTTGGATTGTTGGGTAAATTGTGTCTTGGCTTCAAGAGGTATAACATTTGCTTTGTTAACTTGTTTTAGATACTTGCTTTGCCATCTTCTTCTATTGTTTTGGGGCTGGTTTTGAACTGTCAAAAAATCTATTTTTGTGGCTTAAAGGTGGCAGTTTGAGGCCATTTTCAATTAAGAGGTGGTTCACCCTTCTTGCTTTTTAGTTTGTAAAGCTTTTGTACCTTTGTTCACCATTTTCAAATCAACTTTTTTTTGGGACTTTTAACTATTGAATTTCAGAGGTTTTTTAGTGACAAAAAAAATTCCAAAATTGAAGGGGTTAGCCTCTCCTCTTTGTGTTTTGTTTGCATGCTTAGTTAGCCCCATGTATTAGCTTAATGTTTTAGCTTTTTGTGGCTCAAGTCCAACATGTTTTGAATTCTGTTTTGAGCTATTTTGCCACTGCTTTGGGCTGTTTAGTTCATTTAGGTCTTGTTTTGCATAGTTGTAGTGTAATAGTCTTCACAAGTTGGTGTTTTGGGGTCTTAGACACCTCTTTTTTGACTTGATAGTATCTTTTGGTGTTGTTTTTCACTCTATTTCAGCATTATAAACTCTGCAACCTCCCTCTTTGCTTTACTCTTTCATTTGCTTTTGAGAGTTGTTTCAAGCTTGGGATCTTTTAAGCTTGAGATTGAGGTCATGCTGAATGGTTTAATCCTCTTTGAGGGTTCATTACCAACGGCATGATCTCTCTTTTGCCTTACATTATCTCTTGGTTGACATTTCTTTCATCTTAGAAGACACTCACCAATAGACAAATTGATTAATGAATGATTTTGTAACGAAAATGTGTAAACAAAATTGGCAAGTAAAAGTGGCAACATAAACATCTCTTTGTGTTTCATTGTATGTGTTCAAATCGGACGTTAATTTGAACACAAGGAAAATGGGACATTTCATACTCAAAAGTGATGAAATGTGCCATTTTCCTAGGTCTCCATTGTCCTTAATCATGCATGATAGGGTGATGGTAATTTTGGTCTCATTTTGCATTTATTAAACTTGCACAATTGGTTTCAGAAGCCATCATGCAATGAAATTGCTTGATTGATGGTTTATGAACCAAATTTTGTCCCTCCTTTGATTTCCCTATGAAAAGGAGAGACAAAGTGTGCAAACAACCCTTGAGAAATACACTATTTTTCTTTGTTTGCTCTCTGCAAACAAAGAAGTCCGGAGTTATCGATGGTCGATGAGACACCACCAAGATGTCGACCACCGATGTGGTAGCCGATTGGCCCCTTGTCGGCCATTAGTGAAATTTGCACAGTATGTTAGTAAAGTGGAGCAGAGGTACGCTGGAAGTGGGCAGAGTTATTGGTGTTCAATGCATAAATAGAGGCATTCAGCAGCAAGGCAATGTGTCACGACCCAAACCCGCCCCTGCAGGTTCAACATCGTAACTGGCCAGTAATCCGTGGATTACCAAAGGCCTCTGAACAGATTAGCAAATAATAAGGGGCTGCGGAAGCAATAATACAAAAATAGACAAGGTCTAATGAGCTGTGATAACGTACATGGAACAGAACATTTCAAAACTTATATATATACATAAGCATGCTAGTCAAAGGACATCAATATTTACAAAGTATTACATCCCAAGACCTGTTCTTACAAAACACATACAGAGACTAGCATGAATACAAAAAACAGCCATAGCATTAGACTTCGATCGGAACCTCCTCGGGGGGCACAACGGTTGGCTGACAAAACAGTAGAGAAGGTCGTTAACTCTAGCCCTGGTCACACGCCGGCTCACCTACATACATAATATAAACTGTGAGCGAAAACCCAGTGAATAATAACGGAGTAAAGGGGTTGTATGAATGATGTCCAGCATAAGTTAGAATCTAGTATTTAAATCAGAACATATTCAAACTTCAGAACATAAATAGATTTAGATACGCGCTCATGTTCATATTCAGATTTTACATAAGATCATACGTGGTACACCCATTACCTGTTAGATTAATTTGGTCCAGAGACCCACATGCATAGTTGGTACCAACGACCATAAAGGTCCATATCTTGCGCGCAAGTAGCCATGGTATTGTTACCCTCAGGCAAGGGCCACGTGCAGATTGGCCGCTATATTGTTACCCCCGGGCGAGGGCCACGTGAACTAAGGGTGCCACAAATACTTTTCAAAAATTTGGACATTCATTTATAATTCGTAAGATAGTATTTCAGAAAATAGATCATACCATACCAGTCAGAAAATACTTAAGTTAAACATTACTTTACAGAGTTATTACTCACAGTGGGTCTTGAGACAAACAGACAGAGCAGGTTAGTCAGACAGGACGCGGTACGTGACCTACATAATACATAACAGATACACACTTGAAACACACGTTCTAATTGTACAAAACTTATTTCGTTGGCTCCTAGTGTGTCTCCAATCTCTTATCCTCATTAAAGGGTCTAAAACATGGCTTAGGAATGCCTAGGGTGGAATGAGGATGCAAAAATGCATTGAAAATCATTTCTCAAATTTTTGCTGAAGATAAGGTCCACGCTCGAGCGTGGCTTTCCCTGCTTGAGCGGACACGCAGATAAAGAAACTCCGCTCGAGCGTGGACTTCCCCGCTCGAGCGAACTGCAAACTCATGAAAAAGTGCTGGATGCATGAAATTTACGCTCGACGGGCGCTCGACCTCCGCTCGAGTGTGTGACATAGACCCTCGCTCGAGCGTGGCTTCCTCCGCTCGAGCGGACTGCAAATCACACAAACTTTTGGGTATACGCATTTCACGTTCGGGCGTGACTCTTGCCACTCGAGCGGAAATGCATGTACTCAGGCTTCACGCTCGAGCGTAAAAGTCCCCACTCGAGTGTGGGTCAATTTTCTGAAAAATCTAGATTGACCTTCAAGCATGAAACTCAACCTTCAACCAACCAAAACTCATTTTTCTAGGCCAAAACTTTGAAAAACCCTTGGTAACTCATAAAACAACATGTTTAAAGCTTCAATTCAAGAAATTATGGCCCAAGAATAAACCAATTATGCACAAACTCAACTTACTCTTTATAAAAGATCCAAAACATGACATGCATGAACATTTTTGAGCTAAAGCTCTCTAAAACATAACCAAACTTGATAATTTGATAGAAAGCAAGATGAGTGACCAAAATGTAGGTGAAGTTAGCACGTGCATGGAAGAAACCTTTGAAATCATGCTTAATTTGCAAGAAAATGTACATGCATGCATGGTATGGCCCATTTCTAGTACAATTTCCCTATAAATTCACTTAGCTCACTAATGATCTTGTTGAATCTAACTCAATTACTCAAAGGAGAGTTTAGTTTCTTACCTAGAGGCTCCAATCTACAAAATTAAGGTTGAGGCTCTACAAATCTTCTTCAATTGTTAACAATCCTTAGCACCTCCTTGAATTTGAGCTAAATCTCCAAATCTTGGACCAATTCTTCTACTCTCACGTTTTTTTTGGGTCTAAGAGGACTCAAGAGTGTATGTAAAAATGAAGACGGGAGTGAGCGGGGGATGTTATTGTGCTAAAAAAGGCCACTAAGGCTCTAATTAGGCCATTAAACAAAATGTGCTTAGTAGGGTTGATTAGTGGCATTAATTTAATCAAATTTAATCGTTCCGAACCGAATTTTAATTAAACTTACCATAAAATTCTATAAATCCTAACTAGTACATATATTAAGTCAATTTCAAAATCGGGCGCCGATAAGGCTTTCAATTCGTAATTCAACACTAAAACATGAACAGATATTTCTATGCCTAATAGATATAAACACAAAAATTATGCAATACTCATGCAAATTAGTTCCAAATCCTTCCTAAGTTATTGTTAGGCTTAACTAAGCACGAATTAACATTAATCTGGAGTCGGGGTTATTACACAATGGCTTTTCGGGTGGAAATCGAGCATGCATGGGCCTCCCTCACTTTTTGGGATCAGCTAATTAGTTTAATTAGCAATAGATCAAATATGTGTTATAATTAATTAGTTGTAGCTAATTAAGTGTTGTAAATAATTAGTTAGTTTAACTAGTTATTCAATTTTGTTTTGTAATTAATTAACTAGAATAGGTAATTAATTCGGTTTGTAATAATTAGTTAGCTAGTATAGCTAGTTAATTAGTTTTTGTATTAGTTACCTTAATTAGCCTAGTTAACTAGTTAGCTTTTATTCATTTGGACCCTCCTTTGCGAGGGCGTAATGTTGTAATAAGTGTGTGTGCGTGTGTGTATGTTTTCCAACCCCACGTCTTTCTCCCTTTTATTTAATCGCTTTTGATGGTTAGATTAGGGACATATTTCAAATTAGCATACCTTATGCTTGCATCCATTCATTCGTGTTGCATGCACCGAGGCTCCGTGCATTATTCAAATTGCATTGTCATTTCAATACTTCTTTGAATACGTGCTTAATCACATATTGTTTAAATTGCTTCATATGCCATATTAGTAGCCGAGCCTATTAAATTGCATATTACATGTGTTGCATTAGACATTTTATATAGTTAGGAATCATGCATATTTTTCTAACTCATATTTTCTTGACTTGGAGTATTAGGTGAGTTTTTATGCTTTAGCATACTTGCATAAGTGTGAATGTTGCCATGATTAGCATGCTTGCCATGAGGCTATGTGCTTAAATGCTAAACTGCATGAATGCCTGTGGATGAAGGCTTGTTGTTTGAATTGGAACGATTCAAGAAATATATGTTTTAAGCCCACTTTGTTGAGTTGCAAATCATGTTTTAGGCCTACTATGTTTGGTGGCAAATTCGCAATCTTTAAACCTAGTTGAGGTGACAAATTCAAATCATTTTCGCAAACAAACATGAGTTGAATTGTTCCAAATTAAGAAAACTAGTCTATACTTGATTATGCATATCACATAGTAAAGCTAGTTTAATAACCGGAACAAGAGCTCATAATGTTTATAAAAAAATCATATCATGATTAGTAGAGGCTGATCTTTGATCGGACGCACAGGGATGCTCAATTCATGACCTTTTCCTCTCGTACCTAAGTTCCCGAGCCGAGGCAACTTTGGTGATGACGGACACGTGGCCTTTGGCATGAGTTATGGTTTCCTAAATTTTTCCAAAAATAAAATATTTAGGTGGCGACTCTGTATCTGGCAAAGCAGTCCAATTTTGACACTTTTTGATTCAAAATCAATTTTCCAAAACGTTTTGTCGGATTTGGACTCTTTGGTGTTTATCAGTTTCACATTGCACTTGTAAGATTAGATTCAGAACCACGAGAGTCCAAACTGTAGGGCTTTCTTTCAAATCTTTCGAAAGGGGGCGCGAAAAAGGCGAGCTACAATATACATATATGTGACGTCATGTTTACATTAGTCATACGTTTCCCACATATATAGAATGTACAAAAACTTGTTCAAACTTGAACAAAAGGAAAAAAAAAAAAAAAAGGTCTTAAACATAGTTCACAAAACTTGACCACTTCTCAAAACGGGAACCTCCTCGGGAGGCACAGTGGTTGCCTAACAGAATAGATCTCTAGACAATTATCATTGAGCCTGGTCACGCACTTGATCACCTACATACATAAGTAATACAGTGAGCTAGAGCCTAATGAGTAATAACAGAGTAAAGGTTTTAATGAATGATGTCCGTAACAGATTTAGAATACATTTCAGAAATTCGGACAATCATTTATTCATACAGAATATAACATTTCAGAAAACTAATCATATCATATCATTCAGAAAATACTTAAAGATGAACATAACTTTACAGAGTTATTACTTACTGATAGCTCCAGTAACAGAACAGACAAAGTAGATAGATCAGACAGTCTATGGCGCGTGACCTACACAAACATATAATGAATACACATTGAAACACACGCATAGAGATATGGAACACATTGTGCATTTGCTTCATAACTGGAGATAAAGCCACTTAATATGTCACTGGATTGATTTTTTCAATAATTTCATATGACTCAATATATCGCGGTGCCAATTTGCCTTTAATACCAAATTGTGTCTGGCTTTTCATAGGAGTTACTTTGATGAACACATGGTTGCCTACTTCATATTCTCTATCTCCCCTCCAAACATCTGCATAACTCTTTTGGTGACTTTGGGCGATTTTCAATCGCTGGTGAAACAATTTTACTTTCTCGGTCGTCTTTTGCACAAGTTCCGGTCCCAAATTAGATTTTTTATTAAACCTACCAGCATCCATCATGTTTGGGTTAGGATGCTTACTGAAATAGTGTATGATGCATAATGGTCGTCACTTGCACGAGTTTTGGTATCCATAGTGTTTGGGTTAAGATGCTTAACTGTGATTATTTTATTTTAATTATTTGGTTCCGAATTAGATTTTTAATTAAACCTACCATAATATTTCAAAACTTCCAAATTACACATTAACCTAGGCAATTTCGTAATCAGATGTCGATAAGGCTTTCAATTTGCATACCAAAATAGAAATACAGACATATATTCCTATCATGGACATATATAAATACAATTAACACATTACACATGCAATTAACTCAGAATTTCATCTTAATTACCGATTAAGTATTCTTAAGTAAGGTTTATTAGCTAATCACAGGTTGATGGAGGGAGATCGACAGAGAGAGAGAGAGAGAGAGATAGAGAGAACCCTAGAAGGAGAGAGACATCGAGAGAGAGAGAGAGAGAGAGAGAGAGAGAGAGAGAGTGGAGATCAATGATTTAAGCGCCATCGTCGACGCCTCATTCGCCATCACCGCAGATTCGAAACTCTTCTTCTCTTTTATCTCTTCTTTGTTTCTTTTTTTTTTTTGGTTATGGTAGATTCTGGTCAGAATGTAGCGACAATAACGGCAGAGGAGCGGAGACGGTGCAACACAGGGGTTGAAGATCGTTAGAGGAAGAATACGACAGCCGGAGGTGATGGAATGGCTGATAGGATTAGGGTTAGGGTTTTCAAAATTAGAGTTAGAAGGTTAGGGACAAGGGTAAAAATGGAACTTTATATTTGGACAAAATTGGAATTAAAAAAAATAAAAGAGATGGCAGTCCTAATTTAAAAGGTAGGTGTAAATAGCACTATTCAAAATTAAAAGCCGTCTTTTTAGCATAATTTATTTTACTATAAGACCAAAATACCCTTGCTATTTTTCCCTCCATTGGGACCTTTCGTCTCTCTTTTCACCTTCCTTCAATACAGATGCTTTACATGTTCTTCCTGGACATTTTTACGTAACAGTAAAGAAGCAGCCACAATGGACAGTCCACCAAAAAATCCCAACGAGTTGCTAGAAATTTTAACCCTCAATCAAGAGCTTGACTTGGACGTTTCTGCTGGTCCAGTGCAGATACACGAAGATTCACTACAAGAATTAACACTTTTGGCAACAAAAAAATTGGTCGCTAAAAGTCAATTTTTGGTCGGCAAAAGTTATCCGCGACCAATTTTTTTGGTCGCTACTTTGGTCGCCAATTGAGGGTCGGCAAAAGTAATTCGCGACCAAAATTGTGGTTGGTCGGCAAAAGTTAGATTTGCCGACTAAATTTTTGGTCGCTAAATATTTAATTACCGCGACTAATTTATTTTGTCGCCAAAACACTTTGGTCGCGAAAAGTGATATTTTTCCGACCAAATTTCTTACTCACCAATTGTCACATTTCGCGACCAAAAAGTTTGGTCGCCAATTATTACATTTCGCGACCAAATTTTTTGGTCGCCAATTATCACATTTCGCAACCAAAAAAATTGGTCGCCATTTGTTACTTTTCGCGACCAAAACTTTTGGTCGGCAAAAGTGATTACATTTCGCGACCAAATTTTTTGGTCGCCAATTATCACATTTCGCGACCAAAAAAATTGGTCGCCATTTGTTACCTTTCGCGACCAAAACTTTTGGTCGGCAAAAGTGATTTTCCACGACCAAGAGCTGTTTTGGTCGGCAATAGATGTATTTTTTGCGACCAAAACTCTTGGTCAGCAATTATCATTTTTTGCAAAAAAAAATTATTTATTTGTCACGACTAATAAATTGGTAGCCAAAGCAGGAAAACAATACACCTGTAATTCCTAATAATTCATTCAATCCATAATAAACCTATAATTTTAAAACATCATTCAAATTAACTGAATCATTAACATTCGACACAATACATAATTCATTAACATTCGACACAATACAACTATTCTAAGTTTTCATTCACAAGTCACATCCATCTAGCATGACAATTTGAAACATAACTATTTGTTATCCTTGTGCAGCTATCAACAAATAAAACTACTAATATTTGTTATCCATACACATCCATCCAAAAATATTTAATCCTCTTGTGAACCTAAATATTTAATCCACCCTTGTAATAACTAAGAGCCACAAGGTCTCAATAAAATTAAGTTTCTCTCCTCTGCAGCTGCTTCAAAGGTCTCACCAGCCACAAGGTCCGGAACCTGGTCGTCGTCGTCATCTTCTTGCGCAGCAGTTGCACCGGCACCAGGTGCCTGCTTCTGGAACTGCTCTGCCAGCTTCCTCAAGTTGTCCAAGTTATCGAGGCCTGAAAGAAGGAAATCCAGTGAGTAAACACATCAGGAGAATCTTTTCAGTGTTAAGAATAAATAGATCCATTTAATATAAAAGAAAATGATATTATAAGAAACACAACTGCACATACCCAATTGGTTAATAATTCCAGGGAGAATGTCTTGCAACTCTGGGGAAAAGGAAAAAAATAATGGTTCAATTAGAATCCAGTTAGTCTAATAATTGAGAACTAGAAGAGATAATTGAATGGCTCAAGGACAAGCAATAATATATGCCTCTGCTAGCAAACATAACCAGGTGGAAGGGTCAAAAGAGAGGAGAAACAAATATATTGAATTTTCAGTTCATCCCAAGGATGTCAAATTTAAAGAATTTGCAGCCCCTTCTTAAGGTGCTGGACATTTCTATCTTTTCCGGGCCCAGATACTTGATGTGGGCTCTTCAGATTGGTGGGGCTTTAAACTTTGATTCTTCAAATGGAGAGATAACCTAAACCCTTTGTAACTCAAATATAATCTAAAGTTTCCAGTGCAGTCAAGACTCTTGCTCGGGCAATTACGTTTCAGAGTACCAACATTCGTGAGATGCTTAACAAAAATGCAGAGATTACGTATCACAGGTTGTTTTCTACATATGTGTAGGCAGGCCCACTGAACCAATCAATGTAGTTATTTATCACTTTTCCAGGCAACCCCAACCCCAATTCCCATACCGCATTCCCTCCCTGCAGGCTAAAAAACAAAAGGAAAGAAAGGAAGGAATGCATTAACACACAGCTATATCAATTCAGTTTGCCCTCAAGTTTTGCAACCAAGGCAATGTTAGAAGTAGTTTTCATTGGATCATGTTTTCCTGCTTTATGATGCACTACTTGGGAACAAAGTACAGAAGACCTTATTTTCAAAAATGTTTTATTATAATATATATTACATGGACCCTTCTAAATGTGTGAGGTACCCATGTTAGACACTCGACCTAAGATAAGCATCCAACACGTTTACTTGGTCATATGCACCTAAGAAGTACGCATTTACTATGTAACTATGCATAAGTCTCCTATTTTGTGCCATTGTGCATAAAACGCTCTATGTTAGTTTGTAAACACCAATTTGTTGTAAAAAAATAAAAATAAAATTAAATTAAGTATTTAAGAAATATGAAATCTAGAAATACAATAGAAAACCACCACATTGACAGCTTGTCTTCTAAAATTCACTATTACCAAGCAGAGTACTTCCTTGGTTGGAAATCAAAGCTTTTATCCACAAACAAACAAACAAACCAAAGGGAAAGAGGAGAGAGATAAAAAGTGAGAAAAACTAACATTAGTGCACCAAGTTTGCCAAATTCTAATTATTGGAGAAGGGAGAGCTATCATAATTATATTTACGTAGAGAATAGTATTTCATATTAACGACTAGAAAGGGAGGAAAATATACTCTTTGTTTGAGGAGAACCACCAACAACCCAAGTGTTGGTTGCAATAGAAGCTTGAACTGAAACAAACAACAAAGAAAAACAAAACCTATTAGTTACCTAGAAAATTAAGAAATGAAAAGACAAAATAAAAGGATTTACAACCATGGTTGGTGTTACCTTTGGGATTTATGAATTGGATAACTACATCATCCTTAAATATTAGTAAATTAACCAAAATCAATAAATTAACCAAAATCAATGAATTGGGATTTATGAAAATTTGTAATCTGACGGGACCACAGACTACGAAAATTTGTAATCTGCAAAGCCCAACTTCCACCTTCCAAATATTGGTGACAGATTTACGCATCTCGGTCCTAATGCCAAGAATAGCCTAAACATATCTGAGCAATTATTACAACACAAAGAAACCAAGACTGTATTTGAACATATCAAGAATCGCCAGATAGCAACTTCTGTTCAATAGGCGTGAGAGCGGACCTATGACCCACAGAGTCAACCATCATTAAGATCAGTAATGCCTCATGATTTAAGCCTCAAGATAGCAGCAGATAGGCCATACACACAAACAATAGCAGCATAACTTGGTCAAGACGTCTACGAAGCAAAACTTAAAGTAATAACTAAGCTCTTCTAAAATCAATAAAATTAAGAGAGGAATCATAGGACTTCCGGAAGAGCCAAAACAAAAGGTGCAAAGTGCATCACTTTCAATCCATGTATATCCATTTGTAGGTCTTCAAAATGACACAATTTTACACCCTCCAAATGCACCATGTTAAGCACATTGATTGGAGTGTGTGTAGTTTCGTATGTTACAACGTTAATTATCAAAAAAAAAAAAAAAAAAAAAAAAATTTCTTTGTGGTGTCTATTTATATAGAAGAAGAAAATGTAGTGGTGTCTATTTATATAAACCATTACAACGTTTTCTCAAAATTTCAAGTCATACAATGTTTATTAAAATGTAGTACGTCTATTTATTAATTATACTTTTGTGCATCAACTCAAAATCTGAAAGTAAGTAGGAAAAGAAAACGGGCAACCAGATAACCTTCACAAAAGCAAGAAATTCTCCTGAACACGAACAACAACTGCCATCCGTTTCAAGTGAGATGTGAAGTGGTGTCCCTGCACAATCTGAACAGCATTGCCACCTCCCCTGAAATTGTTGAAAATAAAATTAGGATTGGGAAAAATTTAACATAATAGCCTTTACAAAAACCAATGAAGTGAAAGATGAACAAGAGATGGAAACAATTATTCATTAAACAATGAATTATAGGCTGCACAAGTAACTATAATGTCACTGTTTCTAGTCCATGTAACCTAAATATGCAAGACAACAAACAGAGGGGAACTGGAGTTATTATCGATCAAGCGAGCAACAAGTAAATATTCACACTTATCCCATGTGTTTTGGTGCATTTTGGTATGTTTTGGTGGAAACAATGGAATTTCAGTATTCATTTATGTTTCGTTTTGATTTCCTAAGAAACGTAAACATTTTGACCATTTCAATGGAAAAGAAACAAAATGGTGCTCCTTGCTTAGGTGACTGATTCACATAGCAAGAGCAGGAGCAGTAGAGGGAGTAAGAGTGGAGGAGCATCAAATTTCAACACATTTAGGGCCCAAAGCACTGCTGGAGCACTTATACATATGTGTTTGAGTCTGTATCTGTGCAAATAAGCTGGAAATATATTTTCCGTTGCATTAATGAGGGCAGCCGGCCTTTGATTCAGATTTGTTTCACAAGTAAAGATAAAATTTAGCCTTTCATATTGTCCATTAGCATATTTTTTCCCTCATCATTTTCTTTTTATAAGTACAACATTGAAGATACCTAACTACAATAAGAAAAGTGATAAATAACATTAGTTAGAAGAAATCGAGGGTGCAAGGGATTAAAGATTGGAACAATTTATATAATGTAAAGACCAAGACAAACAACAACTGAGTACTAATTAAATAGTGACAACTAATGTTGCTGCTTACTTTTTCGGCATAGCCTTCTCATCAGATTTATAACTCCATTCTATTCCCTTAAGTGCAGCCTTCTCAAGAGGATCACCGACCTACAAGCAACAATGAATGATATAGTAACTAAAGCATAAGGCGATTCAAGACAAAAAGTTCCAATTAGAGATCTGAAATATGAAATTCTCGTGCTCAATAAACTTTTAACAAGGATTCTATATGTATCGGTGCCTCTAACCACAAGGCGCTTTAGTACCAAAAGTTACAATTAGACAAGACTGGTTTGCTCATGATGTAGAGAATGCAATAAAAGATAGTGTTCAATCCTACATCAAATCAATCTAAACAATACTGCAGGATATGTGAGAAATGTCAATCAAATCTAGTAATAATTTTTTGGTGATATGTGAAGCCTCTCACCCAGTCATTTTGTTTTGACATGTCCATTCTTTAAAAAAAAAAAGTTCATTGTTTGGACAGTGCCCCATAATATAATAATTTGGACAACCGATATTAGTGACTACCTCGGCTCAAAAAGATAAGTCAAATTTTCTAGGATATTACTTTACGTGGGGAGTTGGTGGATCTTCTTGGTCGCCTTTATGCCATTCTCCACATTGGAGGGAAGAGGATGGGATGCATTAAAGTAATAACTTATTATAAAGTCTTGAGCGATCAACATTGATCTTTCTTTTTTCTTGGGAAGGAGCTTGGGTCTAAGGCTCCAACTAAGGTGGCATTTTTGTGGGGTAGGTTATGCTCCATCTGTTTTACATTGATATTTTGAGAGGTAGGTTGACAGCGATTAGTAGCACGAGCTTGCAATTAATAGTCTTCTGAGATAACGTCAACTTCTCTATCAATCGAATTAGCCCGTTGGTTAACTTTTGGCATATTAGCAAGCCCAAAACACAAATAAATAAAGTTTAGAAAAAAAGAAAAAAAAAGAAAAAAGGGCAAGTTCTCAAATATTATCCTTTCAGACAAAGATTAAATCACAATTATTATTGATCTCCAAAAAACTATTTAAAAATGAGTTTGAAAAAGGAAAATAATGGTTGGATGAGCTAAAATCTTTGTTAATAATATAACAAATAATAGTATTACCGTTGGCAATGGTCTAATAAAGAACAAATAAAATTTGGGTAATGATCAATGAAAAGAAATAGGTTGGTCTTTTCTTTAACTACCTGGCCAACATGCTCTACTTCAACCTTGTCTCCCCCAACAAAAATTCAATTATCAATTATTTGTCAACTAACATATTGGAGATTTAGATAAAGCAATCACTACAATGTACAAATTACCTGCAAAGCACAAATTTATCAATAAATTACAATCATCATATTTCTCTATATTATATTAATTATATATATATATATTGTCAATTAGATTGACATATCAAATGATAAGATAAGATGGTTAAAGTAGATAGTCATTGCAATATTACTCCAAATTTATTCTCTTCAACATGCCCACTCATGTGTGACTAGACTCTCTCCAAACACGTTTACAATATTATATATATATTTTTGTAGGAGGTGAGATTCAAAGTTCTCAAATAGAGCTTCCTTGCCCCCTATGGGACCATTAATTCCATATCAAAGCCAGCCCTATTCTCCTACAACTTAAAAGGGATATCTCTCTCTTGTCTTGTGGGTTTTCGAAAGACTATTGATTAATTGTCCCTCTTTTGTCTCTTGTTCTAGTTCATGGTTCCTCAAGCCAACCCCCAAAAATCTAAACACAAATATCAATATCAACTAACAATCAGCACATACAAGTATCAATAGTACTTTATTACTTTCGCTACCAAGTCATCTTGGTGTATAATAATTAAGATCCAATCAATTAACATAGCATGAAAGTACCAAATATCAACAATCATTTCAAAAACTCACAAAGATAAGTTCCCTAACAATGCAAGCTTGCGTATTCAAAGATTAGAAATTACCTTCACAAAGAGCAAGCTTAACCTTCCTTCCCTTGCAATGTTTGAAAGCAAAAAGCTCGTATATATCAATCTCTGCTATGTGATTCATGGAACCTATATGTGACTGTGAATCTTAAATGCATCCCCATTATCACATTAAAATGGTTATGAAATCTAAAGAACAAATCATGAATGTTCATGGAATATTTTTTTTCTTTTTTAATTGGTAGAAAAATATGAAAAGAATTACATTCGGAATTATAGTCCAATAGTTGTAAAAACTCTAAAAACCAATCTAATAGTCCAATATTTGCTGAATAAACAAATGGCAATCCTATGCCCAATCACCTCTTCCTCTTTATGCTAGATCAACTCTCCACTACACAATCATGTTAAAAATATTTATTGTGTGGTACGATATAGAATTTGAGACAAGAGAATAGGACAAGATTGTGTAAAACTCTTATGTTGGCAATCGTGTCGTGAGTGTGGAGGATTTAAAGTTAGAGTGCTTGTATGGTACTAGCATATAAACTCGGATTAAAAATTCCACTATATTTTTTTAAAGTTAGAGTGCTTGTATGAATTTTTTCAAACCTTAACCATTAGCATTGCTTACATTAGACACATACCCTGGGGTGGGGACATAATTTCAACATTGGAGGGACCAAAAGGAAAGTATGGAGTTGCTCCCACTGAATGGACAGTGAGTGGGCCAGGTCGGTTTAAACCTTTTAAATATTATTTAACATAAGTCAATTGGAGCAATAAAAAATTAAGAATGATGATGATGACCTATGAAGCACGGATACGGACACGGACAAGGACACGGACACGGACACAGACAAACACTGACATGCATACGAACACGGACACAAACACGGGACATGGCAATTGTAAAAAAATAGGGACACGGACACGGCTAAGGACACAACCAAAAAAAAAAAATTATACATATATTTTTATTTTAATACAAGTTAATTATTTTATTTAATTATAATATTTTTAAATAAATGTGTTTCTATATATGATGTCTTTTTTATTGATATTAAATAAATACATACATATATATATATATTATACATATTAATCAGCGAGAGTAAGAGAGAGAGAGCGAGAGGGAAGGCAAGAGAGAGAGAGAGAGAGAGAGAGAGAGAGAGAGAGAGAGAGAGAGGCTTACGGTGATCGAAGTCGACTGGATGGAGTTCGAGGTCGATGGCTTCGTAGACGATTGCTATGAATGTTACTTAATGTGGCCTACTTAATGTTACTGAATGTTACTAAATGTTACTTAATGAGGTTGTGTCCATGCTTCGTAGACGATTACTATCTAAATTTAGAAATGCTACCCACTTCTTATAAGCCCATATAATTATATGAATGTTACTTAATGTGGCCTAAGTGGTCCCTTTTAAAAATTATAGAAACCCACATAAAAAGACCAATTTATAGTCGGCTACTTTCTGCTTTTAGTTACACGCACGGTATTCCCAACTAGGTGAATTAAAACTAACCTCTATTGATGAACACAATCACTCACCAGATGTTAGATATTATTTATTTCCTTCTATCCCCAACTCCTTTGAGTTGAGACTAAAACCCACAGATGTGAGCAATCACCTTCAACATTTCAACTACTGTTGTTAGTTGATGGATTGTCGATTGTGTTCTTCATTGTTCTAAGTTTACAGTGTATACCATCAAATAAATGTGCTTTCTTTGCTGGTTTTTTTTAATATGTAAATTTTTTTTTTTTTTGGCATTAAACCCCAACCTTGTCCTGTGCACCAAGCAGAACATAGAAACTTTAAGAGGGGAAAAAGTAGTAACCTCCATTATTGAATGATCTCGTAGCAAATGCGTAAGCAACACAACCTTGGAAAAATTTAACTGCTTCTCCGCTTCCATATTCGAAAAGGAAAAAATAAATAAATGGAATCGATTACAAGGATCAATATTATGATGGCCAACCTACTGAAAAATATCCTTATTGGATGCCTTTCTCTCTCCCTCGAAAACAATGAACCATACCACTGTCAATTTAGACTCTACAAGCCAATCATTAGTTTTAATGCAAAAACAAGACCATCTTATCTTACAAAAATAATGGAACAAAGAAACCCTCCAGAAAGTGGGAAACGTCATTGGCATAGTGTTTCATCACTTCAATCAGTATGCAATCTAAAAGAATAAACCAGTAGGCATTCTTTGCCCAAAAACCTAAGACTAGTAGGATAGCTACCATTCCATTAGTGAATAATTCATAAGTTAACTTCCTGCCAACACCTCCAATGTGAACACATGTTCGGATGTAGAAAGAAAGAGAGCGATACCTTTGATACCTCTGCTGACATGTAAATCGACCAACTAGCCTCGAGACAAAATAGGAAACATGTAAGATTGTTGGCGAGGACTATGCAAGTGCTTATAAAAAAAAAACAACAAAGTGAAAAAAGGTAAGGAGCCTCACTTTGATACGGTAAGCTTCCGAAAGCTCCTCTTGGAGATTTAACTTCTCTCTAGTGCAAGCAGTTTAACATCTTTTTCAAGCTCTCAATCTCCTGCTCCAAGCCAGCTGTCCTAATGGGGGGGATAAATTCACAATGCATTCTTATTTCCAATTTGAAAAGATAATGCCAACGCATACCTACCAAAAAAAATATTAATGATAACAACTTCATCTGATGGACTTGAGATAAATAATATACCTCTGAAAATGCATTCGAGTAGCCACAAAGAAGGTAACCAGGACGACTTCTTGTCGCATACAGCTGTTCAATGTCTTTACGTAACTCATCACGCTCTACAAAACAGTATCAACACATCAAATTAGAATGCAGCAGCTGAGAGGGGCAAGTGAATTAACATTACATCTAGTGAGCAACTTATAAGATTCCTGTGCATTGTATTAAGTTGGTAAACTATATAAGGCAATGCAGCACATCCTGTCACTGTCTCCATCCACTCAATTAAGCACAGGATGAAGAGACAAGTTTGGCTCAAAAGAAAACAAAATGATCAGGTTCCAAAATTAGTTATTGGAAAATATTTGGATTTCAAATATTGGCTGAAGTGCTTAACAGGGATTGCACAGGAAGTAGAAGCTCTGTTTTTTGCCACGGAAATGTGAAGTATCCACAAACAAAATCAATTTGATGCAACTTAAGGGGAATATGCAATGATGGTTGTAGAAATTTCGAAGATCTCTTTTCCCCTCTCTTTCATATGGATTGCATTTAAATGTAGAAATAGTGATAATGATACTACAAGAGACAAATTGAAAGCAATTGAAAATTGAACATGCAGACAGGCTAAATTAGCTAACCAACAAGTCAGTTGGCCAACCGGAGAGTGCTTTTTCAAGAAAAGAAGTGAATAAGGATCTGTATAATACTCCCAGGGGAGGAATTTTGAAAACACATTAAAGAGGAAAATCTCTTCAGAGAAATTTTCTTTTAGCAAAAAGCTAAGACTAGCTCTCTGACTCAAAGTTTAATGGAATCTAATTTTTGAGATGGGCCACCAAGTAAGGAGAGTAAGTAAACCCCAGAACTTCTCAGATGGGCCACCAACATCTTTGTTTAACACATTTCAATCATGCTGGAAGGTCAGTCACTACTACAACATATGACCACTCAAATTCGAAAAAATTCAAATCAAATTCTAACCAGCACTATAAATATAAACAATAATAATGAACATTCTCATCAATGTCCCCTCACAGAATGTTCCATGACCAAAATTCTATATAGGACATGTCCCATTACCAAGTATTAACTAGTCTTCATGTTTCCTCATAGAATTTTCTTTATGAAAAGGCAACTACATATTATTTCCAAAGTATTTGTTGGTAACAATTCAAAAAATCTCACTCCTACGTAACGTTTTATTTTCTTATTCACTATTTAAACATTGTCATTACAATCCAAGGAAAGGAATTTTCGCTTACACAGAAGTAGTATAATCAGAAATGGAACTGTATACATAGCAAATAGGTATTTCATAAAATAAACATTAGAATATTTCCCTGGCCTAAAATATGAGGAATAAAAAAAGAATAAACAACTAAAGCTTAGATGCTTTTCATGAGTGAAAATAAATAAATAAATAACCCAAAAATAAAAATTCTATTACAATAAAATGAAAAACAAAAAAACATATCATTTAAACATTTACCTTTCATGCCTTTCTTTTGCAGGCATCAACGCCCTGAGTGACCTGAGTGATTTCACGGTTGACTCAACCATATCCATCTCATACTCTACTTTCTCATTTGTCTAGCAAACAGTAGAACAAAGGTTGAGGAGCAGCATTAATTGATGTTACTTTCCAGTATTAAGACAGCTCATTACCATTATAAATGATAAACAACCAAAACAAACAGCAATAGAACCCAGAATTTTTAACCAGGAAATTTTTAATGAATAACCAGAATTTTTAAAAAATAAAATAAAATAAAATAAAATAAAACTCAATATCTTCATTGACCCTAAAGTAAAGATATGCCTGCATTGTATAGATAAACATCCAAACATCAATAATTGCAAAGCATCCCTCAAAGTATCAGGAAAACCCCAAGATCCAACAAAGAAAAATCTGAAGTAACCGTAATCAATAATCATCAGCCGCAGACAAAGATTTAAGAATTATAATTCGAAAATAAAACCCTAAATCCTGAAGTTACCAAAACCCTAGATCTGTAAATAACCTTTCTCAAATTCAACAAGCAATCAAGGGCCACATTAAAAAATCTAAAACAGCATATATATCCATTACACAAAAACACTCAAAACCCTAAATCAATACACCCAACCCAAGAATTCATAACCAAGAACGGCCATTAAAATTAGAAGAAAAAAAAAAAACCACAAATCTGTATATACCTGCTTGTACTTCTTCTGCCTCTTCCCATCCGCAGTCTCGATCACAAACTCCGTCGAAAATATATTCGTAAGCTTTGCTCCGTACCCGTTCCTCCCACCGGTCGTATTCTTCATCAAATCATCGTAATTACTACTCGTCAGGAGGTGCCTGAAGATCATCTCGGGCACATAAACCCCTTCCTCCTGATGAATCTCCACGGGAACACCATCCCATTGTTGTAAACACTAATACAATTCTGTTCCACATCGATCGTCACCTTGACGGATATAAGTTGAAAAAAAATACCTAGATGAATCAGAAATGGCGATGACGGACGGCGGCGCAGACCGACGGCAAGGTCGATTGGCGCAACTGAGCTTTGATCGAATACTGAGGTGTGTGAAAGAGGCGCGTATTTAGGATTTATGTGTTTGAATTAGTAAATTATCCCCTACCAATTTTTTTGGTCGGCTGATGTCTGTATGGGAATTTAGATACCAAAACGACGTCGTTTTGGTATCAGCGACCAAATTATATTAGTCGCTGAAAGATCATTCAGCTCCCACCCAGATTTTTTTCTCCCGCCCAGATTTTTGCCGACAAAAATTGTAATTTGGTCGCCAAAAATTACTTATTTGCAACAAAAAAAATTTGGTCGGTAATAGAAAAAATTTTTAGCTACGAAATTTTAATTTGGTCGGCAAATGTTATTTTTTTGCGACCAAAATTTTTTTGGTCGGCAAAAATGGTCGGCAAAAGTGTAAATTCTTGTAGTGGATTCCATCACAAACACCCTCAACTATGCATATCATTGGTAAATATAATTGATATTTTTTTATTAATTTTTTCCTTAGTAGATGCAAAGAGAAAACATATTCCCCTTATATTTATTAATGTAGATTTTATTACACCTTTCTGTCTAGGGTAAAAAAGCCTTGGCACGAAATAGGATGGCTTCACCATGCCGTCCCATTAATTAATGCCATCTTTGAGTAAAGTTGCATTAATTGTTACAATAACGTTAAGAAAATGTCATCACCACATTATTTTTATCTTAAGTTTTATATGAAAGTTATGTATATGTATTACTTTATCTTAAAGGAATCCTTCACAACTATGTTGCCTTTGAATCTTTCAAAACCACCTAGGAACTAAGTTGGTGCTGCAGTCAAATCTAACGTCAGGCCTGGGAATTAATTTTTTAGTGATTTTTTATTTTTAATAAAAAAAAAAACGTGTAAAAAAATAAAAAAATATTTTTTGCAATAATTTTTTGACTAAAATCTTGACTTGTCAAACAAAGCCTCAGCATTGTGTTAACTTTTGGACATTTTGAGTTCATTTAGACCTGGCTTGATTGAGTGAATTATAGTATAAAATTGAGATTTTTAATTCATTGAATTCATATTTCAATGTTTGGTTTTTAAATTTTGTTGCCCAAATTAAATTTCAATGGATATTCTATTCAATAAAATTAAGGAATTTTTGAATGGTTCATGCTATGGGATATGTACTATGTTGTGTATTTTTGTAGTGTATATTACACATTTTTATAGTAAATATTATGTAATCTTTTGATAGATTTATGATATTTTATGATTAAAAAATGAAGTTATAAAGTTGTAAAAAATTTACAAAAATCACTTACAAAAAAAATTCTTGAGAAAAAGAGGGAGAGAAGAATGAACTTGGCTTATTGATGGGTTGTTTCACACACCAAAAATAAAGACTAAACTATATCAAATTCTTTAGAATAACGGTAAGTCCAGGTATCAATCTACAAGGACAAACGAGAAATTAAACTAATTTAATTGTTAAATTTCTAAATTAATTTTGATAAAAAGATTGAGGGATATCATGACTAAACGAAAATTAAACGAAATTGAAAAATTGAATTGACAATTAAAAGTAGGGTTTGAGATACTGATTTTTGAAAAAATCTTAGGGCAAAGAATTCACCACTAATCACATAAATAAGATTTAACATTAGCCATCAATTGCAATCCGGTTTGAACTACACAATATTTCACAATTTGAGACATTGATCAAGATGATTGTTGTGTTTAACGTAGAGGCATGAATCATTCTAAGTAGCACGAGTCGTTTGCTCTAAACTATAATAGCAACATGACCAATCTTTCGTAGCATGACTCGTCTCATACTTTAAACACAAGCCCACGGAAAACTAATGTATGCAAAGTATTAAACAATCATAGAGAATAAAATACTTGAAGAGATGAAAATGAAAACTATTATAAACTTTTAAAATATCCATACATTTATTTAAATTGTTTCATAATCAAAGTCTAAGAAAAATCTCTTTACATGGCTAGAGTTTCATCAAAACTCTAGGAGGAGCCTAACCACTCATGGAGGAGTGAGAAGAGGTGGAGGAAGAAGAACCCTCTATGGAAATTGCCTTTGAAGCTTGAGAATCCTTTTTTTTCCAAACCCTAGCCTCTTCTCTCTCTGGGAATTTTTAGAACCCTAATCTAGCCTCCTTTCTGTCTTTTTATTCCCAGCAAAAGAGGCTTCAATTTTTGCGCACGCAATCGTAGGTGGGCCGCTTGAGCGCCTGTGTATGCCGCTCAAGCGGTGGTATGCCACACGTGCGGTGGAGCCTGGCTGCATGTGCGGTGAGGTAGTAGGCAAGGAATTTTCATTACTCGCACGGAGAATCTGCTTTTGCGCCACTTTTTGCTTGAATTTGCGAGTTTCTTACCAAATTTGTACAAGTACACAAAACACATCATCTCCACCAAATAAATAAAATTCAAAGACTAAATATAATTTAAGCTGCCTTAACGTGGTACCTTTCGACCTACATTACTTATTATGAAATTTTATCACGGAGATTGTCGAATATAATAGCGGTAAAAAGTTAAATGAGTGAGGAAGAGAAGATAGATTTGTCCATGATATACACTCAGATACATATATATCAATGACTCACACTTTCAACTAATAAAAATAAGAATAATGATTCATTCCCTTAATTTTATTGTTCCAATTTCACTCTCAATGATATGGAATTAGAGAGGCTAAAACTGAGAGAGAGAGAGAGAGAAAGAGAGAGAGAGAGAGAGAGAGAGAGAGAGAGAGAGAGAGAGTGTGTGAGACCGCTTCACTTAGGAGTGGACTATGTCATTAGAGGTGGATGGGGGATGTAGCATCACTCTAAAAATAATATAAATTTTTAAATGAAAAAGAAAATTATATTTATAATATAATAAACAAAAACTAACCCATTTGTGTCAACTTAACTACAAAGTTATCATTTTTATTTCATAAAATTTATTTTATATGTAGTATGTAATATATTATTATTAGTTGATTGTAATATATAAACTTATTGGGGCAATCTTGAAACTAGAATGTAATTTTAAACTTTTAGACCCATGATTGAGCCCTTTTGTATTTTTTAACCTTGGCATGAACCTGGAGTTTTTGTATGTTCTAACCCTGCCATGAACATATGTTAGTCAATGCCTACCCCTAGTCTAAAAGGAATAAATATAGTGATAATTTGACTCTTCGTCGCCATAATAACTAGAAGAGAAAATTGAATTTCTCTCTTTGTTTTTACAAAATAAAATAAAAAAAGGAGTAAGTTGTGACACCTTTACTAAAAAAAAAAAACCTTTTGTAGCAAATCAATTATTAAAAAATTTTTGATAAGCTTAACACAAACACAAAAAAAGAAATGATGATGTTGTTGATCCAAGGGAGGGCGAGTCGGGCTTACCCACGCTTCCAACACTGTTTATCAAACTCGGAGCTTGCTGGTGGTACCTGCAAAAAAGTCCAACGGGGAATGGGAGTCCCCCAACAGACCCTCCGACGATCAAGTTAAAACAGAAGAGATTGACTGTGTAGAGAGAGAGAGAGAGAGAGAGAGAGAGAGAGAGAGAGAGAGAGAAGAAGAAGAAGAAGAAGAAGAAGAAGAAGAAGAAGAAGAATGAACTTAACCTTTGATGTGTCTTGGAAACCTCCTTATATCCTCTGTCTATCATTTCCTTGTCCACTTCGACCTGTCGTGTTGGCTGAAAGTTTATACTCTAGCATGCATTGTTCACGATGAGGCTGCCTGTTTCAACGTGAAGGGGTTGTCGCATTTAATGCTGCAGGAGCTTCATTAATGGTTGATGTGTGGTGCAATAACTCTACAGGATCTTTGTCTGCTTACTTGGCTGGTTTCCTACTTGACAAGTGTTTAGATGCCATTGGTTCTTGGTTCAACATTGTGTTCTCAAGGGTGTTGGGCTTTGGTACTTGAACCGTGAATTAGGCTTTAAGTCGTGGGCCAAAACCTTTTGTGGATCCACCGATGTTAGTAGTCCCCCATTCCTAAGTGCACCTTTAGTCCAACGAAGGAAATAAGGAGGAAAATGAGAAGTGTGTGGGGCCGAGTGAGAGGACTGAGTGACCATGGAGAGGCGGCGTAAAATCGAGAAGAAGAGTGATCGCGAAGAAGGGGAGGCGAGAAGGCGAAGACCAAAGCCAATGGTTGTAAAGGGAGGTTGAGTGTGAAGACCGACCGAGAGGAGGGTCGACCGTAATAAGGACCGATTGTGCAGAGGGCCGAGCGTGAAGGGGGGCTAAGCGTGAAGACCGACCAAGAGGAGGACCGACCGTAAAGAGGACCGACCGTATAGAGGGCTGACCGCGAAGAGGGGCTGAGCGTGAAGACCGACTAAAAGGAGGACCGACCATAAAGAGGACCGACTGTGTAGAAGGCCAACTGCGAAAGGGGCCAAGCGAGACGTGGTGGCGGCGTGTGAGGCTTGAGGAGTGATGAGGCACGTGATGATGTGAAGTGGAATAGATGGGGTAGGGAAAAAGGGTGGGGAATCGTGGTTGTATACGTGAGATGATCTAAACCAGTGGTGAGGGAGGTGATGCGTGAGTAGGAAGCGAAAGGTTTGGACTAGGATAGGACGTGGAAAAGACGAGGGTTGTAACTTTTGAAATTTTCAAACTGACAAAATTTAACCTCGATCTTTGGAAAATAGGCAAAATGTGGGCATTTGGAATTATCCGTTTTACATATCTTATTGCGAGAAACCAATACATCCTAGACCTGACTTCATTCGTTTCGTGTGATACTCCCCTCCAACAGTTTATGAACTTCCTCGTGCCTGCGTCTGAAGCAATATAAAGAAACGTAAAAGAGATGGCTTGAGACAAAGCGCCAGCTATGAGGTTAGAGGCGTTAGGTGAAGACGATGCAGTGGAGTTGGCGGAGCAATATAGAACGGAAAGGCAGAAGGAAAGAGAGGCGGAGCAAGCGGTGCGACCTCGTTTGTTCATGATGATCGTGGCGACGAAGTCGATTAGCCAAGTGGGACTTGACCACTAGCACACCAAGGCTGACAAATCAACGTTTACAGCAGAGGAGTTGGAGGAGGTGCGTAAGAAATACCAGATTCCAGCGGAGATAGTGTTGAGGTTGTCGATGTCGAAGGAGAGGGCGTCGGATGCACGTCCGATAGAGTTTACACTGTACAAGGAGGCGTTGCAGGGGGGCTTGAGGTTGCCGCTCCCATAAATAATGGTAGATGTGTTGAACTTGTTGGAGGTGACGCCAGGTCAACTTATGCCGAATATGTGGAAAATATTACTGGCCTGTGTAATCGTATGGCCACGGGCGACCGGGGGAGCCGTGATGACAGTGGATGAATTCTTTTCTTGCTATATGGCCTTTGGTCAACAAGAAACATGGGTGACCTTGCAGGCATGGCAGGTAGAGGATTAGTGGCGGGTTTACCATCGTCGGTGAAGAGGTGGAGACCAAGGTGGTTTTACGTATCAGGAAAGAGTGGTAGGGGTGTTCGCACAATGTGAAAAATTCCCATCAAGTTGGTGGAGCCAAGGCTGGAGGTAGAGACAAAGGATAGGGTTAAACGAGTGAAGGAGTGGATGGAGAAGGAGGGCGCGAAGTGGGATGACCTTATCCAGTCTTCAACCTTGTTTATCTTAAGTCTGGGGCCTCAGTCGACCGAGGAGGACCCTGTGCCGGAAAAGTTGGAGGCAAGGAGAAATATGCAGGAGGCAGAGGAGGAAATGACATTTGCTAAGGCAGATAAGTACAAAGAATCAAAGTTAGGCCGTGAGCCTAAGCTGGTAATGAAGGAGCGAGTTTGACCATGTCCCAAGCTCCTGGGAGACAAGGATTTGACCGATTTTGAGCCGCTGCCACCCCTAATGGATCTGTTGAAAGAGAGGAGCAAAAGGAGGTGGAGGCGGTGTTGAAGAAAAAGAAGAAAAAGAGGCCGGTTGTGGAGGAGAGTGATGGGGGGCTAGTGTTGAAGAAGGTGAAGGAGGGGATCACGGAGGCCTCCCCAAAAATAGAGTTGGGGGAGACCAGGATGGGGATGAGAGAGGCTATGGGCCCAAGTGCCCAAGTGGTGAGCGGAGTAGCTGAGCCAAAGCAATTGGTAGGAGGTGAGCGGTTGGAAGACCAATCGCCCAAGATTGTGCCTGTACAAGAAGTGTCCCCAAGTCCTAGGGTAGGGAGGGGACAAGTGAGTAGATCGGAGACGAGCGCCATGTTGAAGACCGCTACGTAGCATGTTCGTGCGGTGGCTGGTCGTTCGGCGAAAGAAGGAGGCGAAGCCAGGGTAGCTGCAGATCATCTCCTGGGTGTAGTGAAGGATACGGTTGTGCGGTCGATGGCACAACTTACAAAGGTCGACCTCCTGAGAGGGTTCTGCTTAGCACAGATGGAAGCGACGATTGGGGTGGCGACCTTGCTGAATAAGGCGGCGTAGGCGAAGGTAGAGGCAGAGCCGTTGAAGGCCTAGCTGGAAGGGGTGAAGGCACAACTGCAAAACCTAAAGGTAGAGACGGCGGGCTGGAGAAAAGTCACGCAGAGTGCCTGTGCTAAGGACCTGGACTATGTGCAAAGGGCGAAGAAGATGGAAGTATTGGCGGTGGTGTAGAGCTACTAGGCAGAACGTGCTGCTTTTGGGCTCGCCGTCGCCAAATCGAAACTGGAAGTGGTGTGCCACAAGGCGGTATCGTTGGAGTTTGAGCTGGCGGGCGAGCGGAGGAAGGTAGGTGAAATCCAAGAAGCCTGTAACACTGCCAAGGAAAGGTTGGAAGAGGCCTTTTCCAACAATGAAGATCTGTGCGACAAGGCCCTAAAAGACAAAGAAGAAGTAGATGGGCGCATCGCGGAGTTGGAGAGGACGCTGGGAGAAGAGAGGGCCAAAATGGCCTTTGAGAGGGCGGCGTACCTAGACTTGTGTGTGGCGGCGGTGGAGTAGTTTAAGGGGTTTACTGAATTCCAGATGGCCATCGAGGCAACGGTCGCGAGGAGTTTGACCAAGGAGGGTGAATGGGGTACTGGGCCATCAGGAGTGGTTGCTGAGGGTAAGAGCGAAGAAAAAGTAATCCAAAGTTTTCAACGGTTAGACTTCTACAAGCACGAGATGAGCCAATACTGGGACAACAGCTAGATAAGCTTCAATAAGGCGCAAGATTTGTTCCCAGAGGTGGACTTCAGTCTGGTGAAAGTAGCAGAGGATGATATCGCCCAGACTCCCCTGGATGAGGGGGTGGAAGAGGAAGATCTGGCGTCCAGCGAAAGGGAGTGAGGGTTGGGTATTTTTCTTTTTTTTTTTTTTGTTGTTATTGTTATTGTTGTTGTTGTTTTGTTTTTTGTAATGAAGTGAATGTGATTTCTGAAATAAAGTGTATAATGGTGCAAGTTGCCAATAAATAAAGGTACCAGTTCTGTTATGGTTTTTTGTTGTTGTCTTTTTTGTGAATGGTAAAATTGTTAATAAAACGTATGAATGGTAAAGTTAGACAAGTAATCTAATTTGTATAAATGATAAAATTGGATAAGTAATCTAGCTTAGGTAAAAATGACATGGGATAAGAATGAACTGAGATTTAACTAAGTAGTGGCACTATGTACAACTCAGTCTGGTTGGGCGCTTCACGTGCAGTTTGGGTAAGACTTGGAAGGCTCACTTTCGTTTGCCGAGACTAGGTTTAACTTGGTTTAATTTGAGCTCTTCATGCTTGGCTCGAGTCTGGCTTAACTTCTGGCCGAGGCTCAGTCGAGCTGAGGCTTGGCTTAACTCAGTTTGGCTGAGCTCTTCATGCTTAGTCTGGCTGAGACTTGGCTTAACTTAGTCTGGCTGAGCTCGTCACGTTCAGTCTGGTTGAGACTTGTGGAGGGCTTAGTCAGGCTGAGGCTTGGCTTAACTAAGTCTGGTTGAGCTCTTCATACTCAGTCTGGCTGAGACTTAGTCTAAAACTTGTCATTGAAGCACAACACAGTTAATGGAGATGTGAAATTGTTGTCATTAAGGCACAGTCTGTAGATCACAAATTTACACCAGATATGGAAAGGGCAAAAATGAACAAGTGTTCAGATCGACAAAAGAGAACATACAACAATTGAATGATACAAAAATAGGAGACGCCATTTTACTAGAAATAATGTTTCAAGTGTTCGGCATTCCATGGATGGGGGAGGTCCGCCTTCCATATCATGGAGATGGAATGTACCCGGGTGGGGTTTGGCCTTGACAACGTAAGGTCCTTCCCATTTGGCTGCTAGCTTGCCCTCGGTTAGATTTTTGGTGGCAAGGGTTGCTTCGTGTGAGACGAGGTCTCCCACTGTGAACTCTCGCGGTCAGACTTTGTGGTTATAATGTGTTCTCATTCTCTGCTGATACGATGCCCGTCTGACAGCAGCCGCCTCTCAGAGCTCTTTAACTATGTCCAGATTAGCCCGACGCAACTCTTTGTTTAGTTCTGGATTTAGATGTAGAACCCGAGGGGTTGGCAGGACGATTTCTATTGGGATGACCGCCTCGGCACCATATGTTAAGCAAAAAGGGGTCTTCCCAGTGGGGGTTCGAACTGTCGTCCGATAAGCCCAGAGCATGTTTGGTAATTCCTCAGCGCAGAGTCCTTTGGCGGCTTCTAAGTTAGTCTTGATGATCTTTAGAAGGGAGCGATTGGTGACTTCAACTTGCCTATTGGCTTGGGGATGGCCTAAGGAAGAGAAACATGGTCTAATGTTGAGCTCTTCACAGAATTTCCTAAACTTGGCATTGTCGAATCGTTTTCCATTGTCCGAGACAATGGCTTGGGGGATTCCAAATCGACACACGATCGACTGCCAGATGAACCTGGTGGTGTTTTGCTCAGTAATTATAGTAAGGGGTTCTGCTTTCACCCATTTGGCGAAGTAGTCAATGGCAACCACAATGAACTTGGTTTGGCCCCTACCAGTGAGCAAAGGACTGACCAAATCGATGCCTCACTTAATGAAGGGGTAGGGATTGCTGAGTGTAATCAGTTCTGTTGGTGGAGCATAGGGGATGTTAGTAAAGCGCTGGTATTTATCACACTTAAGCACAAATTTGCTGGCATCTTGATTGAGCGTGGGCCAGAAGTAGTCGGTGCGGAGGATTTTATGGGCCAGAGATCTTCTACCTGAATGATTACCACAAATGCGCTCGTGTACTTCTCTCATCACATAGGTCGCTTGAGCAGGATTGAAACACCTGAGGTATGGGCGTAAGAATCCCCGTTTGTATAGTAGGCCACTGATAAGGATGTAATTAGACGATCGGGCTCTGACTTTAAAGGCCTGCTGTTTATCATCTGGTAACTCCCCTTGTGTTAAAAATAGAATGATGTCTTGAGCCCATGGGATAGGTTTGTTCTGGAGGAAGTGAATCTCCTGTGGGTTTGGCGAAGTCATCGGATGGGTTAGGTATTCAATGCAGATGCCATAACTGATGTCTGATTGGTCGGCCGAGGCTAATTGAGCCATTTCGTCCATCTTGGAGTTTTCTGACCTAGGGATGTGTCTGATCTAGAAAGTATTGAAGAGGCGGACAAGGGGAAGGGCGATATTCTTGTATGTTCGCATCGTCTCCTCCTTTACGTCAAACTCCCTAGTAATCTGTCCAACAATCAGTTGGGAATCATTGAACACTTGGATATGGGTTACACTAATGTCTCTGGCTAGTCGAAGACCTGCTATCAAGGCCTCATACTCGGCCTCATTATTGCTTGCGTCGAACAGAAAACGGAGGGCACACTTGAAGTACTCACCCTCTGGGGTGGTGAGGATTAGACCGGCTCCATTACCCTCTTTGTGGGATGAACCATCAACACTAAGGGTCTAGGAGTGAGGGTCTTCTGCATCATTGGTGAAGTGTGTTGGTGGAGGAGGTACGTTCGGAGTGAGATTGGTGAACTCCAAGATAAAATCGACGACAGCCTGGCCTTTAATCACTGTTCGAGGTCGGTAAGAGATTTCAAATTGACTTAGCTCAACGGACCATTGTATAAGTCTTTATGACGATTCTGGTTGTTGCATGACCTTTTTCAACGGTTGGTCAGTAAGAACCACTATGGAGTGAGCTTGGAAATAAGGTCGGAGGTGTCTGGAGGCTATGACCAAGGCGAGGGCCATTTTTTCTAATAGAGGGTAGTTTTGTTCTGCCCTCCTGAGAGCGTGGCTAATGTAGTAGACTGGATGTTGTACTGAGCCGTCTTCCCTGATAAGGGCAACACTGACCGCAGTGTTTGACACAGCTAAGTAGAGGAAGAGGGTTTCGCCTGGCAGTCCTTGAGAGAGGTGGAGAGGTTTGGCCATGCACTGCTTCAGTTGTTGGAAGGCCTCCTTAGATTCAGTGCTCCATTCGAATGCCTGTTAGAGGACTTTGAAGAATGGAAGACACTTATCAGTTGCTCGGGAAATAAAGTGGTTAAGGGCGGCAATTCTGCTCCTAAGCCATTGAACCTTCTTGACCTTTCTGGGAGACTGCATTTCTATTAGGGCCTTGATCTTTTCGGGGTTAGCCTCAATGCCTCGTTGGCTAACCATGAAGCCCAAGAACTTCCCATATCCTACACCAAAGGCGCACTTCTCTAGATTTAGCTTCATCTGATATTTGCGTAAAGTTTCAAAGGTCTCTCGCAGGTTTGCCAAGTGGTCGGAGGAGAGTTTGCTCTTGACTAACATGTCATCAACGTAGACTTTCGTGTTCCGACCTATCTGGTGTTGGAAGACGGTATTAACCAGGCGTTGGCAAGTTGCTCCAGTGTTCTTCAAGTCGAATGGCATAACGCAATAGTGATAAGTCCCTTTGTCAGTGATGAAAGAGGTGTGCTCCTAGTCTGCGGGGTGCATCAGGATTTGATTATAGTCGGAGAAGGCATCTATGAAGCTAAGCATCTGATGTCCTGCAGTTACATCGACCAACAAATTTATTTGGGGAAGGGAATTGCTATCTTTGGGACAAGCCCAATTGAGGTTGGAACAGTCGACGCAGAGTCACTATTTGCCATTATTTTTACGGACCAAGACCATGTTGGATAGCCACTTGGGGTAGTCCATGTTTTTTATAAACTGTGCCTTCAACAGTTGTCCACCTCGGTGGCGATGAGGGTATTGCGTTCTGGGTGAAAAATACGTTGCCTCTGTCGGAAAAGTCGAAAGTGGGGCTCGATACTGAAATGATGAGTAATGAAAGAGGGATCGATACCTAGCATATTTGAATGGGTCCAAGCAAAGACATCGTTGTGCTCGGCTAAGAGAGCTGTGAGATCAGCCTTGGCCTGAGAGGACAATTGGCTACCAATCCTGACTGTTTTGGCTGAATCGGTAGGATTGATAGGCACTTCGACAAGTTCCTCCACCGGTTCCCTTTTAACTAACTCTTCCTTGTCTCTGACGTTAAGACCCTCGATGATCATGGCCTCCTTCATTTTAACCTCCTTTAGCAAGGCGACGTAGCACTTTCTGGCCAACATCTACTCGTCCCTCACTGTGCCGACCTTGAGGTTAATCAGGAATTTCATGGCTAGGTGATATGTGGAAGTGATAGCTTGGAAGGCATTGACAGCCATGCGTCCAAGGATGATATTGTAAGCAGAAGAATAGTCGACGATAAGGAAAGTGAGTAGTTTGGTGGTCTACCGTGGATATTCTCTGATGGTAATAGAAAGATCGATGAAGCCTATGAAGGTCACCCGATCGTCGGTGAAGTCGACTAGCAGGGTTTGTAGAGGGGACAACTTTTCTTCTTCGACCTTGAGTTGGCGATAAGCGTTCAGGAAGATGATGTCTGAAGAGTTGCTGTTGTCGACAAGGACTCGTCTGACTTTGTAGTTGGATAGGAGAGCGAAGATGACGAGGGGGACGTCGTGGGGGTAACAGATGCCTGTGCAGTTGGCCTCTATAAAGGTGATAGGTTCAGACCATTACTTGGGGTGTTTGAAGGGGCGATCCAATGTCGTTACTTCCTTATCGAAGCCTTGTCTAATTTTTCTGAGTTCGGCTCGCTGGGCCGATCGAGATGGCCCTCCGCGTGCGAGCTCGCCAGCGATGACTCTGATCTCGTCGACCGGGGGGTTGGGATTGCCTTGTGCCTGGGGTTGTGGTGGGAGCCAATCATTGTCTTGCTTAGGTTGTATGGGTTTTCAGGGGGGGGATATGTCGGCGGTGCCCCCCGACGGGTCGGTCTTTGGCTGTTGCTAGGGACAGACTGCCATGAAACGACTGAGGTGCCTTTGGCGTATCAAATACTCTACCTGGTCTTTAAGGTTGACACATTCGTCAGTGTTATGGCTGTGGTCTTGATAGAAACGGCAGTACTTTGATTGATCTTGCCGGTTGGAGGGAGATCGTGATGGTTGAGGCCATTTCAGGTTGTAGTCTCGTTGAATTTGGTTTAAGACTTGTTCTATGAGGGAATTGAGAGGGGTGTATTGTTCGAACCGACCGGGAAGTCATGTAGGTGGCAGTCGGTCGGTTCGAGCAAGTTAGTCAGTATATTGAGGGGGTTGATGTGTATATTAGGAGGATCTGGGTTCGGGTTCCTTTCTTTTGTCCTTAGGGAGTGGATTTTTAGGTATGGAATCTTGGTAGGTTGCTAAAGAGTCTTTGGTATTCATATATTTTTAGGCTTTAGAATGAAGGGTGGCCATGGCGGTCGGAGGGTTTTTAGAAAGAAAGAAAAGGAAATCGGATGGTCGTAAACCGGCCATAAAGGCTGTGAAGATGATCTTGTTGTCATTTTTCGCCACCTGTAGAGCCTTGGTGTTGAAATAGGTGGCAAAGCTGCGTAATGACTCCCTTCTCGTCTGTCGGATATTAAGCAGTGATGCTGAGCACCAATGAAATGGCTCAAGAAGGAATCACTTAGATGTTGGAAAGTAGAGACAGAGTTTGGTGGTAGCTGACTAAACCATAGTCGAGCCGACCCGTTAAGTGTCACAGGGAAAGCCCGACATATGATTTCTTCAAGGAAAGCAGGGAGGCTCATGAGGGTCCTATAGGTCTCCAAATGGTTGACCGAGTTGGTTGTGCCGTCGAAAGTGTCAATCGACGGCATTTTGAACTTGGGGGGCAGGGGTTTATCCTTGATGGAGGTGATAAATGAGGAGTTGGCTGTTGCGGAAGGTTTATTCTGTATGTTCTGCATGACTCCTTGGAGCTGGAGTTTCATGGTTCGGAGTTCCGCATCCCAAATAGAAACATTGTCTTTTCCAGAGTGCAGGGGGGCTGAACAGTACTAGCCTCTCCTTCAGGGACAGGTGCTTGAATTGATGGATGTAAGCCCCGAGGTAGTGGATTCATGTCTTGAGATGGGGCTTATAGATCCTCTATGTTGGAAAAGTTGGCTTGTTAGAAAGGATGGCTCGGGGTTTGTTCTCAATTGGGAGGGATATCTTGTGGTGGTAGAGGAGGTATAGGGAGATTTCGCTGGAGTAAAGCGTTGATCAAGGCCTGGTTTTGTTCAGCCAAGCAGTTGATGCTGTTGGTGAGCTCTGTGAAGTACTAAGGTGGGTTGTTTGGATTGGGAGGATTGGCTTGGGGATCGACGATATTGTATTGAGAAGTCATGGATTTTGTTGTAACCATCCACCTCGATGGAAGGTAAGGAGCTATTATCGGGAACGGGTCTTCGGCAACAATGAGCACAACTGTTAACCAGAATGGCGTTTCCCACAGACGGTGCCAACTGATGATGTTGTTGATCCAATGGAGGGTGAGTCGAGTTGACCTACGCTTCTAACACAGTTTATTAGACTCGGAGCTTGCTGGTGGTACCTACAAAAAGGTCCAACAGGGAATGGGAGTCTCCTAGCGGACCTTCCAACGATCAAATTAGAACAGAAGAGATTGACTGTGTAGAGAGAGAGAGAGAGAGAGAGAGAGAGAGAGAGAGAGAAGAAGGATGAACTTAACCTTTGATGTGTCTTGGAAACCTCCTTATATCCTTTGTCCATCATTTCTTTGTCCACTCCGACCTGTTGTGTTGGCCGAAAATCTATACTCTAGCATGCATTGTTCTCGATGAGGCTGCCTATTCCGACGTGAAGAGGTTGTCGCATTTAATCCTGTAGGAGCTTCATTAATGGCTGATGTGTGGTGTAATAACTCTGCAGAACCTTTGTCTGCTTACGTGGCTGGTTCCCTACTTGACAAGTGTTTAGATGCCATTGGTTCTTGGTTCAACATTGGGTTCTCGAGGGTGCTGGGCTTTGGTACTTAAATCGTGAATTAGGCTTTAAGTCGTGGCCAAAACCTTTTGTGGGTCCACCGATGTCAAGAAATAATAGCAACTTGGTCCCAGGCATCTACTAATAAATTAGTGTATGCATGAAATATTTATCAATGGCTCACTTATATTGTAAGAATGATAATAGAATATTTCTAAATTTTGAGCATTCCTCAAACACAAAATGTATTTTAAAAGTCTCACAAATTTTTCATTATTAAAATCAAGGACAAATACATGAAATTTTGTTCACTCGGAATTTATATGTAAATAATGAAATTTTGTTCACAAATTTTTCATTATTAAAATCAAGGACAAATACATGAAATTTTGTTCACTCAGAATTTATATGTAAATATTTATCGATGGCTCACTTATATTGTAAGAATGATAATAGAATATTTATGAATTTTGAGCATTCCTCAAACACAAAATATATTTTAAAAGTTTCACAAATTTTCCATTATTAAAATCAAGGACAAATACATGAAATTTTGTTCACTCGAAATTTATATGTAAATAAGTCCAATTAATAAAATCTACGAGTAATTATCCCTATTTATACAATGAATTTCGGAGGATAACATTGAGGAGAGTCTATATTAATTGGTTGGGTTTGGTGGGGAGGTTGAGAGTCACTTGTCAACTTTTTAATTTCTTACTCTATTTTCGATGTCTTTCTCTACTCATGCACCTAAGAAAAAATCTGATAAATTATGTAAATCTTGTATACTTTGTGATTGATTTTCTTTTTATTATAAATTACATTAATTTATTCTAAAATTTGAAATTAGGAAATCACAATGAAGGTCCTCAAGATCCAAACCCATGACAACTTAGCTTTGATACTACTTTGTCAAACCGATTTCCACCACTCTCCTAAAACTAGTTGGTTGTTAGGAAAGACTTCATTTTGTCTTTTATGATATTTGACATCATTCCTCCTTGGCTTATTTTTAGAATAGTCACAAGGAGCGACATGTGTACCAACACAAGTCTTAACATCTTATATACATATACACATAGCTAGTTTCACATAGTTGTCAAGCACCTTTATCACCTACACATATAGGGAAGAGTGAGCGAATGCCCAATGAATAATAATAGATCAAAGCTACTGCAAACAAGGATATCGCATTTCATATAATGATAGCTAAACAAAAGCTTAAAAGCTTGACTATATGGGTGTTTTCTAATGCTAGTTTTAAGGAGTACTATATGATTAAGTGCCTAGTTTTGGAGATCACTAGACTGATAAGTTTGTTCAATATATAGACATAGCTAATAGTGATTGATCTTTCAAAATAAGAAGTAAATAGTAGTGTACTTAAAAGTTTATGATTCTAGCATAGTAATGTTAGATTCATTTGGTATTATGGCTTAGGTGTAAGCTGTATCACACTAAAGCAATCTCTTCATATTAAATGGCTTACACCGCAAGTGGTAGAGAGGTGTCCACATATTCCTTGGGGTCCAATTTTGAATAACCACTCGTAGAGGGTGGGTCGTTGGTTAGGTAAGCAAGCAGTGAGCTAAAATCAAAGCCATTGCAGGTTTATAATCCATCGATATCATCTATGTTTACTATAGATGAGAAAGTGGGCAATCTGGAATTGAGGGTATAACTCTAAGATCATGAGTTTCTGTTATCTTTACAATTTGTTTCATAGTTGGTTTGGCATAGAGCAGAGGATGAGTACAAACAACCGCGAGCAAAATATATTTTTCCATTACTTTTGGTTTTGCCATGTGAGGCATACCTTTCAATGACTTCAAGCGTTCGCCTTTTCCTCAATAGTGACCAAGCCCAATCTGTCAAAAGAAAACGTTGCCCATTTTGAATTGGTGCAACTACTTGTTTACCATTTAGAAGTTCAGGCAAAACTATTCCACATGCTTCTCTTTGTTAATTGACCATACAAAGCATACTTGGGTGCTACATAACCAAGGATCCCTGCCACTTTAGTACTCAAAGGGGATAACCCATCTGGGGTAAATTTTGCCAATCCAAAATCTATGAATTTTGGCTCAAATGCTTTTTGTTTTTGTTGTGGGAATTGAAAAATAATTTCTCTAAAACAATTTTGCGAAATAATAATATTAAATAAAATAGATTTTGAAAATATGTTTTATATAGTTTGATAAAACTACATATATATATATATATATATATCAGAATACTGAAGAAGAAGGTTAAGAAAATAGCATGTGTAATTATGAGAGGCACTTCAAAGACGCTGTTCTAAAGTTGTTATGCGCTCCCTTCGTGTAGGTTCTAATGATCACAAACGAATCCAAAATACAACCCAAAACTCACAAAGATCTGACATAATGCACAGTTGCACTAGATAGATTTGCCATGTCTATATTAATTGCCCAGAAATAAAGAATATAGAAAACACAGTAAATAAGAGAGAGAGAGAGAGAGAGAGAGAGAGAGAGTATATTGTATATGTATATTTTGCCCGAGTTAGAATCCTGTATATAAAGACTCTTTGATGTCTATTGGGAATAGACACACTTTTTGCTTTTGAAATCAAATATTTGTTTAAAATTCAAACAATTATGACTATTAAAAGAAATACATAAATAAATAAATACAAATAATATAATAAATAATAAATAAATACAAATAAAGTTTTGAAACTTTTAGAAAATCTCCAACAATCCCCACAAGATTTAAAACTTTGTAAAACATCAAAAAAATAAAGAAATAAACCAAACCAAACCAAGCCATAAGTCCCCACTTAGTGTTAATAGTTTTATTATGAAAGAATCTTAGTGAACCAGGTTTTGAACTGAATCCCTTTTATTAAAATTCAACATGCCACACATCTGGTATGATACATAATTGTGGCAGGGGTTGGCACCATTAGTAGCCATGTGCTCAATCTTGATTCTCAAGAGAGTTTGAGAAAACGGCCCTATTTCCACGGTGACGGCTTCACAACGCTCTCACTTAGGTGCATCCTCCAAAGATAGAAGTGACGGATGTCTATCTTGCGAGAGTATGCCCGCCTTGGATTCATTTAGAGTAAGTACTCTTCCTTAACCATCACATTTATATCAACACTGATATCTTAGGGATGAACAAGAGAACATAAATAATAAATAATAAAAGTCTCCTTATTTAAAGTGCTGGAATACAAGTCACGCCATAAGGATTGTTCTTACCCGTTGAACTTCCTTCATGGGATCTTGAATCACAGAAGTCGAGTTACCTCCTTAGTTGACTCCCTATGGGCTTAGACCCATCACCCTCTATAAATCTAAGAATACACTCTTAGATAAACCTTTTGTTAACTGATTAGTAATATTTTTTTTCCCTTCAGATTTCACAAAATTCAAAGACACAACATTTTTATTCTCCAAGCTTTTTATAGATTTGTACCTTACTTGCATATGCCTATTCATCTTTTTATTAGTATGTGATTGTCTCACAAATTCAATTACAGCTCTATTGTCACAATGTATGGAAATAGAAGGTATAGAAATTTTCACAAGTGGAATATAAAGTACATTTTTGATCCACTTATCTTCAACACAAGTAGTATTTAAAGCTACAAGTTCTAATTCTGTTGTACTTCTAAAAATAACGGTTTGTGTTTTAGAACCCAAGATATTGTTGCTCCACCTAACATAAATATATATTCGGTAGTAGACTTAACATCTAGGCTATCTGTTATCCAATTAGCATCGCTATAACCTTTTACCATATTAGGAAAACCACTAAAGCAAAGTGAATAATCTAGAATTCCTCTTAGATATTTAAAACTCTTTCAACAATAATCCAATGATCTTTATTAGGATTATGAGTGTGTCTACTTAATCTCCCAATGACATATGCAATATTAGGTCTAGTCTTATTAGCAATATAGAGAAGTGATCCAAGAATTTGAGAATATCTGAGTTGAGATACAGGTGCATCATTATTTTTCTTTAAATTCATGCTAGGATCAAAAAGGGTTGAAACATGTTTGAGATTGTAATAATCAAACTTTTTTAACATCTTCTCTAGGATTCCAGATTGATTTAATGTAATACCATTGGTTGTTTTCTCTAATTTCATACCCAAAATTATATAAGCTTCTCTTAAATCTTTCATATCAAATTTCGAAGACAAATAAGATTTCACATTTTTAATCATATCGAACTTTGTTCCAAATAATAAGATATCATCAACATATAAACACAAAATAATACATTCTCCATTATCTTCTTTAAAGTATACACATCTATCATGTTCATTGATCTTAAAACCAAATTCTAGAATTACCTTATCAAACTTTTCATGTCACTGTTTAGGAGTTGGCTTAAGTCCATACAAAGATTTAACTAACTTGCAAACTTTTTGTTCTTGTTTTTTAACCACAAAGCCTTCAGGTTGCTCCATATAAATTTTTTTCATCTAAATCTCCATTCAAAAAAGCATTTTTAACGTGCATTTGATGAATTTTTAAATTATAAATGGATGCTAGAGAAATTAAGATTCTAATGGTTGTAATCCTAGAAACAGATGAATATGTGTCTAAAATAATATATTCCTTTCTTTTGTGTAAATTCCTTGGCTACTAATCTTGCCTTATACTTATCTATACTCCCATCATGTTTCAGTTTCTTCTTAAATACCCATTTACACCTGATAGCTTTACTACTAGGAGGTAGATCAACTCCCAGGTATTATTTTTGAAGTATTGATTCAATCTCACTATTAATTGCTTCTTTCCAAAATGTAGCATCTAAGGATGACATAACTTCTATAAAAGTATTTGGTTCTTCTTTAGTTGAAAATGTATAAAAATCATCTCCAAAGTTTTTCTCTATTCTAGTTCTCTTACTCCTTCAAGGTTCTATGTCTAGATGTTCAAAATCATCTCTCAAAGGAATAACGTTGGTACTAGTAATAGATGTTCTATCTACGACTTGATTTGAAATAATAGTTCTATATGGAAAAATATCTTCAAAAAATATAGCTACTTGAGATTCAATTATTATATTATTAGTAATTTCACTTATCTCAGAATTTATTACTAGAAATCTATTAGCACTACTATTTTGAGCATATCTTAAGAAAACGGTATTAACAGTTTTGGGTCCTATTTTCTTACGTTTAGGTTATGGAATTACTACTTTTGCTAGACACCTCTACACTTTCAACATTTTAAGATTAGATACTTGTTCCCCCTTCCGATTTCATAAGGTGTTTTATCATTATCATTCATAATTACTCTAGTTAATATAACACGAGCAGTGAGTATCATTTTCCCTCCACAAGCTCTCTGATAACCCAGAATTAATGAGCATTGCATTTATCAAATCTATTAGAGTTCTATTTTTTCTTTCAGCTATTCCATTAGATTGTGGAAAATAAGGTGGGATTACCTCATGAATAATTACACATTCTACAAAAAAATAAAAAAATAAAAAAAAATAAAAAAAAATAATAATAATACTAAGGGTACTTAGATTATATTCGTCTCTTCTATTAAATCTAAGTTTGTTTCTTAATCTTCTTTTCTAATTGATTTTCTACTTCAACTTTATAAATTATAAATTTACTAAACACTACATCTTTAGTTTTAATTAAATATAAGTTACAAAACCTAGAACAATCATCTATGAAGGTTACAAAATATTTATTTTCTGTTTTAGTTGGTGGTCTATTAAAATCACAAACATCACTATGTATAAGGTCTAGGAGTTGTGAATTTCTTTTTACATATTTATAAGGTTTGTTAAGTTGTTTTGCTTGCACGCATATTTCATATTTGCGTTTGACATCAATAGGTGACTTAGGTACTAATTTTACATCCATCATTTTCTTAATTTTCCTTAAATTCACATGTCCAAGTCTTCCATGCCACAAATCACAAACTTTAATATTCAAAATATTATGAGAGATATTATTAACTTCAAAAGATACATTTAATTTAAATAAACCATCACATACAAAACATTCTCCAATAAAAATATAATTTTTACTTATTATAATTTTATTCGATTCTATTACAACTTTGTAACCTAACTGTGCTAAACACGATTCACTAATAAGATTTCTTCTAATTTCAGGAACATATCGCACATCTTTCAAAGTTAATAAGATCTTTCGAGAAGTCATTTTAAATCTATATCTCCAATGCCAAGTATTGGTGCGACTGATCCATTCCATAAAGTTACACATCTTCCACTTGATTTTTGGAAAGTTTTAAAATAACTACAATCAAAACACACATGTATATTAGCCCCAAAATGTAACCACCTTGATATTCAAAAGTATAATTAATTTCAAGATTATACTTAAAAGATGGTCTGGCAATTTCTTCTTTCTCCAAAATCATATTCACTTGAGCATTGTGACCTTTAGTATTTTGCTTGTTGTTGAACCTTGGTTTATACTTCTCACTCTTCTTAAAAAAAAAAAACAATCCTTAGCATAATGATTGGCTCTTCCACACATATAGCACAACCTTTTGCCACTCCCTTGTCCCTTAAAATTATTAGTATTGGCTTGGTAGTTGTTATGATGGTGTTTCCCATTTTGACCTCTAGGTTTAAACTTAAGGTTGTTCTTAAAATTTTTACCTTTATGTCAAAAATTATTCGTATTGTTGGAACTATTCTTATTTCCATTATCCACCAAATTTACCTTAGGAGTTTTCTCTTTTTCAGTCTCTAGATTTGATTTATGTTTTTCTTCCACCCTAATTTATTATTTTATTTTATTATGTTATTTGTATTTATTTATGTGTTTTAACAGTCATAATTATTTGAATTTTAAACAAGTACTTGATTTCAAAAGCAAAGAGTGTGTCTGTTCCCAACAGACATCAAAGAGTCTTTATATACAGGACTCTAACTTAGGCAAAATATACACATACAACCGAGAGGGTAATTTATATGTAAATTGGGCCGAGCTGGGTAATGGGCCGTTGAGGGCCACAGTAGGAAGGGCTGAGTAACAAGGCCTTCAAGTTTGCCCGGTCCAAGAAAGCCTTGAAAATAGTCCGGTCCGGAAGAGCCTTGAAGTTAGCCCAGTCTAAGAGAGCTTGGTAGTTAGCTCGGTCACCCTGCTCTAAATTAGCTCGATCATGGCATATTGTGGTTAGCTCGGTCAAAACCTTGCTATTTGTTAGCTCGGTCTAAGCACGCCATTGTAGACGCGCCCGTGGGCTTCATTCTACAGTTCAGACTCCCTTTTGTGTGTGTTGCGGTTCTAAATCTGAACCAAAGAGTCCAAATCCGGCAAATCGTTTTGAAGAAAAACAGATTTTTGAAAAGTAGTGCCAAACATGGACTGCTTTGCCAGATTACAGAGTCGCCACCTAAATATTTTTTAATGGGAAATTTAGGAAACCCTGACTCGGTGCCGAAGGCCACGTGTCCGTCATCACCAAAGTGGTCTTGGCTCGGGAGCTTGGGTACGATCGGGGAAGGTCAGCTATGAGCACCCCCTTTCGCCCGGTCCGAAGACCGACCTCTATTGACCGTGATATCCGTTTTTGAAAACGTTATGTGTTCTTATTCCGATTATTAACCTAGAATTACTTATGTTATGCGCACAGCAAACAAGTATAGACTAGATTACCTAATTTGGAAATACACATTGCATCTCCGTTTGTTTTGGAAAACAGTTTGAAATTGCTACTCGCAAGTAGGCTAAAACACGAATTTCAACGAGTTTTTCCAACTCAAACAATCCAACCGCCACCTACAGGCATTCAAACAGTTTATTTCACATAAGCACTTAGCCGCATGGTAAGCATACTGTCATGTTAACATTCACACGCATGTGAGATGCTAAAGCGTAAAAACTTACCTAGTACTCCGTGCCAAAACAAGAAACTTATCAGAAATCCATGTATGGACCTAAACATACTGAAATGTCTAATGCAACACATGCAAAGATGTAATCTAGGCAGGCTTGGCTATCCTAGGCATGGCATGTGAAATGCTACAACTATCACGTATTCAATTTGGAAATTGAAATACAATGCGATTAGCGTGATGTGCCAAGCGATGTATGTCAACAAATGCATGGATGCGCGCATGCATTGCATAAGATATGCTAATTTTAACGTGCCCTAATCTACCATCATAAGCAGGTAAATAAAAGGGAAGAAAGAAATGGGGGTTGGAAGACATACATGCCACTCACCCACACTTATTACAAATATGCCCTCACACGGAGGGACCCAAAAGAAATATACAGTCCCAAATAGTGGTCCAAATCTGAGAATAAATTAATTATTACGAAATTTCTAATTATCGAATTAATATTAATCATAAAATAAAGGGCCCATACGCCTCGAGATCTTGTGAATGATGCATGCTCGAGTCCGACTTGCCCGGAAAGCCCACACCGCACCACTGCTGCCTCTGTTTCCACTGCCCTGCCTTTCTGAAAAAATTCCAAAGTCCCAGAACATCTCCTAAATGAACTTCAGTACACCACCGGCCAGAGGGAATGACCACCGATTGCTTACATTGACCATCGGCTGATCTGGAGGCTATCGGTTGAGAATATAGTGCCGGTCGGCACATTAAAGTCGGCGTAAAGCTCTGAGGGAGACGGTTTAAGAACAGACCAGCAATGCATGGCATGGGTTTTCAGGCATATGTAAGCATGGCCAATGCCTCCTATCATTCTTGGAGACTCAAGGAGGCATGACTCTTGGTTCTTGGGCCATCAATTACGCATCTTGATGCATGATGGCCTAAGGAACCAAGGTTGCATTTTAATGGTAATGCATGCAAACAAACAAATGAAATCCAAGGCCTTATCATGTGTTAGTCAAAGGTCTTGGTGACCAAGAATTGAGACGAGTTGCACCACTTGAAGTGTGAACTCCTCTCAACCCTATGCTTGGCTTGACAATACCCAAGCCGAGCCATGGAATGCATGTATGCAACATTGCTCAAATGATGCAACAATGGGACTAAGATGCAAGGCATACCAAGTGTCATGCAACTATCACAATAGGCATGCAAAATGCTAGAGCATGCAAGGTATAAGTGGCATGCAAACATGGGCCAATCAAGCAATGGGACCAACCTACTACAACACTCGATGAACCAAGCATGCATCAAGCATATAATGAACATACAATGGTGGCCTTAACTTCAATGGGGCAGCCCTCCTACCACCCCAAAGCAGTGTCAAAACAAGCCCTAAATGATTACCAAACTGCTATACAAACATCCAAGGTCATGGGGCTAACCCCAAGGCATCATAAAAAGCATCCTACCACCACTTACACAACCACTCATGGCATGAATCTAACAACCAAAAACAGATTTTTAGTGTGCAAATGACACCCAAATCCCCTCGCATGGCACCCCCAAAATGCATTAATCATGGAAGCATACACAAGGCCTATTCTTAGGCATAAAAGGACACACCTTTAAAGCGTGAAAGAGATGACAAGTACAAACATATTAGCATGGATTAGGGTCTGAAATAGCATGTCAAGTGATCCCAAATCATCTAAATAGACTATCCAATGCATGTACATGGATCACCTACCCAAGGCTTACAAGCCATCATGCAAAACAATCATGTCAAGCATGCTAAATATGACAAAAACAGTGGCCCACAGCCCTTATACATGGCAAAATGATGTTAGTATCTCCATGAAACTAAGCTAAAACATGCGAGAAAACATGGCCTCAAAGCATGGCATATCTCTAGGCATAAGAGAGCATTTCAAAGCAAACATAAGAGGCATGTTAAGGACCATAAAACCAACCTAAAACAGCGGCATAACATGTCATATGAACCACAAATATGCTCTGAAATGAAGCCAAAACCAGCCATGCATACATGCTATTATTTGAGCCCAAAACAAAGGCAAACAAGGGGCCAAGGGGAGAGGGGTGTCCCTCCCCTATATAAGACTTAAGACCATCTTCCTCACCACTTGAAAACCCACTGGTTTTCGTGGTGAAAAACTAAAATGCCAAGTAAACAAGGCCTTACCAAAAAGACACCAAAAGGGCCAAACAAGGCCTAAAGGGGTGAGCCTTTACTCAAACCATAAAATGACCTTAATGAAGGTTCAAGAGCAAGTAAAAACAAGAGTTTTTTATGTTGAACACAAAACCAAAAACACAAAGCAAGACTAGTAGAAAGCTATAGCAAGAATGGGGAATCTAAAGTAATGTTCTTACCCTTGAAGATCCTTTGAAGAACAGGTGGAGCAGCCCTCCTCTAGTGATCAAAACTAGTCCAAAATCACAACAATCAACCTCCCAAGTCTCTCAATCTCGAGCTAAGGTGTAATAGTGTGTGTAATGGTGCAAAAATGAGGTAAAACTACACTTTTAGGCCCAAAAACACACGCAAGAGAGAGAGAGAGAGAGAGAGAGAGAGAGTGTAAGCTCTGGTTTTTAGTCTCTCAAATGGCTAACCCTTTAAACCCCTTGAGCCAAGAGAAGAGAGTCTTCTCTTATAGACAACAAAGCTTACAAGCTAAGTCAATCCAAAGGCTCATCCCTCCATACACGTGTATGGGCCGGAAACAAGCGCTACAAAGGCATGCGAAAATATCTCCAAAAATAGCTGTAAAGTGATCGGCAGGGCAAAATGGTCATTTTGCCAAAAATAGTGCCGACCGGCACAAAATAGTGCCGACCGGCACAATATAGTGCCAATGGCAACACCATCTAGCCGGTGGCCTCTAGCCACTGCTGGTGGTGTATGAGGATGTCTCAGAAGGCATTCCCTGCTCCTCCAAGGCAAAGCACAAGTGTTTGGTGCAAAACCAGACACAAAACGGTCAAGTTCGGAGGTTCTGAGGCAAGGCACGTAGCCGAGGACTCCGGGAACTCCAAACGAACATGAATCATGGATTACCACCGAGTGTTCAAGCGGTGACGTCCAGGTCTTGAGGATGGTCAAAAATGGGGTGTCTACAGTTGCCCCTCTTTGACAGAACTCGAAAGTCATAACAATAACAGGAGTGAATGTCAAAGCCTAGAGACGACCCATTTTTGACAAGGCCGAAGACTTGGACAAACATACAAAGCGCAAATGGTTGAACTCGCAAGCTGCCTACGTATCCCTTGAGGAATCAAACCAGCGTAGTTCATGCACGGGCATACAAGCCGCAGATAAGGTATGCGCCCGAAGGCAGGGGCAAAATGCAAGATAATGCAAGATGCCAAGCATAACTTATGATCATGCAAAGAAAGCTGTAATGAAGCACACATGCGACAGTTATAAGCTAGCATGCACCAAACTACACCACGATGCAGAAAGGATGTAAGAGAATTATGCAATTCTCAAAACGTCTCAGCGGAGGATACAATACTGTCTTGGCTCGTCGGTTCTTGACCTCAAATGAGCCGAACATACAATATCGTGCCTGCAAAGAAAGCAATCTTAACAGGTACAATATTGTTTGCAATATGCATGACAATGCGAAATGAATGCAAAATGATATGCAATATATACAAAACTAAGTGTAAATAATGAGAAGGAAAATGCAATGCAATTGAAACTATGCAAACTACATGCAAAGCAGTTGAATCATGATTCAATCACGAGCGGTTTGAAACCACACAAATGTCAAGTAGATTGATGGAAGTAACGAGTCCGTCTACCATAGAACGATGTTTGAACTATGAGTGATGTAGACGGACACAAGAACAAGTATTAGGTGGATTGACATAAGTGGGGTGACGACTCGCTGAGGAAAGAACAATGATCCTAATGCAGGATGCAACAATTACACTACAATGTAATATCTACAATGGATATGGCGTGTAGCCAAACCGTATTTTGCCTAGGAAAGGCATGCACACGTACAAACCATGTCTAACACAGAAAAGGTGCCGCAACCTCAAACCAAGTTCATCAAGGAATAGGCGCGATACACATGCAGAATTGCGCTTTGACATGAAAAGTATGGGCATATACCAGACCAAGCTCAACAAGGAAAGGCGCAAGCCATAGGTGGAAGGGATGCAATGGATGCATGCAAGCTACAATGCAATATATTCAATATGCAATGGAATGGATATTTATAAAGGATACATGACATATGCACTATATTACAATGAAATGCATGACATATGCATGGTTTTTTGTTGTTTTAAAATGCATGACATATGCAGTATTTACAAATGATGCATGTTGTTTTTGTTGTTTTTTGAAACGCATGACACATGCAAATGATGCGATGCCTATGATTGCGATTTTCCCTATCTTACCAAGAGGGCGATACACTAGGTTGGTTCAGTATCCAGAATTGAGGCGTAAACACGCCGCCTCAACCTATGGGGCTTCCATACGGATTTCAAGCCGAGGGTACACCCCCTGGGTATTTAAACCAGACTTTAGTCTCGGAAATCCCGAACCTTTGTGTTCTAGGCATAAGCCGTTCGAACTCTAGTTTTCACCGTCCCAGTTGGTCTCCTAGGAACTCACATAAACACGCAGACGGTGGCTTTACGGACCACCGAAAGTCGTTCGGGCACGACAAACACCAAAGGAATTGCACCTTCAAAGGATTTAAGGTCTTTTAGACCGGGATGCAAAATATATGCATGACAATGCATGTTTTCTTTTTACTTTGAAATGCACATGATGCATGATGTTTTGGAAATGCGTGCAACGCGCGACTTTTGAATGCATGCCAAATGCAATGAGGTGCACATCTTGATGTACAGAAGGTCTCGCACCTCCCGAGGATTTAAGGTCTCCTAGACCGTACGTGTTTAAGGTCTCGCTAGACCATGGGGCAATGCATGATTTGAGATGCGGTGCACCAGACAGTGCGATGTGTGAGATTTGCGCGATGCGATGCATGCCAAATGCAATGAGACGCGCAAAATAGCGCGATGCGTTAGACAACGCAAGTGCACAGGAAAGTGCGATACGATGCATGCCAAATGCGATGAGGTGCACACTTTAATGCACCGAAGGTCTTGCACCTCCCGAGGATTTAGGGTCTCCTAGACCGCGCACATATGGTGAAGGTTTCGCACCCTCCAAGGATTTAAGGTCTCCTAGATCGTGCGTGTTTAAGGTCCCGCCAGACCCGGGTGGCAACTGATGAGGTGCGCGAAATAGCGCGATGGAATGCATGCCAAATGCAATGAGGTGCACCTTAATGCACCGAAGGTCTTGCACCTCCCGAGGATTTAAGGTCTCCTAGACCGTGCACACGGTGAAGGTTTCGCACCTTCCAAGGATTTAAGATCTCCTAGACCGTGCGTGTTTAAGGTCTCGCCAGACCCGGGTGGCAACTGATGAGGTGCGCGAAATAGCGCGATGGAATGCATGCCAAATGCAATGAGGTGCACCTTAATGCACCGAAGGTCTTGCACCTCCCGAGGATTTAAGGTCTCCTAGACCGTGCACACGGTGAAGGTTTCGCACCCTCCAAGGATTTAAGGTCTCCTAGGCAGGTGCGTGTTTAAGGTCTCGCCCGGGAGGCAACAATTACACAATACTTCAAGTGAATGTGATGCAAATGAGAATGAAGTACAATGAGGTATGCGCGTGCCTCAAAAGATGGAAAATGGAGTGCAATGAGGTGCAGCGTGCCTCAAAAGATGCAAGACAATGCAAGAGGGCGCCAAAAGCGGCGCGCGCATAAAATAGTGCGAATGAAATGTAATGCACAAGATAGTCTTAGCGCAAAAATAAGCGGCAGCGTTAGACAACGCGAGTGCAAGCAGTCTTGCGATTTGAATGCATGCCAAATGCAATATGATCGCATAAGATAAGCGCGTCGTTGAACAGCGAGTGCACAAAACAGTGCAATTGAATGCATGCCAAATGCAATATGATGATGCGCAAGATAGCGTGATGCGACGTATCGGACAATGTGATGGATGTATGCAACGCACCCGGGGCAACTTTTGAATCTTGTAAAAGACCAAAGGATACAATCTTTGCTTGAATTTGAGTGCCACGCACAGAAGACACGGTCCGAGGTCAAAACGGAGGCCGGTTGAGCATTGGGGATGCACTTTCTTGCATTTTCTTGAGCTATGAAGACCCAAAACTACCCACATGGCCTAAACAAGGCTGTGGGAACATCACCGGCTGGACTAGGTGGCCACCGGCTGGCCACCGGCTAAAGAAAAGTTCCACCGGCACAATATTGTGCCGACTGGCACAAAATAGTGCCGACCGGCCAAAAATTACTGAATCGGGGCAGTTTCGACATTTTGCCTCGGGTTTTATAAAATAGGGCTTGAAACCCTATTTCCTCACTCCCCCACCGCTGAAAACCATCCCCCTATCTCTCTAGAGCATTTTCTCTTCCTCTTTTCTCCGTTTTCTTTGCGTTCTAAGCCCATTTCGTCGTTCGATTCGCGATTTCCATCGTGTTTCGCACATTTTGAACCGAACAAAACTTTGTTTCGGTGCCTCTTTTGCTATTTCCGCTTTTCCGGGACTTGTTCCCCTCGATTTCCTCTTTATTCCCGTGCCTTTCCATCTCCCGGCCTTCTCGGTCATTTTCGGCCCGCTCGGGGTTGACTTTTCGGTTGACCCTTCACATTCCGAGCCTATTTTCATTCCTCGACCATTTTTCCCACCATTCTTGATATGGCCGACGACATTCCACGCGGCGGGACTCCCTTGGATCACGAGATGGATCCCGAGGTCGAGCTCCTCCCGTTGAGCGAGCGTCCTTTCGACCCGGTGACGTACCGCCCAGCGATTCATGTGCTACCACCGGATGGACTCCGCCATTTTCGTGGCTTAGACCGAAACCTTTGGACGGAGCTTCTCCTCTGAGCCGACCACTCACCTATCCTTTGGCGCTTCCGAGGTAACATCTTTTCTCTGCTTCACTTTACGCAATGTAGAAGCTGTTTAGCGCCATAGCTAAATCGTTCTTTAATCGCTTAGCTCGATATCTTTGAGGTATAGTTGATCGCAATCATGTTTACCAGCGATATCTGTTTAAAGCGGACACATGCACACTTGCACTAGTGTCAATCAACCAAACACATGGAACACACCGTACTTCACGGCAAACTTACCGTCGTACAACACTTATTCGAATCTGAAAACATATTGTATGCTGTATTTAAACTGAACCACACACAACACGTTGACGCATCATACGTTGTAGTTCACCTACTGGCACCCTATAACCCGATATCTGCTTGAATCTGAAAAATGTGCACACATGCACCATATCTGTATGCTGACTCTCACAAACACACTGACACATCACAGGCCGTAGTACACTGAAATCTGATATCTGCTTGGATCTGAAAAATTTGCACGCATGCTAGATTTGTATCGACTTTAACATGTTTCCTCAAAACTGTACATCTCATATTGCTTTGCAACTTATTTGTTTGAAAACAGGGAGATTCCCATACCATCCGCGGGTATGGGAATGTCGCGGCTCGAGATTGGTACTTGGAGCTTCAAAGGCGGTTCGGCGATCGTGGGCGATCACGGGCGATTCTTCTGCGAGTCCGACTCGACTTGCTGCGAGCCTCTTCTAGCTGCCCTGGCAAAGAGGTGGTGGGACACCACCGACTCGATCCACCTATCGGCTGCGGGAGACATGACGATGACTCCCTACGACTTCTCGGTGCTCACCGGCATCGGGGTAGGGGGTGATCCGATCCCCTTCGACACCGACATGGATGAGTGGACCGCCGCTCAGATCTTCTTACTTGGCGTGACTCCGCCTCTTGCGCGTCCAGGTTTCGTCCGCTACTCCTGGTTCAAGGTGCGATTCGAGTGACCTCTTCTTGTTGTGACTCGATGACTCGAGGCCGTGGAAGCGATCTGCGGCTTCGATGTTTTTGCTAGGGGCGACCCTCTTCGCCCGACGGGCGAACACGTGCCTCTCTGCCTACTCGGCATAGCTGGTGGACGTCCGAGATATCTTGCGTTTTGATTGGGGTGGCGGCTCGCCACTCTTCTGGTACATGAGCTCGGTCTCCGTGGTAGCGGCGATTGCTCGGAGGCTCTTGGCGAGCTTAGAATACGCCTTCTCCTCGCTTTACATTTATGTTACGTACTTTTCGTATGCACTGCACTGCACACTGCTTGTATCTTTACACTCGCTATCAATACACCTGCACAACACACTGCAGCCTGCTATTTTCTCGCTTTATTACGTATTTTGCTTTATCGATAAATGTTCGACATCATCATGCGGTTGTGGGTTTACGCCTACTTCCCTAGGCTCGCTCACATGCGATCACGAGACCCTCTGGTCATCCCGTTCTCACGCCGCTTGACGGGGAGGTGCACGGAGGTCATGGAGACATTCACTTTCTTCCGCCGTTACTTGACACCATCACCCTGTCGAGGTATGTTTTATTGCATTTCGTTTAAGCTTCACTTTTCCTTTGTATATTTGCAAGACGATGGGTAACAAAGCGTATTTCAATTTGATCACCTGGCAGTCGTGGGCTCCTCTGCCAGCGATGGTGCGAGATCGGTTTGCCGGCGCCGTCGAGACCTCGCGTTACAGATTTCTTTGGAGGGCCCGATGCATCGGGCTTAGTACTGGTGGCGCTTCTTGCGCGGCACCAGGTTTACTGAGTAGATAGTCGGTGCATCCTCCGAGCATATGAGGACACCGGCGTTTCACCGTGGCGGATGGCGGACTACACCATCGGTGGGGCGGGCTTTAGAGGCGAGGCGATTACTCAGTCGTCCGGACCTTCATCATCGCGGCGGCGAGTGGTGGTCGCGAGTGAAGAGAGACCTGCGGCGCCCGGTGGGCGAGTAGGAGGAGGCGCCGAGGAGGGCTCGAGTCCGCGGAGGCGAGTCGAGAGGGACGGGAGGCTAGTTGGCTGCTCTACCGCTTCACTTGTCTTCCGGGGTCGGATGGGGCGACCTATCAGATTCCCTTCGCCCCTCTGCTGGCTGATCACGAGTTTGTCGGTATCCCCGACTTACCTCCGGTATGTGTTACTGCATTTCTGTACAGTCATTTCATTTCAGTGTACTTGATATTCCACAGAATATTGATGTATCTGATTCCCTTGCAGGCGTCTTCTGAGTACACCCGGCGGTCACTGGAGATGAATGCCTCCATGGCGGGGATGCTGCAGCGGACCTTTGACTTCCTAGCCTTTTACGGTCTTCTGGTATGTTCTCTCTGTCATAGCTCCAAATCATACCCAAACTGCTTTGCATAATTTGATGCGTATCACAACCTTTGGATGCTGACCCTCCACGGCACTTGATACTTGTATTCATGCGCATTACTGTCTTGATAAAGCGCTCACGGCATTCATAAAGCGCACTCATACTGTGCATTACCTTTGTTTCAGCTGCTCACGCGGCATTCATAAGCGCACTCATACTGCATTCTGCCTTTGTTTCAGCGCTCACGACATTCGCCTGCACTCATACCTTTGTGATACGCCTTTGTTTTAGCGCTCACGGCATTCATACTACGTATTCATATCTTGCGTGCCGATAAACTACTCACGGCATTCATACTCTGTACTCATACACTGCATTCTACATTGATAAACTGTTTCATACATACTGATGCATTTGCCTTTCATGTTTTTTAGCCTCCCTTCCCACTTCCTCCGGCGGGTGGCGTCGCTTCATCTGGACCTCCCGTGTCTACCCGGGATGGCAGGATATTCCCCGCACGAAGGAGGCGTGCTACTGGGGAAGCATTCGCGAGCTCGGTTCGAGCGATGATTACGAGGAGGAGGCGGAGGCATCAGGAGGAGGCGGCTTCGGACTCGAGCAGTGACACTTCGGTGATGCTCTGGACTTACGCCGGGGAAGAGGCGAGACAGATCCCGGCGAGGCCATTGATGACACTGATGACCCAGACTTTTGCTGTTTTTCTTATTTCTTTTCTTGTATTTTTCTCTTTTGTTGGTAGATAGATTATTTTGTACTGCCGCAGGCAGGTTTTTGTTTTCCTCAAGATTTGTACTTGAAAAAGATTATATGAAACAAACCTTTTGCCTAAAAAGAGTGTTATATCTATACATCTCGTGGTTTGCACTGCATTGCATCATATTACACCTCAAATGTAAATGATATTGATCTGTTGTCTGAAACTTGAGCAATTATACTGTGGTAATCAGATAGTCACCCAATTAATCAGCAAAACAACTCATACAAATCACTGCTCAATCTGGGTATACAGCCCATACTCTACTGGCGATTGACCTGCATATAGCCCATAACACAGCATTCGGTTCATTCTGCACACAGCAAACCCTGAACAAATAGCCCCAATCTGACAAGACGGATCACAAAGCTGACACGGTTGAGGTTGAAACCCACTCGAATGTCCCAAATTTTCCCTTTCCTTCTCTTGCTTTGCACGGATGTAGAGAATGGCACAGCATTCTAAGCACAAGCAATTACTTTTTGGAAGAGGATGGGTTTTCAACCGGGGTATCGAGCCTACCATAGAATACGACAAGACAGACTCAAACACAGAAATAAAAGGCACACAACCTAACCTAATGAGACATGCTCGGAAAAGACTCAAAGCCAAAACCGAGACCGACAAATCAAAAGACACGACACACAGACATGTTTACAAAAAGACCTCAGATCTTGAGAAGCCAGTTCCTCCGGGTATTATTTCCCACCATTTCTGATTTGTGATACTCGCATCGCTCGGCCCTCAGGCTCGGTTTTTCTCTCAAAAACCCTTTTCTTACTTTTCTCTCATCTTACACCTCTCTATTCTTTATTCTCTCATTTTTCATCCCTCCCCAGGTATGGTTGATGGACAAACGAGAGGTTGTGGGTTCATGCCCAACATTGTTAGCTCACGGCTATTTCTTCTAGTGATGGAGTGCCTCCTTGGCAAGTGCGTTGATAACAAAAGCGGGAGGCGGAACACCCGACTCAACTGTGCCCCTAGTTCGTCATTTTGACCATTTTTCTTTTTGTTTTCTAAAACAGTTTTGATCGAAAATGAGAGTTGGATAAACACACTTATTCGATTTGTGATATGAAAATCATGCGAATCAGGCTGTGAGCACTGAAAATTCTCCTTTTTGGGTCCAAACATGGTCCATTTTGAGAATGAAACAGTTTTCGAGAAAATAAGTCAACCTCAGTGAAAATTTTCAAAAACTATTTTTGCAAACAGTCAATGCTCAAACGAGCGCAGAACTTACCCTCGAGATGCGCAACCTCGGATCAGAGGCAATGGAAAATTGCCCCTGGCTTAAAGGGGGATAAAGGCAACGGAAAGTTGCCCCTAGTTTGGACGGGAACTTAGGGCGACTTGTGGCGATGCATGGCAACGGAAAGTTGCCTCTTGTTTGAATGATGCCGCGGCATTTTTGTGAGCCAGTCCTCGTTGATGACGATCGGATCCTCAGACGCGGAGGAGGCGAAGACGGTTTGAATCAATATATGGACACAGTCACCTGGAAGGTGTTGGTGGTTGGGCTTCAAGAGGAAGTTGGTCACGTAGTTCCAGGTTGCTGCAATCAAGATATTGGATTCGGAGGAGGCAAAAAGTGATCAAAACCATGACATGGACTGAGACGCTATGAAAGCGTTGGGGGCTGGACTTCAGGATGAAGTTGCCTACGTATCCCAAACATGGGAATCAAGCCTTACGTAGTTCTGGTTAAGGTACACTCAGGTATTTTAACCTTTACTGTTTAGGCTCTAATTTTGCCAAGGCACCTGTTGCAGGTTTTCGACCTTGCGAGCTTTGTTTTTCTTCTTTTTTTTTTCTCTTTTCTTTTTCTTTTCTTTTCTTTTTTTTGCTATTCTTTGTACTTTTCTTTTTTTGCTTCTTTTGTATTTTTCTTTTCTTTTTCACTTCTTTTTCATATTTTTCTTTTTTTCTTTTTCTTTGCTCTAACTTTTGCCTGGGCCGCCCTTCCGGGTTTTCGGCCCAGCGAGCCTCTCAAAAGGTAAAAGTGTAGCAAGCCCATGCCAAATGGTTTTGAGATTGAAGCCTCTCCATATCCAGGAGAGCAACTGTTGTATTGACTTGCAGAAGAATTTATCACGGTTGCTTCTCGAGCTTTGCTTAGTGGGATCTGATCTTCCTGATTGGACTTTGATGCCTCTTGCTCGAGGGCTGCTTCAAATTGGGCCACACAGGCATTTCATGGCACTGAATGTTTTGCACAGATTCCGGTTTGCAACAGATAAATCAAATCTCGGTGGGGCGATCTGGTGCACCATCTCAAGCGGTTCCACACAGTCTTGAGGCTAGCATAAAATATTTTGTTTTTGAAAGTTTTTTTTTTTAAGAAAGCGACAAATCGCTCGTATTGAAGATAGTGTGGAACCAGTCTGGATCAGGCCAGGGTCCTTCTCAGTACTCACGCCGACAAGTGTGATTTCATTCATTAAAAGCTTAGCAGGCCTCTCTTTCTCTCAAGACGATCAAAATTTTACAAAACCCGAGGAATTCCTTCCTCTTCATTTTTATCACCGCAGTATTCGAAAAGGGTTTTATGAAAAACTTAGGTCATTACGACGATGTTTATGGCACCGGAGAGTAGGCGAAAAGCACTGTCGTTCCATTCACATCTTCTGGCACGGCTGGCTCAAATAGTAACAAATTCGGCCCATGATAGCCGCAGCTGTTTCATTCAGATTTGCTGACATAACCGACTCCTCGGCAGAAACAAACTCAAAAAGCAAAAACAACTATTTGAAAGACAAAACGGTGTTTGAGGCAACAACCCCGAAATCACCTGGTATGCTACACAAAAAGGACTGACTTATTCTGACAAGACAGACTCTGTAAGCAAAAGACTGACTCAATACAGAGAGACAGACTCAAAACAAAACAAAAGACTGACTCGGTACCCAAGTCAGGATTTACAAAACTAGCATTGGCAGGTGCTCAAAAATGCGTGCCAAACGCCACATCCAAATGTACGCAGAATCGCCAGCGGTTCACCACGATTACATACTTGCAATATCTGTATCCTCGAAATCCAACAACTGAATGGTGACGGACTTTGCTGAGGTAGGCAGGAGGATAACCTCGTTGTCAATCAAGTCTTGTACCTCATGACGGAGGCGGAAGCAATTATCGGTGGCATGGCGATCTGGCGATGGTACGCAGTCTGAGGAAGCATCATGCGTGGTGGGGAGATTCTTCGGGAGGGGCCGAGGCTCCAGGGGTTTAAGGTGTCCCTTCTCAGCAAGGATTTGAAGTGCCTTGGACAATGGCATGTAGAAAGCATGGAAGACCCTGCGCCCCCGAGGCAGGTATTTTGGGGCCTGAGCACTCTTGCTAGATGCACTAGCGAACGGATCGGCGGGTGCGGCCTTGGATTTCTGATCCTTTCCGGATGCAAGGTTGGGAGTGGGAAGAACTGTTTTGGCATGACGGGGCCTATCCCGATTCTCTGATTGACTGGAATTGCCCTCGGGCGGAGTGGGGAAAGCATCCTCCACAGCTTTTGTCGTAACTGCGGATATCTGTTGCTTGTTCATTCCCCCGGCTTTCAAAGCCTCTACTGCCCACAGCAGTTGTTCGATAGGGTCGGCCTCGGCCTTCATCTTGCCTTTGTCTCTGGCCTCAGCCTGATCTAGAATTTGGTTTGATGCGTCGTTGCCATAGTTGGAGGCCATCTCCGGTTGGTTGAGTTCAATTACTATCCGTCCCAATAGAGGGGGCTCCTGGGGTATAAAGCCTCCAGCATATGGTGCGGCTGGTGGCGAAACAGACATTCCATAGGCGAGATCCGCCACGGATCTTTGAAGATCACCTATCATTCCCATTAATTCAAATGTAGTAGGCTCGCGAGCCTGATATAGTTGAGGGGTCCAAATTGGATGTGCGGCAGGCGACCTGGGTGGATGCGGCGTGTCAACAATAGTCTTACTGTGTAGGGTGATTCCTTGATCCAACGCGGCCGTCATGACCACGATCTCTTCTGAATTCTACGTCATGTTCAGTCCTGCCTCAGCAAGGAGAAGACACTAGGCTACGGATCAACTCTCAATTCGGCGAAGCGAAAACAAGCAGCATTTCAGCCCAAACAGATCAAACACGGGGGTAGCCGATCAACTGCACTCTACCACTGATCACTGTTCCCCAGAACCATTGGTCAAAACTGAACTGATACCCGCAGACACCTGGCGATTCTCAACAACAACGTCTGGGTGCCCTCGGGCGGGTACCCAATCTTACTGGCCCGATATGTGTGTTCTGTAGAGATACACTCTAAAAGCACACAACAGGTAAAAGAGAGCCAATACACCCCTATGTTGGGGTAGGGTTTCCCTGTCCTATTTTGTCAGGAGCTAGGGTTTCACTACGCACGCAGCGGTTTCAAACAACCTATATCGGGTAAGCAACCTGTCCTAGTTTGGAATGGTCACTATGGATTCCGAATATGCACTAGGTCGAATGGTCAAAAAGGGTGCCCTGGTAAGACCGGGGTTTGTGTTCCCATACTGGCAGAGCCCGTAACCAGTCAGCCTTATGGACATGCCTTGACAAGACAAGCCTCCAGCAAACCGCTCAGGAATAGCAGATGGCCAACACAGTGTCCTAGGCGCACCAATGCACATGCAATGCAAAGAAACACATAAGTGTAGTCAAAACAAGATATCACGAGTTCGAGTCAAGCTCTCCAAACTTCCAAGCAGAGTCGCCAGAAACTGTAGACGCGCCCGTGGGCTTCATTCTACAGTTCGGACTCCCTTTTGTGTGTGTTGCGGTTCTAAATCTGAACCAAAGAGTCCAAATCCGGCAAATCGTTTTGAAGAAAAACAGATTTTTGAAAAGTAGTGCCAAACATGGACTTTGCGGACATGAGTCGCCACCTAAATATTTTTTAATGGAAAATTTAGGAAACCCTGACTCGGTGCCGAAGGCCACGTGTCCGTCATTACCAAAGTGGTCTTGGCTCGGGAGCTTGGGTACGATCGGGGAAGGTCAGCTATGAGCACCCCCTTTCGCCCGGTCCGAAGACCGGCCTCTACTGACCGTGATATCTGTTTTTGAAAACGTTATGTGTTCTTATTCCGATTATTAACCTAGAATTACTTATGTTATGCGCACAACAAACAAGTATAGACTAGATTACCTAATTTGGAAATAAACATTGCATCTCCGTTTGTTTTGGAAAACAGTTTGAAATTGCTACTCGCAAGTAGGCTAAAACACGAATTTCAACGAGTTTTTCCAACTCAAACAATCCAACCTCCACCCACAGGCATTCAAACAGTTTATTTCACATAAGTACTTAGCCGCATGGTAAGCATACTGTCATGTTAACATTCACACGCATGCGAGATGCTAAAGCGTAAAAACTTACCTAGTACTCCGTGCCAAAACAAGAAACTTATCAGAAATCCATGTATGGACCTAAACATACTGAAATGTCTAATGCAACACATGCAAAGATGTAATCTAGACAGGCTCGGCTATCCTAGGCATGGCATGTGAAATGCTACAACTATCACGTATTCAATTTGGAAATTGAAATACAATGCAGTTAGCGTGATGTGCCAAGCCTGTCAACAAATGCATGGATGCGCGCATGCATTGCATAAGGTATGCTAATTTTAAACGTGCCCTAATCTACCATCATAAGCAGGTAAATAAAAGGGAAGAAAGAAATGGGGGTTGGAAGACATACATGCCACTCACCCACACTTATTACAAATATGCCCTCACACGGAGGGACCCAAAAGAAATATACAGTCCCAAATAGTACAGTCCAAATACAGAATAAATTAATTATTACAGAAATTTCTAATTATCGAATTAATATTAATCATAAAATAAAGGGCTGACCACGCCTCAGATCTTGTGAATGATGCATGCTCGAGTCCGACTTTACTGAAAGCCCACACCGCACCTTCGCCTCTTCCTTTCCACCGCCTTTTCGAAAAAATTCCAAAGTCCCAGAACATCTCCCAAATGAACTTCAGTACACCACCGGCCAGAGGGAATGACCATCGATTGCTTACATTGACCATCGGCTGATCTGGAGGCTATCGGCTGAGAATATAGTGCCGGTCGGCACATTAAGCTGCCGGCGTAAAAGCTCTGCGAGGGGATAGGTTTGACGGAAGCAGACAGAACCCGGCAATGCATGGCATGGGTTTTCAGGCATATGTAAGCATGGCCAATGCCTCCTATCATGCTTGGGGACTCAAGGAGGCATGACTCTTGGTTCTTGGGCCATCAATTACGCATCTTGATGCATGATGGCCTAAGGAACCAAGGTTGCATTTTAATGGTAATGCATGCAAACAAACAAATGAAATCCAAGGCCTTATCATGTGTTAGTCAAAGGTCTTGGTGACCAAGAATTGAGACGAGTTGCACCACTTGAAGTGTGAACTCCTCTCAACCCTATGCTTGGCTTGACAATACCCAAGCCGAGCCATGGAATGCATGTATGCAACATTGCTCAAATGATGCAACAATGGGACTAAGATGCAAGGCATACCAAGTGTCATGCAACTATCACAATAGGCATGCAAAATGCTAGAGCATGCAAGGTATAAGTGGCATGCAAACATGGGCCAATCAAGCAATGGGACCAACCTACTACAACACTCGATGAACCAAGCATGCATCAAGCATATAATGAACATACAATGGTGGCCTTAACTTCAATGGGGCAGCCCTCAAACCACCCCAAAACAGTGGCAAAACAAGCCCTAAATGATGACCAAAATGCTATACAAACATGCAAGTTCATGGGCCTAAACCTAAGGCACCAAAAAGAGCATCTTACTACCACTTACACAACCACTCATGGCATGAATCTAACAACCAAAAACAGATTTTTAGTGTGCAAAATGACACCCAAATCCCCTCGCATGGCACCCCCAAAATGCATTAATCATGGAAGCATACACAAGGCCTATTCTTAGGCATAAAAGGACACACCTTTAAAGCGTGAAAGAGATGACAAGTACAAACATATTAGCATGGATTAGGGTCTGAAATAGCATGTCAAGTGATCCCAAATCATCTAAATAGACTATCCAATGCATGTACATGGATCACCTACCCAAGGCTTACAAGCCATCATGCAAAACAATCATGTCAAGCATGCTAAATATGACAAAAACAGTGGCCCACAGCCCTTATACATGGCAAAATGATGTTAGTATCTCCATGAAACTAAGCTAAAACATGCGAGAAAACATGGCCTCAAAGCATGGCATATCTCTAGGCATAAGAGAGCATTTCAAAGCAAACATAAGAGGCATGTTAAGGACCATAAAACCAACCTAAAACAGCGGCATAACATGTCATATGAACCACAAATATGCTCTGAAATGAAGCCAAAACCAGCCATGCATACATGCTATTATTTGAGCCCAAAACAAAGGCAAACAAGGGGCCAAGGGGAGAGGGGTGTCCCTCCCCTATATAAGACTTAAGACCATCTTCCTCACCACTGAAAACCTGGGTTTTCAGTGGTGAGAAGGCTAAAAATGCCAAGTAAACAAGGCCTTACCAAAAAGACACCAAAAGGGCCAAACAAGGCCTAAAGGGGTGAGCCTTTACTCAAACCATAAAATGACCTTAATGAAGGTTCAAGGGCAAGTAAAAACAAGAGTTTTTTTTGTTGAACACAAAACCAAAAACACAAAGCAAGACTAGTAGAAAGCTAGAGCAAGAATGGGGAATCTAAAGTAATGTTCTTACCCTTGAAGATCCTTTGAAGAACAGGTGGAGCAGCCCTCCTCTAGTGATCAAAACCAGTCCAAAATCACAACAATCAACCTCCCAAGTCTCTCAATCTCGAGCTAAGGTGTAATAGTGTGTGTAATGGTGCAAAAATGAGGTAAAACTACACTTTTAGGCCCAAAAACACACACACAAGAGGAGAGAGAGGGAAAATATAGAGAGAGAGAGAGTGTAAGCTCTGGTTTTTAGTCTCTCAAATGGCTAACCCTTTAAACCCCTTGAGCCAAGAGAAGAGAGTCTTCTCTTATAGACAAGAAAGCTTACAAGCTAAGTCAATCCAAAGGCTCATCCCTCCATACACGTGTATAGAGGGGAAACAAGTGCTACAAAGCTGTCTGAAAATATCTCCAAAAACAGCTGTAAAGTGATCGGCAGGGCAAAATGGTTATTTTGCCAAAAATAGTGCCGACCGGCACAATATAGTGCCGATGGCAACACCATCTAGCCGGTGGCCTCTAGCCACTGCCGGTGGTGTGTGGGGATGTCTCAGAAGGCATTCCCTGCTCCTCCAAGGCAAAGCACAAGTGTTTGGTGCAAAACCCGACACAAAACGGTCAAGTTCAGAGGTTCTGAGGCAAGGCACGTAGCCGAGGACTTCGGGAACTCCAAACAAACACGAATCATGGATTATCACCGAGTGTTCAAGCGGTGACGTCCAGGTCTTGAGGATGGTCAAAAATGGGGTGTCTACAGCCATGATTTGTACAAGAGAAGCCGAGGTAAGAGCAGTGAAAGGAAGAACCGAACTAGCTTTAGTTCGGTCTACTCTGCGGCTTAGCATAGCCATGCTTACCTCAGTCATATAGGAATCCGACCTTGGTAAAACCATTTCACTTGGTTTAAGCAGTGAGGGGGGTGTTGAAGGATAAGCATTATCTTTTAAGAATTTGATTCCTAGGAGGACTCTACTTGGAGGAGTAAGAGTCCTACTAGGATTGTGCCACACGGAACCTATAAAAGCTTACAACATCACCTATGGAGAGGTAACATAACTTTGATTCTCGAATACACAGAGCTTTTTGTCTATTTGTCTATTTGGTTAACTTAGGCATCGGAGAGGTATTCGGCACACACCCGCCGGCTAGCTTACGTTTGTGTTTTCCGGGAGCAAAGCGACGTCGTACGGAGGAGTGTAATCTTGATCAACATGATTATATAAGGACAATATTTCATGCTCGTACAATTGGCGCCGTTTGTGGGAATAAACAGAAAGAACAAACCTCTTAATCAAGTTATCCTCACCAATCGGAAGTAATGGCGCACAACGAAGAGTTGCCACAGTCCGCCATTGACGGACAAACCCTAGAAAGAGGCGGGAGGCGTGAAGGTTTACCTCCTGTCCCTTCCATGGCAGACTTGGAGCCCCAGCGACAGAACCTCCGGAGGGATGCGAGGGGGAGGCGGAACAACAGCCCCTGTCGATCTCAAAGTCCTGAAAGGCAGAGGTGAAGAATCGACCCTCAAGCTCTTGTGGATCGTGTAAAAGAGCAGGATGAACTAATAAGGAAGATGGTGGCGGATATAGAGGCCATGAAACGCCAGATCAAAGGAAAAGGGGTGGCGACAGGAGAGGGACGTAAAGGCAACACGCCCCCTCGCCACTCAGAAGATCGCAGTAGGTATACCACGCCATCACAAGTGGAGAGTAGGAGCCTCAGAATAGGCGACACTCAATCCAGGACTTCCAGAACTCGTCACTCCAGGTCTAAGAGAACGAGATTTGAGAGGTCATACACAAAGGGAAGCACCTATTAGCCCTCGCGCACACACCAGACGTCATCCAGGTAGACGGAGTTACCTAGATCATCTGACTTACGAACTGTGCTAGAAGAAAGGGCACGTTAGAAGGAGGATGCTAGGGCGCGCTACCCACACAGAGTTTCTGCCCTTCAGTGGTTAGCTCCTCGGACGCATGGAAGCGTCGGGGTAGGAATGCCAATACCACGCCCTGCTTACGAACCTACGGATAAAATATTAGCGAGGCTACAGACCTCGCCGTTCGTTCCGGCAATTGAGAACGCGCCCTTACCTTCCGGTTTCCTACAGCCCAAATTCACCACGTATGAGGGGAAGACGGACCCCTACTCGCACTTGAGCCACTTCGCGGAGTTATGGTCAGATAATCGATTTAAACGAGGCTTTGATGTGCATCCTATTCCCATCCAGCCTTGGCAACCTAGGATTAACCTGGTTCGAAAGGCTACCAGAAGGCAGTATCACCTTCTAGGCACAATTAGCAGAGGCATTCGTGACAACGTTCAGGACGAACACCAAAACGCCAGTGGAGCTCAACCAGCTTCTCTCCATTGACATGGGGGACAAGGAGACATTAAGATCCTACAATAGTCGCTACTGGGAGACCTTCAACCAGATTGGGGATTGCCCTACCAATCTTGCCATTCTTGTGATACAAAGAGGTCTTCGGTCGGGGAGCAGTGAGGACTTAATCACCATGACGCCACCCTTCACAATGGAGGCCTTAATGGAGAGGGTACACCAGTACATTCAGGTGGAGGAGGATGTTGCTCGTGCTAAAACAAAGTCTGGTACAACCGCAATACTAGATAAAAAGACCTCGGCAAAAGTCAATATGGTAGAACGTCCAAGCAAAAATAGATGAGACAGGTGGGACAACGAAAAGGACCGAGATAAAAGATGGCTGAGAGTCCGCACTGCCATTACCACGGTATTCAAAAAACCGATCTATCGGATCTAAGTGAGATACGCAATGAACCTTTCGTCAGATGGCCAGCTAAGCTGGGAAAAGCACAAAAAGACTATGACGAAAGATCCCGGTGCACCTTCCATAAGGAAAAGGGGCACTGCACTGAAAAGTGCACAGGCAGCATCTGGAGGAGTTGGTGGCAGCTGGTCATCTGGACAAATACATAGGAGGGACATAGCCAGCCCCCCAAGACCACAACAACCCAAACGGAATGCTAATTGACACCCCACCTCAAGGCGTGATCAATGTAATCCATGGGATATTTGAACCTGAGCGCGTATGCGAGCTCAGGGGCATGATCAAGAAGGCTGAGCACTTGAGGGAGGTACTAAGAACCCAACTTACCATCAAAAAGGGGAGAACAAAAGCCACGAACGTCATATCTTTTTCAGATAGAGACTTGGCAAGGATATACTGTCCTCATAATGATGCACTGGTCGTCACTCTCCGAGTCAAGGATTTTGACGTCAAGCGGATTTTGATTGACCAAGGGAGCTCATGTGAGATAATGTACTACGAAACATTCAAACAATTAAAACTAGAAGACAAAGACTTGGCACCTGCGGTATCTCCCCTGATTAGATTTAACTCAATGCCAGAATGGCCAGTTGGCAAGATAATCCTCCCAATCAGAGTAGGAAGCGTGACGAAACAAGTGGAATTCTAGGTATTGAAAGTCCCTTCCACTTACAACATAAGATCAGTAGCATCATCTTACCATCAAGTAATACGGTTCCCTAACGAAGCCAGAGTAATTGAAGAGGTCTTTGGAGACCAAATTATGTCCAAGCAATAGTTCGTCACAGTAAATAGCAGCCGAGCTGCCAAGGGGTTTGTTCAGATGGTGGAAGAACTAGAGAGCAATGAATTGTTCGCGGATGTTGGCAAAGCCGCTGAACAGAAGGCAGTGGAAGACTTGGTACAGGTAAGAATAGATGAAAAGAACCCGAATAAGTTCTTTTTACTTGGCTCATTTATGTCCAGCACTGAGAGAATAGAGGTCATGGAATTCTTGACCTCTAACATCGAAGTGTTTGCCTGGACGCCGTATGATATGCCTGGCATTGACCCAAGCTTCATCTGTCACCAATTGAACGTTCACCCAACCGCCAGACCAATCATTCAGCACACTCGCAGATCGGCACTCCACGCCGAGATGGTGGCGGAAGAAGTAGAAAACCTGCTAGAAGCAGGAGCTATCAGAGAGGTGCACTACCCCAGATGGATCTCCAATACAGTAGTGGTGCCAAAAAAGAATGGAAAATGGCGTGTCTGCGTGGACTATAAAACAGTTAACAAGGCATGCCCAAAAGACAGCTTTTCTCTACCCCGGATTGACCAACTGGTAGACCTAATGGCGGGACACAACCGACTTAACTTTCTTGATGCGTACAGAGGCTACCATCAGAAAGCTATGTATGAACCAGACTAGGAGGTCACATCTTTTACAACACCAAGAGGACTGTACTGCTACAAGGTCATGCCCTTTGGCCTAAAGAACGCAGGAGCAACATTCCAACGGATGGTCACCAAGATGTTTGAACCATTGTTAGGCAGAACAATGGAGGCTTACATCGACAACATGGTGATCAAGAGCAAGGATAAGAATGACCATCTCAAGGACCTAGGTGAGATCTTTCAAATCCTGAAGAAGCACAAGCTACGCCTCAATGCGTCCAAATGTGCGTTTGGTGTAGGATCTGGCAAATTCTTGGGCTTCTTGGTGACCAACCGAGGTATTGAGGCAGACCCCTCTCAGATCAAAGCAATTCAGGATCTGGAGAGGCCCAACTCAGTGAAAGAAGTGCAGCATCTCATCGGCATGGCAGCTGCACTCAACCGATTCATAAGCCGGTCATCGGACAGATGTCGATCATTTTTTCAAGCATTAAAAGCCAAGTTCGAGTGGGATGAAGAATGCGACCGAGCTCTAGAAAGCTTGAAAGAATATATGTCTTCTCCACCACTGCTTGTAACCCCAATACCTAGAGAAGAACTCTTTCTGTACCTGGCAATTTCGCAGCACGCAATTAGCGCAGTGTTGGTCCGAGCGGAAGGGATCCGATATCTGCCCATCTTTTATATCAGCAAGACATTACTAGGCGCAGAAACAAGGTACTTACCACTGGAAAAACTGGCCTTGGCCTTGATGATGGCCTCAAGGAAGTTGTCGCATTACTTTCACACCCACACCATACTCGTCCTCACAGCTTTTCCATCAAAAGCTTTGTTTGAGAGGGCGAACTTTTCTGGACGAATCTTGAAGTGGGCAGTAGAGTTGGGACAGTTCGACATCAAGTTTCAACCTAGAATCGCAATAAAGGCCCAAGCTTTGGCTGACTTTGTCGCAGAATTCACCCCAGGAAGTCATCATATCTGCCCAGTCGACTTGACTGACATAACCGAACTAGGGTTGGAAGTTGACGCCGGAATAGCGCAACCCTTGGTGCAGGATACCCAGTCAGACCCTAAGGCAGACCAGAGTAAAGTAAGGGAGGAAGAAGCAAACCATGCTACACCAAGTCAAGACTTACCAGCAAATAAAGACTTGGTACAATCAGATAGCGAGGGGCAAACAGCAAGCATGGACATTGAAGAAAACACCAGTAACACTTTTGATCCCAAGGCATCATCTGATCCCTCAACTTGCTAAAAATTGTTCATTGGAGAGATGTGGAAGCTCTTTGTGGATGGAGCGTCTAATAGGCACGGTGCAGGACTAGGCATAGTCCTCATCTCACCAGATGGCCTAGTGGTGGAGCAAGCAGTCAACCTTGGCTTCCCAGCATCAAACAACGAAGCAGAATATGAAGCGCTTTTGGCAGGCTTAAAATCAGCATCCTACATGAAAGCCACCAAGCTAATGGTCTACAGTGACTCACAGCTGGTGGTAAACCAAATTTCAAGTGACTACGAGGCAAAGGATGACAGGATAGCTAAGTACCAGGAGTTTGTTAGAAAAGAGATCAAGAAATTTGAAGTAGTGCGGATAGAGCAGATCGGCAGGGAAGAAAACAGTAGAGCAGACGAACTAGCAGGCTTTGCTTCAATGGAAGATACCTCCATCTCTCATCCATTGTTGATTGACTACCTACCAAGACCAAGCATTGAAGAACCTGAAGTAGAAGAGGTATGTTGCGCCGAACTAGGCCCTTCGTGGATGGATCCCATCATACTGTTCCTAAAAGACGGTATCTTACCGGATGAAAAGAAAGAGGCCAACAAAGTAAGAGCAAAGTCACAACGCTTTTAGCTCTCCCCATCAATGTCACTGTACAAGAAATCCTTCACAGGACCTTACCTAAAGTGTGTCCACCCCAGCAAAGTGGAAGCATTCTTGTTCAAAATACACGAAGGCGTATGCGGAAGCCATCAAGGAGGAAAATCATTAGCTTTCAGAGCCATTTCGCAAGGATATTGGTGGCCTTACATGCAAGTAGATTCAGAGAAGTATGTCAAGAAGTACGAGAAATGTCAGAAGTTTGCACACCAAATACATCAGTCAGCCAGAGAACTCCTACCGTTGACAAGCCCATGGCCCTTTGCAATGTGGGGCTTGGACATAGTAGAACCACTTCCAACGGCACCCGGCAACAGAAAGTTCTTCCTTGCAGCAACAGACTACTTCACAAAGTGGGTAGAAGCAGATGCACTAACATCAATAAAGGAGAAAGATGTGAAGAAGTTCGTCTGGAAGAATATTATCACTCGGTTCGGCATACCAAAAGCTCTAATATCCGACAACAGCACTCAGTTCGATGGCAGAATCTTTAGAGGCTTTTGTGAAGAATACAAGATAGAGTTCTACAATTCTACACCGGCATATCCCCAAGCAAATGGCCAAGCAGAAGCTTCAAACAAGGTTGTCTTATATGGACTGAAGAAAAGGTTAGAGAAAGCAAAAGGCAAATGGGCAGAAGAGCTCCCTCATGTTTTATGGGCTTACCGTACCACACCTCGGCGATCAACTGAAGAAACACCATTCTCTTTTTCTTATGGCATGGAGGCAGTAATCCCATTGGAAGTTGGCCTCCCCATAATTAGAAGCGAAAATTTTGATCCAAACTTGAATGGCGAAGCCATAGCATTAAAGCTCGACCTTACGGAAGAAAGAAGAGAAAGAGCACTAGTTGACATTGCCTCCTACCAACAAGAGTTATCCAGAAAGTATAACAAAACAGTACATCCGAGGCAATTCAAAATCGGTGATTGGGTACTGCGCAAAGTAATGGGAAACACTTTGGTACCTGGAGATGGCAAGTTAGGGCCTAATTGGGAAGGACCATACAAAGTGGTTGGATTAGCAGGAAAATGGGTATACCACTTGGAAAATAAAAACAGCAAAGCCATTTCAAGGCCATGGAACACTGCCAATCTCAAGTTATTTTATTTTTAGCTTTTCTTTCAAATATTTGTAATTTTTTCCTTTCTCAATAAAACAAGCAGTTTCTTTTCAGTATAACTGTTTCCTTTGTAAAAGATTGTTTTAGTGAGTTAGGAAAATTGAAAGCATAGTTGGCCGGAATACCCAACTGTGCACCCCTCCTAAGCCCAAGATAAGGATCCAGGCTGTAGGAAGTTTGGCAAGAAAAACCAAACACTATACTCTAGGTTGGCAGGAAAAACCAACTTAGAGGTTGGCTGGAACAACCAACACCCCTCCTAAGCCAAGGATAAGGATCCAAGCTGCAGGAAGTTTGGCAGGAAAAACCAAACACTATACTCTAGGTTGGCAGGAAAAACCAACTTAGAGGTTGGCTGGAACAACCAACACCCCTCCTAAGCCCAGGATAAGGATCCAGGCTGCAGGAAGTTTGGCAGGAAAAACCAAACACTATACTCTAGGTTGGTAGGAAAAACCAACTTAGAGGTTGGCTCGAAAAATCAACACCCTTCCTAAGCCCAGGATAAGGATCCAGGCTGCAGGAAGTTTGGCAGGAAAAACTGAACACTATACTCTAGGTTGGCAGGAAAAACCAACTTAGAGGTTGGTTGGAAAAACCAACACCCCTCCTAGGCCCAGGATACGGATCCAGGCTACAGGAAGTTTGGCTGGAATAACCAAACACTTTACTTTAGGTTGGCAGGAAAAACCAACCTAGAGGTTGGCTGGACAAAATCAACACTTAATACTCTTCAACCGAGATAAAGATCAAGGCTGAGTTGGCTGGAAAAACTAACACTTAGTACTCTTCAACCGAGATAAGGATCAAGGCTGAAGAGTGGTTGGCTGGAAAAACCAACACTTAGTACTCCTCAGCCGAGATAAAGATCAAGGCTGAAGAGTGGTTGGCTGGAATACCACTTGTTATGATCCTCAGCCAAGGTAAAAGACCTAGACTGAAGAGATTGACAGATAAAACCAAAGATTTCAAGGATTAAAACCGGGATAGGTATCCCGGCTGGAGAATGTTACACATCATTCAGATTACAGTCGGAAAGGTAAAGCAAGCATAGATTAAATCGGGATAAGAGTTAAAACAAAAGAGGCATTCATTCAAAGTTCAAAAGTATACAAGGATGTTACTTCAGCCTGGTTACAATTGTCCAAAAGCAGAAAGAAGAAAATACAGAAATCAAGCAAAAAGGTCATCTATTTCTACGTCAAGTTCAACTCGGAGCCCCGTCTCATTTGGTAGCCCGGTCTCAGCTGGTAGTTCGGCCATCAGATCTTCAACCGGTGGCTCCAACTGAGCTGATTGAACAACAAGTTCATTAACAACCGGGGTATTGTTTGGCTCGGTCTCTTCTTCATCGTCCTCAGCCTAAAGAAATTGTTGTTGAATGGCGGTAGCATACTCCGTCATCGAACCCGGGATAAAATACGGAGGAGGATTGAAGACCTCGGTCTCTGACCCATGACTGAGCCGCCCTCCATCCGCATTTAAAGAATAAGTCTTTTGCCGCCTCACACTACTTAATGTACAAGGCCTCACCTTCTTTGAAACCGAGGTCCTCCATGTCCTTGGCCTTCTTCTCCCACTCCTTTATCTTGGCATTCTTCTTCCCTTCAAGCTTTGCAAGCTCGCGCAGATACTTGTCTTTTACCATGGCCGCGGCCTTTTTCTTCTCCACCTCAGCCGAGTTGACAAGCCCAGTCAGATGAGGCATCTCAGTCTGTAGCTCGGCTATCTGCTTCCTTGACTCCTGTAGCTCGGTTGTTTTGGCATCAACCTTCGCCATGGCCTGTCTTATGGCTTTTCGCAGTTCTAACACTCGCTTGTGAGCGATATGGTTTTTCTGTATGGCTTGCAAGAGGATGGTAAGAAACTTTTTAAAACCGAGCAGAAAGCTGTAAAGATTAAAAAGATGAGCATAGGGACAACTTACCAGCACCATGGACTTTGTGGAAGAACAGATTGCTTTCAGCTCGGTTAGGTAGTCGTGGTGTGACATGTTGGCTGGAAGGCATACGCCTTTGGCAAGATTGAATTCCATTAAGTGGTCTTTTTCAGCGACCACTGAATCAGTGTCCTTGATGGCTCGGTTCTAGAAAGTGATCTTTGGAGCCCACTTGGAGGAGCTAGCTCGGTCCGAACGCTCTGGTTGTGGGCTCGGTAGAGAGCGTGGTGGAGTGGTTTGAGGGACCACGGTTTCATCTTCATTGACGAGGCGTTGCTCGGTTGGGGTAGTCCAGGCACGCTTATTTGGGCGAGATGATGAGGGTTGGCGAGATGGAAGGGCCACCACGGTCTCCTGAGTTTGACTGGTTGGTGGTGCCTCGGTCTGGTTGGTTTTGGTCAGAAGGGCTCGCACGGCTCTTTTCTTGGCCATTTCTTGTTCGACGGTTAGTGGGACGAGATTGATTTGGGGCAAGGATGGGTCTGGTTCAGGAGAGGCTTCCAACAAGAAGCCAGTTACCTTGGTCTTTCGTTTGCCACTGTACCGGTAGGTCGGCTCGAAGTTCAATAGCTCGGTCTAACTTCGGTTTGGATATCGAAGCGCGGCGCAAAGGACGTCCAAGTTGGGGTAGCTGTATTGGGACTTAAGAAAGTTCAAATCTACAAGAAGGAAGACAACAGTCAGTACGATTCAAGATCAGAAAACTGAAGTAAAAGAAAAGCATGGGATTGAGCCGAGGTAATTCTATCGGCTACACCCTTGTTCCAGTTTATTCTGTGGCCAGGAATCTGGGCTTGTTGGTCCTCAAAATTCCCAGATACCCAGAAGAAATCATTGTCGTTCACGTCTTTATCCGGAGTATCCTTTATTATTTTTTCACGCCGACGCCTTATTCGTAAGTAGTAAACCCAGCCATCTTCAGCTGATCCTATGGAGTATTGGTGAAAAAGCTCGGCTAGGCCGAGATTAAGTCCAGCCCGACAGTTTAGCTTGGCTATTCCGTTTATTATACGGTAAGAATTGGTGGAAAGTTGGGTGGGTCAAAGCTTGGTTTGCTTAAGAAATTCACATATAAGGGGCTGTACAGGGAATCGCAGACCGCACTCTACGATGGAAATAATGTTAAAAGGGACAAAACCTTGTTTCCCCCAGGGAACGGTTTTTGGTTCGGCTAGTGAGAGATGGATGTCATCTGGAATTGGTAGTCCTTAGGAAATTCAGCTATGGCCCCTGGTGAGTTTACTAAAAATCTATACTTTCCTATCTGTGGTCTAATTTATGAATAAATTAAGCTGAGTGTTAGCTCGGTCGAAGAATAGTGTTGAGTAGCTCAGTTAAGCGCTCAAAGGAGTGCCTGGGCAACCTAAGTCTGCAAAGTGAAAAACAAAGGTGTTAAGCACATATCGATGGACCATGCTAAAAGAAACAAAGGCAAGATAAAAGAAGTCTTAGCACGGCCACGTGGGATGCTATCATTCTTAGCCCAGTTTGAGCAAGGGACTTTTAGCCTAGTTGAGCATTTGGGGCAGCATTCTTAGTTCGGTTTTGACTAAGAGTTGGTTTAGCCCCAAGTTTTAGCTTGGTTGGTGGTTGAGGCTTTCTAGCGCGGTATTGTGCAGACTCAGTACGGTTCGGTAGCTCGGTTAAAAGAAAAAGAAGGACCCCAACCCAATGAAATTACAAACTTGGCATGAAGTTTTAGTTCGGTTTTGGGGTAGTCAGGCTTACAACTAATACAAACAATATCCTAGTTTGGTTGAGGTGTGATTTTGGATCAAATGCAGTGTTTCTCAGGTTATTCGTAAAATGCAGTGGTTCTATCACAAGCTTTTTTCCAGGAATATGGAAGTAAAAGTAATATTTGTTTTGAAAAAAGATACAAAATACATATGCTATGTATTAAACAAGTGCGAAATCAAGGAAAAGGAAATTAGTTTGAGCAACATACCAGTCTAAGGAGAGGGTGCTGAAGATGAAAATCGTAGCAGCAAAGAACACAGCAAGCACAGGGCTGAGGAGAAATGAAGGCTCGAAGAGAGAGAGAGAAGGAGATGAATAGTGATGTGAATGATTCAAAACAAAAGGTTTGGTTTTGTGAAAAGGGAAGGAAAAAGGCGGGCCTGTTCAAAAATTACGGAGTACGAAGACGGCTGACAGCTGCATTTTGCCAATAACAGTTCACCACGTGTCCATAGGATGGGAATTGATTCAGTTACAGTGACTGAAGAGACGTTTTGACCAGATGAACAGAGTCTAAGGGTTTTAGCACGGTTGAAAGGCTAAAAGCTTTTAGCTCGGCTGGATACAGGTAATCCCTATCATGCTACGCAAATAGAATTAAGGGGCAATTGAGAGGGTAATTTATATGTAAATTGGGCCGAGCTGGGTAATGGGCCGTTGAGGGCTACAGTAGGAAGGGCTGAGTAACAAGGCCTTCAAGTTTGCCCGGTCCAAGAGAGCCTTGAAGATAGTCCGGTCCGTGAGAGCCTTGAAGTTAGCCCGGTCTAAGAGAGCTTGGTAGTTAGCTCGGTCACCCTGCTCTAAATTAGCTCAGTCATGGCGTATTGTGGTTAGCTCGGTCAAAATCTTGCTATTTGTTAGCTCGGTCTAAGCATGCCATGATTTGTACAAGAGAAGCCGAGGTAAGAGCAGTGAAAGGAAGAATCGAACTAGCTTTAGTTCGGTCTACTCTGCAGCTTAGCATAGCCATGCTTACCTCGGTCATATAGGAATCCGACCTTGGTAAAACCATCTCATTTGGTTTAAGCAGTGAGGGAGGTGTTGAAGGATAAGCATTATCTTTCAGGAATTTGATTCCTAGGAGGACTCTACCTGGAGGAGTAAGAGTCCTACTAGGATTGTGCCACACGGAACCTATAAAAGCTCACAACATCACCTATGGAGAGGTAACACAACTTTGATTCTCGAATACACAGAGCTTTTTGTCTATTTGTCTATTTGGCTGACTTAGGCATCGGAGAGGTGAGCACACACCCGCCGGCTAGCTCACGTTTGTGTTTTCAGGGAGCAAAGCGACGTCGTACAGAGGAGCGCAATCTTGATCGACAGGATTATATAAGGACAATATTTCGTGCTCGTACAACAACATATTTTGTTTCTCTCTCTCTCTCTCTCTCCCTCTCTTCTTTGTTGTGTTTTCTATATTCTTTATTTTTGGGCAATCGATACAGACTTAGCAAATCGATTTGGTGCAATTGTGTATTGTGTTATATCCCTATGAGTTTTGGGTTGCATCTCGGAGTCTTTTGTGATCATTAGAATCGGGACGGAGGGAGCACATAACAATTTTAGGACAATGTCTTTGACGTGTCTCTCATAATTACATAGGCTATTTTCTTAACCTTCTCATTCTTTTTCAATATTCTGATATATATATATATATATATAGTTTTATCAAACTGTATAAATTTGATAGATTTTTATTCTTGGCAATCCCGTTTGACAAAACTCCGTTTAGTTGTAACTGTGTTTGATCTTTTATTTCAGTGAGACTATGAGTTTTAGATACGAATCCAACCCGAATTGTGTTTATGTAGAGGAGTTTGTGATCTTAATTCTATCATGTTTGCCACTTCACTGACTATGTCCGGGATCAGGTTGCCCGGTGAGCTCATGGGGGTCGAGGGGCAGCGCCCCTTGGCGGGTTTGGGGCAGCGCCGAGGCGGGGTCAAGGGGAAGCTCCCCCAAAGCAAAAAGCAAAATTATAATCAAAGTTGTTTATCCGCTTGAGCAGCCATTCCTGCGCTTGAGTGGAGATCGCGACCTTTCAAAAGTTTCACTCACCTGCAAAAGTACTGGGATTTGTTTTTTCTAACTTAAGCGGCCATTCCTGCGCTCGAGCGTAGATTTGCTTGAGCGGCCATTATTGCGCTCGAGCGGAGATCGCGGATCTGTTTTCTATAAATATGTGTTTCAATATGATTTTAGGATATAACTTCCAGATCTTGTTCTTGGGTATTAGGGTTTTCATCTGGAGTTTCTTTGTTTGTTTCCTTTGATATCTGTGAGAGTTTAATCATGAATTGAGTGAATTATATCAAAGGGTTTGTTTGTTTTATTTATTCAATACAAAAGAGAGAGTTGTTTTTCGGTGGATTCCGTAGAATTTGAGCCTGGAGCTTTGGTGGATTCTAGAATGGCTCATCGTCGTAGATTCGATATCGACGTTATGGATTCAACGTTGGGCAAGACGGTTCCGAGGTGAAGATCATGGTGCAAGAGGCATATAGGGGTCGGTTTAATTCGGTTGTGGATTCGCTAGGTAATTGAGAGTACACTTGTGTAATTCCTTTTGTCTTCATAGTGGATTGTTTTGTGGCTTTGGCCTGTGGTTTTTTTTATCACAATTGGAGGCGCTCCCATTGTGGTTTTTCCACGTTAAAACTATTGTGTCGATTTGTTTTGATTGTTTGATTGGAATTGTTATTTACTACTTAAATTGATACATAATCACAAATCAATATCTAGGGGATTTCTAGATTTTTCAAAACCTATTTTTAGAATCTATTTTATTTAATATCATTATTCTGCAAAATTGTTTTAGAGAAATTATTTTTCAATTTCTAGTACAATCTAAAGTCATTAATTCTATAACATATTCAATCTTTTCTTTATCTATATTTTATAATTTGGTTTGTTGGTCATGAACAGGTACTGTTAAACTATTTTCTGGAAGTTTTTGTTTTTCCTAGTTAAAATGGCTAATTTAGAAGAAATTGTTAGTGTGAAATTTGAAAAATGTAATGGAATTTTTTTATGAGAACTGGCAAAAACAAACAAAATATTGGTTGACCATGTTGTGTTTTATGTCTGCCATAGAAGATTAGGATTTTGTTGGATCTTGGTTATCACCCAAACAAATTGAATTTCAATGCTATAACATAATCTTTAGATTTTTTTTTCTGACAATATATATGATGTGTATCAGTCAACAACCTCAATTACAAAAGAACTTTAGAAAACCTTAGAGACCGAATATGGAACTGTAGATACTGATATTGATAGGTTCACTGTCTCCAATTTTAATGGATATAAAATGAAAAATAACAAACTTGTAGGAGACCAATTACGTGAATTTCAAAAACTACGTAGAAAAGTAGAAAAGAAAGGAACAACTTTTAGTGAGGAGTTTAAAGTGTCTTATCTCATTGATAAATCACCCCTATCTTTGAATGACTTTGCTAAGTGTCTTAGGCAGAAACAAGGAGATTTGTCATTAAATACAAGTAAAGTTTTGAAACTTTTAGGAAATCTCCAACAGTTTTCACATCTCTATGAATGATGGCAGGTTGTGCCCCGCTGTGTAAATAAGCCAACCTGTTACATAGCTAATTAGGCTTAGCTAGCTAATCTTATCCTTCAATTTGTAATTTATGATTTCTAGATAGTAGTAATAGAATAATAGGGATCGGGTTGTAATCATTTCCTTAGAGATTAGGTTGTTATCACTTTAGCTTTGTTTATCCTAATCCTAGATTCGAGGGGTTCTCTATTTATATTGGAAATAAACACATAATGAAGCAAGCATATTTTTACCAACAAATTTCAGGATGCAAGGGGGTCCATCGAAGAACCCCAACAATATTCATTATTTTTTTATTTTATTTTATTAGCAATACTCTTCTTTTTGCATACAATTAGTAAGCTTTTTTACATTGGTATCAGAGCATCGATCTTGGCATGGCAAAAACAACTCGTGGAGCAAAGCTTGATGAAGTAATGAACAAACTGGAAGGACAAGCCAGTATGATACAGGAAATGATGAAGCAAATGACTATTTTAAACTCAAAGGTGGAGAGTTTCACTACCAGCCAACACTTCGAACAAGGGACCACAGCGACGCCAATTTCAGAACACAGTAGCATGGCCATTACAAGTGGAGAAGGGGATCGAACAATCCACACTCGCATGGCACAGCTGGATTTCCCCCATCTTGATGGGGCTAACCCTTTTGGATAGTTGTATTGTGCAGAATAGTTCTTTGTGCACCAGCAGACCCCAGCTTCACAAAAAACTCTTACTTGTATCTTTTCACTTGGAAAGAAAGGCCCTTCAGTGGTTTCGTTGGATGGAGAAGTCAGGAGCCATCACCAATTGGGAAGAATTCTCTAAAGCCCTCCTAGTATGCTTTGGTCCAATATGAGGATTCAACAGAATTGTTAACTAAGTTGCGACAGTCAACTACAGTAGAGTACTACTAGACCCAATTTAAGGAACCCGCAAACCGAACGGAGGGACTCAATGGGTTCTTTATGATAAGTTGCTTTGCAGGTAGACTCCAGGAAGACATCCGACTAAGTGTGTAGATGCTGAAACCAACCAATTTGCCTGACATTATTGGGTTGGCCCGAATGCAAGAAGAAAAGGTAGCAGCAAGGAAGAAATCTTGTCCTGACCTTGGAAGATTCAACTCGGGTAACTACTCTTCTAGTTCTAGAATTCCTTCTCCTATCATTAAAAAGTTAACTCCTCTAAAAATGAAGGAAAGACGAGAGAAAGGTTTATGCTATAATTGTGATGACAAATTTGTTCCTGGCCACAAGTGTAGAACCCAGAAACTCCTCTTAATGAAAGGGAATTGGCCGGTTGATGGAGAGAGCGATAGCGAACATGACGAGCCAGTAGATCTTGATGGAGTTGATGATCCCTCCCTATCTTCGGAGATCTTTTTGCATGCCATTACAGGAAGCCAATCACCACGGACGATGCGCGTTCAAGGAGAGCTGAATTAGATTCCTATCATAATACTTATACACTCTGGTAGTATACATAATTTTCTTAATACATTCATAACAATGAATGCAGGTTTGGCAATTTAGAAAGATACACAGTTTAAGCTAGCAGTGGCTAATGGAACTCAAGTGCCTTGTTTGGGTAGTTGTTCTGGAGTTAAGATTAAACTGCAAGATATAACTTTAGAAGTGGATTTTTATCTCTTGGACCTAGGTGGTTATGAGGCAGTGTTGGGTGCTCAACGGCTTCAAAAGTTAGGACCTATCACTTGGGATTTCATAGACCTTACAATGCAGTTCACAATGGAAATAAATATTTGCATTCTTAAAGCCATTGAATAAAAGGAGTTTGAAATTCTACAGGACAAAAGGATAAGGAAGCTGTATCCGCAACAAAATTATAGCATTTTCTTGCAAATCTACTCTCTTTCCAAAGTCACAGAAAAATGAGTTAAAGTAGAGAAATCGGGAGCTTGCAAATTGTGTGGGTGATTTTCCAACCACACTGCCAAACAGGTACCCAGCTGGAGAGCACCGGTAGAATAGATTAAGCCCGAACGACCTGCAACAGAAAAAAGAGTCTTGGCGATGGTTCGTCCATCCGGGGGCACTCTGACGATCAAGTCAGTATATCTCTCAAAGATAATCAATAGTACTAAACTCACTGTTCAGAATATAAATTGCGTACCTTCGACCCACGGGGGTGCCTCTCTTTTATAGTTAACTCAATCCTAGTCCCGATAGAAGCCTGACTTCTATGGACTCCCATTTAGTGCTTACTTTAGACTCCTCAAGAGATTAGGATAGACTCCCTAAGAGCATTATCCTTATCCATCTTGAAGTCTTTCCTCATTCTAGGACTTTTGTCCCTTATCTGCTTATCTCGGATTCCGATATCTTCGGAGATAACCTCGGCCATGCCAAGATCATCTCGGCGTTACGATAAGGACACGTGGCACCTCGGCTGATACATCGGCGTCACCTTGCCACGTGTTGGTACTCAAAAATATATCCCCACAACTGCCCCCTAGGTTCTATTACCTCGACATTCTGAGGTGATGGAACCTATGTCGGTACCTCCTTCCAGTATGTCGGCTTAAATCATTTTAGTCGAGATCATTGTTTAAGGCCGACATGTCTCCCTTAAAGAACAAGAATCCTAGTGAATTCCTTCACTCGTATGAGCTGTCATGCATCACTATTCAATCGCTTCATTTACGCATCTTATCCTCATTGGATCGTACTGTGATCTTTATGTAAGCTGCCTTTGCGCTGCGTCTTGCCGTCGATGCATTCAACGCTCTAGCGCGATTAACGCCCTTTTTGTCGTTTGTTTCAAGTTTTAACAAAAAATTTTCCCTCTTTTTCATTTCTTCACTTTTCACTCGATACTCTTGCTTTTTCTCTCTCTTACTTTTTTCTCTTGAATCCGCCATTGTTCCAAACTTCAAGCTTTGCAACTGCCTTCATTCCTCCCTCTTGGTGAAGCTTTCGCCGTTCTGTTACTTCTGTAGCCGTCGCCTGACTTCGACGATCTTCATACCGGCTTCAATTTTTCTGGTAAGCCATTGTTCCTTTCATTTTCAATTCTCTGATGCTCTTTACTACTTGTTGCCATTACTGCTTTGTTTAAACATTCGAGTTGTGAATCTCATATCTGAGTGTGTTTATTCCACGATTTTACCCTTGTCTATGTCTTGAATACACGCATTGTTCACCATTTTCTTGCACTTTTGCCACTGTTCTTGACCTTGTACTCCTTGTACTCACTATGTTCTTGATAGTTCATCTTTGTTCTTGATTCTGAAACTTGTTCTTGTTTTTTGTTTTTTGTGTCTTTTCCAGATTTGTGCTTTCAATCTTCGTTTCCATAAACTTAGGTTTGGGATTTGTCTGTAGAACCCACAATTTTAGGAAAAAACTGAAACCTACTGTAGACACCCCATTTTTGACCGACCTTAAGACTCAGACGTCATCGATTGAGCACTTGGTGATGTTGTATACTGTGCTCGTTCTGAGGTTGCGGAGTCTCGACCGTGAGCCTTGCCTCCGAACTTCTGGACTTTTCTGTGCCTTGCCTCGGTTTGCGAACCAAGCTCGGTTTTCTCTGTTTTCTCTTCCTGAGGAGAGGGAGAGGTCTCGTAGATCATCTCTCAGTGGCCATAGGCTACGTTTCGTGGTCGAAGGCCATTTTTCCCATTTCGGAGCCCGGTTTTCGATTTTCAGAGCCGTCAGGCCGTGTGCCTCGGTTCGGGACTGCCTAACTACCTCCGTTTGCTCCAGTTTTTGGCATGCATCTTATTTACTCCCTTTTGAGGGACACTGGGTTCCGAGAGACCAACTTCGTGGTCAAACACCACTCCCGGTGCCCAATGATCAATTTCGGGGTCCTAATCAGGCTGCCCCGAACCTTCATTTCGCATCGGTTTGGGCTCATTTTTGGTGGAGGCCTTATTTTCATTATTAGGAAGCTTGTAGAAGTGTGGGAGGCCAGCAATTGTTCTGACAACCAACTTTTTGTTTGGTCAAAAGTGGTTCAGCATGAATCCGGGAAGGAGAAAGTCTGCGCGGCTTCACCGAAACGGGAGTAACTCTTTGCACAAGAGGAATTAAGATATGATGCCACCACCATTGGAAAAATTATTTCCGGGGCTTCATTTTTCACTCAAGAATATCCTATGTCCAAATCCGGGGGGAGGAGATATGGTTGGTTGAAGTCCGGTTGGACCGAATCTGCAGCTTACGAGCGGCATAACTTTTTCTACAGAAGGAATTTTAATGCAAGGTTTGCGGCATTGGAAAGCTAACTTCTGGGGCTTCATCCTAGGATGTGGCCAGCCACTTTTCCCCCTTTGGCCCGGCCGGCCGGCCACTTTTTTTGGTGAATGATTTTTTTTGCCATTTTAAACTAGCCGGCCATTTTTGCCCTTGGGAGTGTGTTCCAGCCATGTATTTTGTTTTACACTTCACCCATGTCTGAGGGTTTGGCCATTTTGGGGGAAACTTGGCTTGTTTTCCCTCCATTTTTCCCCCCCTTTTTCCACCCATTTTGCCTATATAACCAGCTGCAAAAACCTGGTTTTAGGGTTGAAAAAAAATGGCTTTGAGCTTGGGATGCATATCTCCCTCCATCTCTCTCATTTCCTTCAAAATTCCTAAGTCCTACACCTCATTTCTTCATCACCACCAAGCACCACCACCACCACTCCATTTCCAGCAGCTTGGAGCTCTTCTCAGAAGCTTGGAGGCACCATTTCTCAGTTCAAAAGGCAACCAAGGAGTAGTCTTCAAGGGTAAGTTCATTTCCCCTCTTTTTGGGCCTTATTTTGTACCATTGCTTAGCCCTATTTTCTTGCTGTTTTGAGCTCTGACCAAAACTGAAAAGGTCATTTTTTTGAGCTCATTTCCTTGTTTCATTAAGGGTTCAACACTGTTTGAGCCCCCCATGTTGCACTTGCTTCAATACCCTCTTGAATGCCATTTTCTTGCATGATATTTTTAGCTTATGTGTGATCTGTTTTGGGGCCTGATGTAAACTGTAAATAGGCCTATTTTGAGTCCCTCTTCAACATTGAAGAAGGGCTCAACACTGTTTGGGACCTCCATGTATCACTTGCCATTGTACCCCTCTTTGGTCCCTATTTTTGCATGTTTTGTTAGCTTATCTTGCTTCTGTTTTTCGGCCATGATCAGAGATGAAATTGGCCATATTTTGACCCCCTTGTCATTTTTAATTAAGGGTCTTTGGATGTTTGATGAGTATTTTGTATACTTTGTGTTATAGCCTTCTTGTGGCCTTAATCTTGCATTGCATTTTGAGCATGTTTGTATACTGATTTGGGCTTGATCATCTACTGTAAAATGCTATATTTTTGGACCCTCTTCAATATTGTTGAAGGTCCCTCACTTGTTTGAGCCCCCCATATATCAGTTACTTCTTTGCCCCTTTGTTGACCTTAATCTTGCATTGCATTTTGAGCATGTTTGTATACTGATTTGGGGCTTGTCATCTACTTCAAAACATCATATTTTTGGTCCCTCTTTAGCATTGTAGAAGGGTCTTTTTCTGTTTGGGCTTTTCATATACCATTTGCTTCATTGCCTCCCTTGCGGAGCCATTTTTGTATGCCATTTTAGCCCTATTTGTGCTTACTTTTTGGCCATTCTTTGAACTGTAAAAATGTTTTTCTCGGGGCTTCCTTGCTTATGTATTTTCATTGCATTTTCAAATTATGTATGCATTGTATAACTATAGGCCATTTCATGCACCAAAATCCATGTTTCAGGGTCATTCCATGCATCGGGTTCCATTTTACCCGATTTTGGGGCTGTTTTACCCCTCATTTTGCTACTGGTTTTTTTGCATGTTTGCATACCATATCCCATGTCTTTGCCATGTCTCATTAGAGTGGCATTTTGGTGCCTGAGGGTCCGTCCTCAGTTTGTGTGCACGCGTGCACGTATTTCGAGTTGTCTCATTTTCATCTAATAGCCTCCTATGTGAGTGTGGCTGAGGTCCACTCATGTTGGTGTAAGTCCATATTGCATTGTATATGCCGTTTCATTCCATAGCATTATGTATGCTAGGTTGTATATTAGCGCATTGTGTATGCCATCTCATCCCGTGCATTGTGTATGCCATTTCGTAGCATTTTGCATGTTAGGTTGTATCTTAGTTGCATTCATGCATGTCATGCATATTGCATCGTGTTTGGGATAGGAGTTAGCCCGGGCACGGGAAACGAGGTGCGTTCCGTACTCCGAATGACGGAATGTGTCTCAATTCCCAAGTCATCGACACTCCGGATTATCCATGATGGAGTTAGGTTTTGTTGTAGTGTTCATATGCATTC